>SRHC01002269.1:0-29822 GCA_004794325.1 Pomacea maculata
CCCCCCACCCACCCTCAGGATACAGGGGGGGGGGGGGAAGGCAAACCCTGACTGGCGGAGTGGGATGGTGTTTTGTGCTGCATCACGTACAGAAAATAAGGGGTGGGGGACCCGGCGTCTTGGGCGAACGTTTCCAGACTTGGTGACTGCCAGCGCCGTGAATAAATCAGGAACAGTCCTGCTGTAGGTGTACTTGCATGTTCGTGCTTCCTCCTGCCTGAGGCATCCGAGGGATTTTTTATGCACGTGAATCGGTGTGTGTGTGTGTGATGAATACATGGAGTGGATACGTTTCGTTACATTCAGACTTGTCTTCATCAGTGTTTGACGACATCAACAGCCGCGACGACCACTTCCAGGCAGCGAGGCATCTAGGTCAATGACCAGTCGCGGTGCTACTCACAATTCCAGAACATCCGCGACTAAATGAGCACTCGTCGACACTTCAGGGCCATGCGCGGGGCACCTCTCCCTTCGTGGAGATAATTAGCAATTTCTCAAATTCACATCCCGTACCCTTTAAAGAAAATCCAAAAATCTTGCGGGGCATTCGAAGGGCAGAGAAGAAGAGTGAACGGAATTAACAAGCTGGGAAAAGAAAGAGCAGATCATATTGCGGCGTGTACTTGCAGGAAATCGATAGGAAAGATGTTCGATTCCGATTGCTAAGGAAAATCTGGATCGAGCGAAATTTTATTTATTTATTTTTTTTACCCGGACATGGTCTGACTGCAAGAAGTTGAAAACAGATCATTAGTTTACCGACAAGGTTTCATGGAATAAGTAGACATCTCAGAGTTTAGAGCTGATCCAAAATATTGAACTGTTTGATTATCGAGCTAGCTCACACTACCTGAACACGATCACGCTAAGAGAGAAAGCAGTGAACACTATTACATCTTACACCTGCTAGTCCTGTCTGAGTTGTAGATCACTCAGCTCACTTAAATTATAAATTAAATTCTCTCCCCTTGCATTTCAACTACCTGCCGCTGCGTGGCATGGTCGCTGCAATCACCGCGATGGTGTTATCGTTACCCCAACAGCAGTTATATCACAGCTGTGTGTATCCCCATGACAGGATATCACGATGATTGAAGCAGATTTTCTATACAGCAGGCCTCCACATACCCCACAATAAAAATATTGTTGTAATCACGTGACAGCCAACTGTGTCGGCCTGTGTAACGCGATTACAGTTACATCACAGGCGTTGTGCCACCGTTACTAATCACGTCACAAAGCATACCATGTAGTTACATTCCAGGACCATCCTGAGGTGGATTCTTTCTCTCCGGAACTAGACTAGTCTGGCCCGAGTTAGTATTGATACACAACAACATTGTCCAATAATACAGGAATAGAGGCTGAGATTTTCACAGTGCAAGATGTAAAAAAATTGTTATATCCTTCTATTTTTAAGTCTTGTAATGATTAATGTTTTTATCGAGGGAAAAACTTAAAATTTCGTTAATGTCGCACTGGGTTTATTTGTTTTTAGTTGTTGTTTTGTTTTTTGAGGGAGGAGGTGCGCGTGGTTGTCCTTTTATTTTTTTACATATTTTTTGTTGAAATGACGTCTGGCTTTTGTAGGAGGGGAAGGTTTCCCTGGTGCTTTCAAGACTCTTGGCTGTTCTCTTTTTATCTGTTGCTTGACGTCTGCCTGTATTCTGTATTACCTATTGCCTGACGTCTGCCTGTATTCTGTATTACCTATTGCCTGACGACCGCCTGTATTCTGTATTACCTATTGCCTGACGACCGCCTGTATTCTGTATTACCTATTGCCTGACGTCTGCCTGTATTCTGTATTACCTATTGCCTGACGCCCTTCTGTATCCTCACTTTGCTTGTTTACTGTCGTCCACCAAATTTCTGTTTGCTGCTGCCTGACGCCGCACTTGCAGGCCAGTGTAGCCAGCACGGGCCCGTCTGGGACCAGAGTCTGGCGCCATCAACAGGCAGCGCAAACGTCTGGGTGAGACACGAAGCCCGATAGGTCACGTGACGATTGCATCTCTGTCGCACGCGTGCGGCCACAGTGTAAACGAGAAGTCAGACGGTGAACTCTACTCAAGCATCCGCGTTTCGGTGTTCACAATTTCGTTTTGTGGGGAGGAAAATCTCTGTACGCGTGTTTGTCTATATCTCTAACGTTGTCCTTGTGAAAAGACCATTTCTCTCGAGTGACAGTTGGTGAACGGGTACATGACGCCATGTATGGCTGGGAAAGGAAAAGACAACAATATAAAAAGAAGGACATCGCCTTTACAGATCAGAGAAAAATGTAGTTTTAAGCACTGCTATTTCCAACGATTGTAATAAAGTCACGGGATATCTTTAGTTTGTACAGTATGTATGCACTGTGCTACTAATTTTTTTCTAGAACCCACTTTCTCCCCCAACCCTTCCCAAATTCTCGTGTATCCATGTCTTCGAACCTCCAAACATTTTCTCTGAAATCGAAGTACGAACAAGAGCCTGACTGAAGTTCGGAGAGTCCACCTGTGGAGGTTTCAAACAATTCGGTCTTATGTAATGTTGTCTGTGTCTCTTGGTTTAAACCCTGTGTGAAAACAGACGAACATCTACCGAAAACCAGTCTAACTTCAACCATAGGTCATCCTAAAATGTTCCCCACCAGCAACACAGAAAGGTCATCAAGACACCGAGGGCAGTGATACAACAGGTGGAGACCCGCATTGATAAAGCGAGTACACGGATATAGATAAATGCCAAACACAATGCGTCATGGTGGACATTTTTGTATGGGGATAGAATGAGCACGCCGGAGAAATAAAAAAAGATGCAGCAATAACTGCGGTTATTGTTGGTTTGCTGGCACCAGAGGTTTCTCTGCCAGAAAGCACTGCTTTCAGCAACGTAGCTTGAACGTACATCTCTCCTATCAACCAGCGGATCTGTGGTGGGAACTGGCAACAAAGCCTGGGGAAAGTGAATTACCCCCGCGTAGTCTGGCAATGACTGAGGCACTGGGAAAGTTGGACGTGCTACCCACACCTGTCAGCATGGATTTCCCACCGAAACAGTCTATCACATCATGACCCCACCCTAGACTTCCACAACATAACGGTCTGTGACGTTGTTCTAAGACTTCTACAGCTCTGAAGTGTCTAGGTCACCGGTCTGTGACCTATGAACCCTTTCAGTGTTATACATCTCTTTATAAATATACTCACTGCTTCTTTCTTTCTCTGGCACCTTTCTTTCCGAATCGTGTCATTTTCAAACCATGACAATAATTTTATTCGAACAAAATTTGCCATTAATGGTATCCTGTGATGTGCTCATAGCGAAATGCAGACACTATCAGAGTCATGTGTCATGTGTGAAAAATGCTGATTTCACGCAGTATCGTTTTGATGAGGATTGTAGGCATTTGTAAACAATGTGCATCACTACATGTACAATAAATCGTATGGATACATCTCTAAATGGCACATTGTCCATGTACGTATAAATTACAAGTGTACAGCTTGGGAACCCAAGGGTACACGATAATATAAAAGAACTCGTTAGCACAAAACTGTACCTGAAAATTTGATGATGCTTTTAGGCACAGAGTGTCTAATGTCTTCTTTGGGGAAAACTAAATTTAAATTTAGCGACTGAGGGTTAATGGCATTCCTCAAGAATACCGTCAGCAACATATCTTACACTGAGCTGGCATGCCCGCTCTCTCTCTCTTACATTTTCTCATGTATACACACCCTCTCTCACTCACACACAAACACACACACACATGACAATTGATTATTGATGTTTTATTTTTAGTTTTATTTGCAGGTTATTGACATATTTTAATATTTGTGTGTATATTCACGCACGAGCGCACTCTAGCATGCAGGTACATGCAGTAAAAGCCTGAGTGATTAAGAGGGAATGAAAGAGACACACAGATGCAAAAAAACAAAAAACAAAACAAAAACAAAAAACACAGCAGAAGTTCAGAAAAAAATGAAATAGAGAGTGAAGGAGAAGCAATTCGCCAACAGACGAACATTTGGCAAGAGATCGAAGTCGAGCCTGGAGGCTGACAAATGAAACCTGAAAGAGGGAAGGAATCGCTTTGTAGCCCTTCCCATTGAGTGAGAGAAAGTGTGTGTGTGTGAACAGTTTTATACAACCATAGGGCCCAGATTTAATAAGGATGATTTACTGGCAATGGGAGGGAAAATATTTTCGGTTAGTAAACCTGGATATTGTCGGCCTAATCCATCGGTTCGGGAGGAAGGTTTGAAGCCAGATGTCATTGATGATCACAACTTCGGGCTATGAATGTTCCAGGGCCCGATGCAGCCAGCGTGCACATCCCTAGCAGCCAACAGCAACCGGGTCGTGCAACTATTTTTTTTTTGTTTTTTTTGTTTTTTTATTCTTCCCACCTACCACAGAGAAAGAGAGATAGAGAGAACGACAACGGCAATTCTGTCTACGCGGGTGAAAAGATTACGAAAACAATGCTTTTTACCATGACGCCCTTGTCATAAATAGATAAAATATGTTGAAAGCCAGACTACTACAATTGCAAACGGAAAAAATTAGAAAAAATGGAATGGATAAATGCGAGTACGAAGGTAGTGATAATTTACTACAGGATGTTTGTTCAAGGTGGCTTTGTATGTGCCGACAAAAAGTAGCCAAAACATGTTCATGGCATTTAGTTTTTACTCAAGTTCAGTGTGGGTTGCCAATGATGGAGGTGTGTGTGTGGAGAGAGAGAAAGAGATAAAATTTAAAGTGAAAATACGTTTCCATCCCATTTATTTCCAAAGTCATTTTTTTTCTTTAATCTCGCGAGCTGTGACAATTATTTTGTGTGCTTCGCTGGATTCCAGGCCATACGTCTACAGATAATGTTGAGTTGTGTTCAGACACCGCTATTCAGCTTGGACCTTCATCTGACCTGATATACATGAAGACCATGCCATGTTTAATTTTTTTTTCAAAACAAAATTATTTACTTGCACTCTGAATCTTATTTACTTTATTTTATTTGTTTATTTGTAGCTATCTTCATCCTTATCGAAATGTTTTATCATCTCTTTCTTTTCTTTCCAGAAGCATTTCTCCTTGTATTTTTATTTTTGTTCGATTTTAATTATGAAGCCGAGGCAGTGAAGCATACCTGCACTGCCACTGCTGACAAGCAATCAAGATTGTTTTTTCCCCTCTTGCGTTCATTAACACGCTCTCTCTCTCCACCCCAACTTCTTGTATCTCCCGCACTCTTTTTTTCAGTAATTCCTTCTCCCCGCTTTCAGACACTAAAACAGATGGCTGTTTCCAAGGATATAGGTTAATTATGGTACCGGCATGGTTTTTTTCAGCTAGATAATTCTTAATACCAACATCCCAACACAATGTAGGTTTTCTTAGCTTCTCTTTCTCTCATTAGCATGCGCTTTATACACGCCAGTCCTTGTCTCTCCCAACTGGGATTCTTTCTTTTTCTTTTGTTTTTCTTCCCTGTTTTCAGATATACAAACAGATGGTAGCCTTGAAAGAACTAGGCTTATTATAGAGTCTTCTTGTCTGCTAATTTAAACCATTCAAAACTCACAGGAATCGACACTTCGAAATCAAAATAAACCAGTATTAATTCCATCCGATAACTCTGTATTAACGGTTATCTCTTCCTCTTTTCCACGTCAGTTGCGTGATTATTTGATATGTAGCAGCAGGCGGGTACCATAAGCTGAATGCCAACAAAAAATGGCGATTTAAATTGGCAGTAACGGCTGCTGATACAACGTCAGGGTTGTGTGATTATTTTTTTAATTTCTGGAACGTTACAATCAACATTTATCAACTTACAGATAAGAGCTACCCCTCCACAAATTCTTATCTTTTGTTGAAGTTTGGTTTATTTATTTTTTATTTATTTACAGGGTGTGCCGCGATGGGGTTGCAGTGAGGTCATTTCCACAAAACGTTTTCATGACATCGCAAATTAACTTCATTTCAAAGGGAACACTACTATTTCGACAGACGGACGACAACATGGGCAGAAAATTTTTTTCAGTCGCAAGCCCTGAACCAGAGTCTTCCTGCACCAATAAATAAATAAATTTAAAAAAAACACGGGGCGTTTCTGGAGCCTAGAGTTCAGACTAGCAACAAATGTGAATGTAGACCGATGAACCTAGGATGCAATCATAAGCACGTGTTCATGTAGGTATGCTTTCTCTTTTTTCTGTTTAACAGATTTGTTTGACACGAAGAGAAGCATTCCTGCCGTGCCAGCAGATTCTTTAAAGACACGAATTTCTTCCGTCGCTGAAAATGATTTTCTGTCTAGGAAATCCGAGCAAAAGCACATCCATACTCGCCCAGCAGAAATAAGAGAAAGCGTGTGAGAATGACTTGTAAAAAAATCAGAAGCAATGGAATGATTAAAGTTGTATAAAAATGTGTTTCTTGAAATCGTGTTTCCTGAAAAAACACTATGGTGTCTAATTCCAAATTGTCTGCTACTAAATAAAGCTGAAAAAAGTATTCTGCGTGACACAACTAAATTTCATATGGTAGAAGTAGCAACAATTTTGCATTCACACGCTATACGGAAAGGATGGAAGAGGCAGAGAGGAGAGAATCGAGGATGGAAAGAGAGAAGGGGGAAGCTTGGTGAGGGTGGGAGCTCGTTGGTCATGACTTTAATGTTCACACGAAGTGTGCTTTATAAATAAAACCGTTGGAAACAGAGGCTCTTGTTCTGGCTTTATCGGTACAGGTGTCTGACAATCCTTTTTTATGAAGGTATGGAGAGTGGGGAGAGTTCTAAAACACATTGAACATTTGTTCTATTCTAAGTGTTCTTTGATTCAACATTTTTTTTTTTTGTCTTCTTGTTTTTCTCTCTTGTTTCTTCGCTTGCCAATAAAAGGAAAGCATTTACTTTAAACTTTGTGGACGCTTTCACTCTTCTACCCGCATCTTCACAGCAGGTGTTCGAGTCTCGGCATTCTGCCAACAGAGAAAAACCTCAACCTGACATAGCTTGTCCACCAAGTGGAACATTCTATCTACCCACAAAGTAATATATTTTGGCTACAAAGAGAGACAGTCACGACATGTGACTCTGCTCTTAGACACATTTTGCCACCACAGTGACATGTTCTGACGAAGGAATGACATTCTTCCCACTACCCTAAGAAGCTCGTTTCAATGAAACATTTTGCCCACAAATTCATAAATTACTAACCACATGAGTCGCTGTGTTTCGTGAAGCTTCTTTTCATGTTGGCTACTGAGACAATACGAGAAACAGAAATCTTTGGGGTCCAGAACATATTTTTTCGGCTTCTGCAGCTGGCCTCCTCGAAGGACAAAGGTAAAATATGACATGGCTTTTTTCTTGTCCTGATCATTCTAATACCGGGATAAAATCTGACATCTCTATAAAAGTCCCATGGGTCTTTTCGTCTCGCTTTATATCATATAACCCGGAGTCACGCACGACTGAGGCCGCGGAAAGAAAAGAGCATTTTGTTTCAGACGTCGTGCGCTGGGTTGTCATGGCAACATGCAAACATCACGTCCCTGTAGCCATGTTGCCATTGAATGTGTGTGTGTGTGTGTGCGGCCGCGTGTGTGTTTGTGTCTATGTGTGTTGTATACAATGCAGTTGGCACATTGACGATTTATTGCATCAAAATTATTTTAAAATTGTCATTGTGGACACAATTCGACAGAAAAGAAGAAACGTGTGGTCCTCTGCTCTTACTCTGGACTCCAAAAAAAAACAAACAAGTAATGCAGGTAAAATATGTATTGACTGCATAAAATGGAACTTGGACGGCTGTTACGAGTCACGTGAGCTAGGCTGGATTGTGAATTTGCTCTCACAAGACTGAGAGACATGTTTACCGAGCTTCATGTTTGGGCGTATCTTTCGCAACCTGATCGAACATTGTTCTTGTCTTTGAGAAAAATAAACCTATTACCGCCTTTAGAAGAAAAAAGAAATGTCTCATGTAGACTGGAAGGGTTGGGGTGGGAAGGGGTCGTCTGACATGAAAGCAGGGTAGATTGTGAGGACACACACACACAAATCTCTCTTACAATCATCCATGCCACCTACACGTGACTGGAAAACGTGGGAGTTGTGTCCAGTTTTGTGTTACATCTTCTCAACCACAGCCATATTGTGATGTGGAGTCCAGATCGATAGCTTGTCCTATCAGGTTCTTGTAGAGAGGAGCTAGAGATCAGGTTCCTGCTTCTCGCTAAAAAGCTGAAGCTATTTGCAGGACACGGAGGGGATGAGCACACACAAATAGGCAGTTCCTCACTCCCTTCAACAGATTATCACGCCTTCCTACAGCTCACTGTCCGGCTTTTAGGGCCACAGATATTGTGTTTTGCTTTTTGCTTCTGTCTCTTAGAAGTCTTTCTCCTCATACAATCTTTGCAAAAAAGTCTAGTAATTTGTAAGCCTGGGTAAAGAAGAGCATATCAGTCTTCGCTGTTATGTTTGGTACTAAATGAAACACACATGTACAAAACTCCTTCTTCTGTTTATGAGAATTATTTGTTATAGCTAAAGTTTGTTGACTATAAACATGAAAATTGTAGTGTGTAGAAGTGAATATAATTATACTCAAGACATAACAAAGATGATTTTTTTGTGATGGAGCTGAGCTCAAGATGTTCTTAACACTTGAGAAGTGAGATCGAGTTGGTGGTTTGAAAAAAAAAACAACTGTGCATTTGTGTAGATCTTTAAAAATGAAATTCGGTTAATTAAATCTTACATACAGAGATGTTTCTTTTTTTAATGAATGCAAGGGGCTAAGGGGCTGGGAAGGGGGGAAAAGTGATAGCTCTTAAAGACACCTGCTTCATTCCCATGACAAATAAATAGGTGTAAGGTGCCGTGTCTTAAACTTTTTATTTTAAACACAGCTTGGGTTAGATACCCAATACCACAGTTCAATATCTTGATATTACAGCTCAATAAATATATTGTTGCTACAGCTCAGAATCGAGATGTGACAGTTCACTAAATATCTAAATGTTACAACACTTTAAATATCTCGATGTTACAACTCAATATATATATGTTTATCCCTTACTTTTGCTCTTTATCTATTCTTAATCTACAAATGACATATTTGTTTGCTGTGGATTTTTGGAGAATATTTTTTGTGTAGTATTTTTATTTGTTTTGCTTGCCAAAATATTTTTCTGAATCTGGCTACACTAGTTACAGTGTTACTTCCAGCGGTGACAGCTTTAAGCCGGTAGCGCATTTGTTTAACTTTCTTCGTTTCAACCGACGGAGAGAGCTCAAAGAAGTTGACAGATAGAACACATTATTCAGCTTACAACCTCAGAAAAAGACTTACTGAGCAAGCGCGCCAAGTAGTCAGTGAAGTCTAGCTCATGATGAACCATGCCATTCAACGGCGCACAGCATCTCTACCCGTGTCTGGCAATGGACAAATAGCAGCTGCCGCTAAAGTCATTTCAATTAGTTTGGAGAAGAAGGATGAGGAGCTGAGGAAAAAATATGTCTGAACATAGCCCAGTGTATCCTATCCTTGCTTAGCCGCTCCCTTGAAGGGCGTTGAGACTCATGGAGAGTGATGGCAATGGCGCAAGCTGGACAATACCCAAGGGAAACTAGCTGATTTTTTTTTCTAAAGGTACCAGTAAGGTTCTCGATGTCATCAAACTGGTTGGTATGTCTCAGAGCTTCTTAATTCTGCCAGATCCTTCGTTGATTGGTTGAATTAACAAGGGCGTTGAGACTACCCACGCGTCCTCCACTCCAACAACGAAGGGACGTTACTCTCAAATCAGTCCCTCCTCTTGCTGGTAGAGGGGAGGGAATAATTATCCAGGTGCTGACAGCAATTAAAACTGCACGTGATGGGCAACAAAAAAGCACGTTGTATATAGAAGACATGCTGTTGATGCCAAACTAAGCAGACACGAAGAAATTCATAAGGCCATTTTGAATTCTGTAAAATATAATGTTTTGAGTCATCTAAATAGTTTTATATTTATAAATATATATGCGTGTGTGTTGCATCAGACAACATCCTTAACACACCCACAAACACATACTCGTATTGAGTAAATCAGATAAAATTGCTTTTGACTCAATTATCTTCAAGGCATCCCCAGAATGGAACTGTGTTTCAGAATACAAAACCTTTTTTCACTAAATGATGGTCATGAGGAAAATCCTAAACAAAACCAAGAAACAGAAGTGTGTTTAGAAGTGATTATAAAGTAAAATTTATTAGTTGTTGGTTGGTTAAAAAAATAGTAGATGATTTGTTTAAAAACAAATTCGTATCCGCTGTTATTTTTGACAGTTTCGCGTTCACTTGGGAGGAAATGCGACTTTCAGCCTTACAGCTGAACATATCATATTCTCAGCCCCTTACTAAAATATTCAGGTACAGAGCGATATAAATATTTTTTTCTAATATGTTTGCTGCTCTAACATGGGGCAAACAAGATGTAATTTTTACCATTCGCTTCAGGTTTGTCACTTAAAAAAACAAAATCTGGATCCCATATATTCTCCACAGAAAATGCATTTGTTCTGTTTCAAGATTCGCATAAAGGTTTTGATGAAATACATTCAAGGCAAGGACTCAGTTCACATATGATCACACAGGTCACACAAATTAACTTGTTTTGGCTTTGAAACTGTAAAATACTTCAAAAAGACATAAAGATTTAACATCATACGCAACTCTGGGCCACGATTTGTGGCAGGCAAATAGTCCCTGACTGGGGTTGAAGTTTTGAAAACAGTAGGCGGTGCACAAGATTTGAGATAATCGCTAACACTATCATTACTTTTTAGCTTTCGGTCAATCTGTCCGCCTCTTCGTTCGGTCTGACCTTTACAATCGGTCGTCCATCAGTCTCCCTTTATAAACTTTGCTTTTTGCCTTACATTTCATTGGTGCTGAAAACTGCTTCTACTTCCGAACGCTGCTAACGATAAACACAAAGTGTTGCATATTTAAAGACTTCAAGATCGATGAGTATAAGGCCACAGAAACTCAGAGATGTCGATGTCACAATGCGAGATGATGGTGAGACACTACCTCTCATATAAAATGTCATTTATTAACCCTGACGCTGGATATATATATAAAACTGAAGGTTTCCTTTTAAAACTCACTTCTCGATGCCAGCTTCTATGTCTCGCCCACTCTGATTTGCCCGCTTACTATTCACCTGCAGCTTCCAGGAGACAGACATAGGTCTCGACGAAGCCCTGGCAATAACGTGAGTAGGTTTCTAAATGAAAGGAGAAGTCGCTATGGTGGAAGTCATCGAAATTGTGGAACTTCCAGTGCTTGGCGTTTAAACTTCGCAGGGAAAGCTACGAAGAAACTAAGACATCAAATAACGGGAACACACACAAACACACACTCTCTCTCTCCATCTGTTCGCAAGATTAGTGAAACCTCTCAGTAAATCAGACACCAGGCATTTTAGTCGCGTGTGGGTGTGTGTGCGTGAGTGAGCGAGCGAGTGTTGGAGTGAGCTGATGGATGGAGGAGCGCGCGTGCTGTGTGGAGGAATCTGTCACAATTCTTTAACATATACTATAAATAAAAAGGGAATGGCTTCGCGACAAAGTTATTTCGGGCCTGCGCATGCTTTAATGGACATGAAACACAGTAACATGGAATGTAAGCCTGGAATTAGTCTCTCGTGTGTGTGTGTGTGATTGCATGTGTGCGTGTTTGAGAAAGAAAGAGCGATGGAGAGAGAAATATCACAAAGAGTAGTTTCATACATTATATGTAAAAATACAAATACATATCTCATGTAATTAATTACAAACAACTCTGTGTTTATCTTCAAAACATTAACCATGGCAGTGAAAATAGCGCACTTTCGCATGGTGATGAGTAGCAGTCTTAAAGATGGTCTGGAAAATTTCAAAGGTGCATGATTCTAACGAAGATCCGCTCACCATGGAGAGATAAAAAATGAAGTGATGCTTTGTTTCATCTTCCTCGATGCAATCTGAGCAATAAATCTCTCTAAGTAGCGTGTTTTATATGCCTTAAGGTATGAAGGTAAAGTGGCAAGATGACAAGACACAATCTAACATAATTCCATGACTGCCATTCCTTGTGCTTACCGTTAAGCAGGATCTGAGCCTGTTGTGGGACTGGCATCGTTCTCTGGAAGATTAGATGACAAAAGAAACCCCTGCCATCTTATTCTCGATTTATAGGTTTAATATCATAGTGTAGGAACTCTCAGATATTGCAAGGAATACAAGCAAAATTTGAGACTTTTCTCAAACAGTTGCCACCCACGCACGCAGAAAGGAAAGAAAGAGATAATATTCACGATGACCTGGAAGTTTTGTGCTGTCAGTGTTCACAAAGGCTGTCTGATCTTAGCAAGAGAATTTTTCCACCTCTGCTTTTTCTAGAGACTGCCGCAACATTAGACGAGCTGCCGTCGCCGCCTGGGGAATCACTTCCCTCCCTCTGTTGTTTACTACACTGGCGTACTTCCGCAGACGAAGTTGAAAGGTCCTTTAAACAATGCTGTTTGCATTATTTTCTTTTATTTATCCAGCAACAACAATCCTGAAAATTTAGCAAAACCATTCAGGCGCCGCAGACAAGTAAAAGCTTTTCATCGACATTTAAAACGTGCTGCTGTGGTCAGTCAAGCGAAAACAATTCATAATACTGATCGACAACGATTTCAGTTGGTTTTTTTTTTTTTTTTTTTTTTTTTCACTTTCTGCTGGTAGATGGAACATATCGAAAGCAAAACTTGTGTCAGAGTCTGCTTGTCAAGCCTACTCTACTTGAAGAGATCATTTCTTGGAGGTCAGCAAAGATCCATTAGGTTCAATACTGAATTATAAGAAATTATATTTTCCTTTCTTGAATTAGCGTTATATTAACCTTTAACATTTTATCACAGATTTAATAATATTTTTTACAGATTTCTGATGACGCACAATTCTTTCACGTGGCTTGAAAATAGATTAGACATTAATGAACTTATTTTATTGGTATTTATTTTTTTTTCAAAACTTTTTTTTAGTTGATTTTGCTTTGACAGCCGATTTATTCATTCCCAAGTTTAATATGAATATTTATATCCTTATTAGGTGATATTTTAGTTTAAAGGAAGATAAAAGAAGGTTGACAAAAACAAGATGGAGATAGATAAAAACCAAAAATTTCTGCCTATTTCTTTCATATGTCTGTGTGTTTGTGACAGACTGAAATATAATTTCATACAACGACAGACAGAAAGAAGACCAAGAAGAACAGGAAGCCAGCAGCAAGAAGGAAAGAGCAACAACAGCCATTCGGAGAAGCCGTCCTGGTATTTCACACTCCACCAAAAACAAAAAAAGAGTTCCTTCCTCAATTGAGATGCTTCTCTTATTATTTTCCCCTTCCATTTACATTGTGCATGCAAATTATTTCTGTCTTAACACGATACAACCTCTCGGGTGACTCAAGCCCTGTTCTTGCCAACATAAAGGCTCCGGTTACAAAACGTCTCGCTTCGTGACACTAATATGAGTTCTGGTCTTTCCCTCCGAGACACACAATATTCCCCGGCTAAAGGGGAAAAAATGCCTGCTGAACATGAATACCTAATCCTGCTCAATGACGAAGGAGGGAAAAGGTGGATTTTTATAGAACCACCAGTAAACAGGTTTCCTAAATTAGTTTGTCACGAACAGACGATTTTGTGAGTGCTGCTCACCATACAGCGGCAAATGGGCGTTTTCTTCCAATATTTGCTCAGGTGATGATGCTCTAGGAATATTTGGATACACAGTCTCGATGCTCTTTTTTAATTACTATTTTTTTTCTCACTTTTACGCGACTAGCTGAAAAAAAATCAAAGAAATTAATCGTGGGTTTAACTTTTTAGGATCCTGTGTACAGAATCTTGTTTCTATCTTTGGTAATCCTTGGTTCCTAAGGTGGACTGTCTGAAAAACATACTTCAATTCAAAAACAGCATGCCACAACAACAACGACAACAACAGCAGCAATATAAATCAATAAATAAGTAGACAGAAAACTTTTGCAGGATCGACAGAACATGTTTTCATCTCTTACATTATTACGTCTTCTCGCCTTTTTGCGTTTTATTGTTCCAAGATACAATCTTTGTTAGCTCTCAGCTCTCGGGCATGCTGACCCAAGCGCTTTGCGTCGAGGTTGTCCTCTGCGTTGAAGTCGGAAAAAAGATTGGTGATTAAATGTTTGTTTCTCTTTAACTCGTGCGCAACTATTTTACTTTTAGTTTTGAATGTTTGTCGCTTTTGCAACGGCGACCACTCGACCAAAGAGCAATATTGCTGGATCAGCAAGCAGTGGTGTACGAACAAAGATGCATTCGGTTCGATACCCATGTACCGCAGCATCGCTCCCGAGGTCTCTAACACCTAACCCCCAAGGCACAGAAAGTTTAGGGGACGACCTTTACGTACACACACTTGTAATATGCTTTTACCTTCTTTGAGAGACCTCTCTCTTATCATCGAAACTTTCCTCTCACCCCATCAGTCTTCTTTATCAGGATTTTGTCAAGACAGCAGTATGACTATATTGCTATTTTGTAAGCATAACCATCCCCCTTTCACTTGACAGTTTATTTTCTGGAGTACAAAAGCTATTTGCCTTCAGTGACAGCCGGACGACCCCGGCGCCGCTTTGACTCTCCTCCCACATCCTCCTACCCCGCTGCTGGCGTCGGCGCCGGCGGGCTGGTGATTGCGGGTGACGCCAGAGTGCCACGTGGCGCGGGGTCACGACCTCGCTGTCCACACTCAGCTGCGCCACACACGAACGGTCTAGAATTTATATGTCGTGACAGCCTCAAACCTTATCCCCGTGCATGTGTGAATATATACTTGTTAATTAAGGGGGGAGGCGAGAATTTCCACAACTCTTATCCCAACCCTGCGACGTGAATAATTATAAAATTATAAATTATAAAGGTTATGCTGTATGTTACTGGAATAATGAATATATCAATATTTCAATGTTCCTTAAAGGATGAAAAAATAAATATCATAAAATAATAAATAAAAAATTATTATGTATCTTATGCCTTAAAGCAAACTTTTGCAGTGACACTAGATGCACACATCCATATACAAGAAATAAAGTTGTTTAAGCCAACAACAAAAAAACACACACACGCGCTAACAAACAATAAACAAAATGGAAAGGTATAGTCTTTTTTTAACAGGACAATGAAAGAAATCGAAATGAGGATTTTAGAACAAAAACTGTACTACAGTGTCATCACAAAAACATATACAACTATTAAGCCATATTAATCAACAAGTCTCTAACTCCGTACAAAAAGTAAAGTCGCCGCTGAGTCAGAAGAAACAACATTGATTACTTCAGCTTGGCTGAGTGAAATGAGAGAGGAGAGGAGTGAGGTCATGATGTGCTTCTCTTCCACTTTTCACTTCGCTTCTTTCTCCGCGCTGAACCGACAGTGGTCTGTACTGATTACTACTCAGGCATCAGACGAGAACAAATTAAAAGAAAGGGGACAGAGAGTGTGTTTGTTTGTGGGTGTGAGTGTGTGTGCCTGTGTGTATGTGTGTGTGTGCACGTGTGTGTGTGTGTTGGTATCCTGTTACGTAAAAACGAAGTTACATTTTGGTTTTGTGGGATTTGTGTGAAATCCTGAAAGATGTAGTAAGCTAACGCAGCAAAACTAGTCAGCCAGCCAAAACAAACAAACAAAAAACCCCACCCCAGCCAGCTCATGCCTAATGAATCACAAATTTTCAACGCGAAAACACACACACACACACACAAACAAACACACACACACACGCGCACACACACACATACACACGGGCACACCCACTCACACCCACAAACACTCTCGCAAAAAAATTCTATTCATATTCTTCTTGATCAATACATCATTTACGCCGACAGGCTGGCAGATTTGTTTTTGAAGGGATCGTGTCATCGAAAGAGAGATGAGACGTACCGGCGATGGGGATCGATACTGTCGTCAGTTATTTATGAACACGAAGCCCGCGCTTTGCACGGAACTACCGGCAAAACAAAAGTGTGTGCTCTGCGCATGCGCGACTCATTTTCTCAAACTGTCCCGCAATTTAATTTATATAAAGCTTCTTATCTCCGCAGAGAAGTGGCGTCAGTTTGGATCAAAATATCATTGACACAAGGATATTCGTTTTAATTACAGATTTTATGGATATTTCCTCGGATCAAGCCTCTCTTGCCTCCACCTAACTGCCGCTTTTATGCGCTGTTCATACAAGAAGAGTTTTCTAGATGGATGGAAGAAAAAAAAAAAGGAAAGGTTGTTTGAAGCAAATAGTAAATGCAAACATCAACTCATTTTTTTTTCATTTATTTATTTTTTTTTTTTTTTGTATTTGCGTGTGATAAACGCTTAGTTCTTTCTTGTGCAAATATACTTTTCATTAAAATTCGTGTAATTAAGCGAAAGTTGACAGTTACGCTTATAATTCTTGTAAATATAAGCGCACAGCTATGGTGTGTAATTATGTAGTTAAAAGTTTCTGTTGCAGCCATCAGCCATTTTATTTTATTTAATTTTTATTTTGTTCACACTAGACTTTGCATATACCCGCATCTGATAATCTGCCTGTAGTTGAGGAGGGGGACAAACAGCGCTCTGCTTTCAAGGGGCTGACGTCATCCCACGCCCAGCACGTGCACGGTTTCGCACGTGGGAAGTCTCGGAGACCTTAGAAACCCCGGGAAGCCAGAATGACTGCTTTGTGCTTTCAAAACCTCCAACAAACATTTCGTCCAAAAGAGAAACTCCTAGGCTGAGTCGTTAATGCTGAGGGTCATTTCAAAGCATTAATGTGTAGAATCTTGTTTCAGTGAACAGGGAGAGGAGTGTTGGACATGATGAGAGCCAGCGATGACTGAGAATCTTTTGGTTTTCACATTACTTAACGAATGAACATATACTGGCAATGTATCTGAACATCTGAACATGTACTGGCAATGAATTTTTATTGAATATACACACAGGTACTACGTTTACCGCCAGCCTAAGGTTAAAAACAACGATAAAAATTACTTGATTTACTCAGGCCAGGAAAGGTTAGGTTGAGAGATTAATGTTCTATTGTACTTCTCCTTTTCTCACGTTCGTGTCTACTTCCTTTACATTCGTCCAGTACAGTCTCTAACTCATGTCATCATCAGCTCATTATCTTCTCATGAAGCGCGAGGCCAAGATCCATGAGTAATTAACTCACCGAATTGACCCCAGCTGTCCTTTTGAACTACTTTAAACTGAACAGGAGAGCTGTAGGGAAGACTATATTATCTCAGTGCCAAAAGATGACTGAGCTGATAAAGACTACTTAATTAACGGTTAAAAATTGTAAGAACGACTTATCTGGGTTGTGGTAAGATAACAGTTCTAAAAGCTCAAGAGTTTGAATTCCTCGTGAACAGTTTTGCCCATGATAACATGGTTTCGATTTCAACAAGCGATTTCTTACAGCGGCACCCAAGGATCTACAAACCATATTCCTCTGGTGATCCTGCCATAAATAGGTATATGCGTCAGCTTCAGGAACTCCAGGATAGTTCTGACATTCGATTCTTTGTGGGAAGCAAAGGCGGTTTTTTTTTTTTCGTGTGCAAGACTGCCATGTCAACATGCGAGAGATTTCACAATTGCTGCCTAAGGCAGCAGCCAGTGATTTGAACATAAAATCGAATCTTTATCTTCCTGCTATTCCGAAACTTGAACTTTACTTACCTCTTAACCAACTCTTATCCTCCAACCACGTTTTATTCCCCTTAAAAATCTAATGAGGTAGAATGGATCAAGTTCAGTGCAAGATGCAGTTTCCCAAATTCTATGAGAACACCTCCTTTCCCGTTTTAAGACACACGTCTACAAAAACAATCATGATTGGCAGAAAGAGGTCAACACAATCAGGACTGTACAAAGATACGTGTACGTTGTCAAGGCTACAGCCAATGGGAGAGCTGGGAGCAAATATTAATAAGGCGTCTCTATGGACAAGCGTGACGTAGCAAGTCTGACGTGTCTCTCTGTGCATGGCTATGTTTGTAGGAGTGTTTCTCGAGATACTCAAAGACGGGGAGAGGGGTTTGAAGAAATCCAGATTTTAAGAAATATTAAATCTTTCATACTAAGCTTTACCAGATCAGTAGAAAATAAATTGCGATTCACTAGACCTTTAACCATAGTGACCGTAATGTACGAAGTTCTTTTGGTACATCGTAGAACGCGCCACAAGCAAAGCAAACCACACACATGCACATGAAGACTCAGATACGCTAATTAGTCATTAAAAACTCTTATTAACATACAGTGACAAGCATACATATATCATGCCACCAAAATGTTCAAATTCACCGAATATTTCAAGAAGATGAAGATGAAGAACAAGATGAAGATGCTGCTGCTTCTGCTGCTGCTGCTGCTGCTGCTGATGATGATGATGATGATGATGATGATGATGATGATGATGATGATGATGAGGAGGAGGAGGAGGAGGAGGAGGAGGAGGATCTTATATTCGGCAAATTCTACCAAACCACTCTTAAAACTGACACGAAATACAGGACATGATGTAACCTCGCTAGGAGGAGATAGACATCCTGTCTTGTGCCAGCCTCTACCTGTGCTAGAAAAAGGTAAATACAGAAAGTATTATCAGGTGTTGTGCATGACGATAAAATGGCCGCATCTGCAGGTCGGCCACGATGCTCCGACAATGAGGAAGTGAACTGTGCTGCGGTGTCTTCCATTTATGTTAACGTCATCGCTAAAAGGTTCATCAGCTCCTCGCTCCTTGCATAAAAGAAGCGAGAAGCCCAATGCACCCATACCAGTCGCTAACCCCGAGGGCTGTTGATGGACACTCGTGAAAACGATAAAAACTTCGTGTGCCTCAGGCAGCATATCTCACTCTGGAGCCATGCCCAGCGGATGGGCGGGTAGCTACAGCGCTGTTCCAATGCTATCAGGAATGTTTGCAGAGTGTATGTTTACAGGATGGGTGATACGTTAAGATAATAAATACAAACAAGCAAACAAAGAAATGTCTGTCTCGCTCTCTGTCTCACATGCACGCACGCACGAGTACACATACACAATATTATGAGATGTTTGTGAAGCAAAGCTACACTCACCTTCTCTTACCTCAAGACTGAGACACCTGTCGCTGCAGTACTCCCAGAGCCCCAGGTGCGCCCCCAGGGCAAAGTCTGTATGCAACAGCCAGTAAGGCGTGGAAAAGCCCACCAGGAATATCACAAAGCCCAAGAGCAAACCTCCGCAGCTCAGCTTGTACAGCGCTGGTCGAGCTGACCACAGAGCCATTGCAGACAAACCAAGAGGTCAGCCACTAACACTAACACTAACACTAACACTGTCGCCGGCGACTGTCACTTAGTGAGACGGACACAACAGTACGATGTTGACGCTCGTCACAAGATGCCGCATTCTTTTCCCCCGAATTTCAACTCGGAGGAAAGGTAGGTGTGGGAGCGAAGAGAGCACGGAAACTGAAAGCAGTTCTCTCGCGGACTTACAAATGGTGTGGGTCATTCACAGACAGCCTCTCTCTCAATCTCCGGCGCTTGAGATGCGGCTCCTGCGATGCAACCGCGGCCACTTGAAAGAGGCGCGAGGGAGGGTACACTCACAGGAACTCGCAGAATTGTTCCAGACGCGAAACTCTTGTCCTCGCCTTACCGGTTCACACGTGCTGTGGCGATGAGTTCTACCTCAACTTGCGTTGCACGAGGAGTGGGTGGTGGATGAGGAACAAAGGTGAAGTGAGCGGGAGGGAGGGAAGGAGGGAGGGAGGGGACAGGTGGAGGTAAAGGGAAGAAAGGAGGGTTAGTTCATCAAAAGAAAGTAGTTTCTGCCAGCGACCATTGGTGAAACACCCGGAGTTTCACCCTCCGCGTTAGTCTTACTCTCGTCGCCTAGCGACTCTTTAGCGGAATGTGTAGGTAGGTACTAAGAGTCTTCAACACGCTTGCACTGAGTTCCTCACCCACGGAAACCGTTTTCTGTGGCCGCACGCACTCGCGTGCGCGCTCGCTCGCCTGCCTGTAGTCGCGCGTGTGGCCAGCGTTGGCGGAAGGCAACGAACGGCAAGCGTTTTCCGCTTTTTAAAAATATTTTTTTCTGAAGGAACGCTGCTGGCGTTTGCAGTTGGCCGAGGCAGCTTCCCTCGCCATCACGCGGCCAGCGGTCGTTCGACGTCAACAGCTAATCAAAGAGATCGGCCGCCACACTGCGGCTACCAACCAGCACGCGAAACACCTGCTGCCTTCACAGACGGTGTCGTCTGCGACACCAGCTCACAGAGAGACAGAGACAGGGAGGAGAGACAGAGAAAGCCAGTGTCAACATTTCAGCGCTGAGGACATCAAAAAATGGTATCACAAAGACTGTTTCTGGAAGCTCTCTCCGAGTATGTAACAGCTTACGACAGCTACCACTGCAGTACTGGTGGGAGGCTCGCTCCGGTCAGTGAATGGATAAGCACTGCTCATCCAATCCTGTCTATTCATTTAACGTTAGTGGAAACCCCATCGTCCTGGTATATCAGGTAGATGGCGGTGGAGGAAGGATGAACTCTCCCATCGACTTCTGGGGCCCTGTACATATTCAGTGAGACAATGGGACCTTCACTCTTGTATACTGTCGCTAAGACCACGGTAGTCAAACGGCTATAGGAATACTGTGACAAGGGTTCGAAACCCTAAATCACAAGCTGTGCTTTATAGAGTTTAGGAAATGTCCTTCTGAGATTTTTTCTGCTCCTTTGTCCATCGGTGGCCTAATTGTTTTCCGTCCTCATCTTTTCTTTTAACTTGTCTTATAGGAGTTCTTATGACCACCCACTAGATGGTAATCTTAAAGATCTATACCGAGGAAGGCTCGATATTACACCTAAAAACCCCGATACCTTTTTCCAACCGCTAAAAATAATCCGTCCTGGAAACACAAAATCAAACAAACAGACCCAGTAAGTGTTACGTATACACACTCTGTTGACACGAGAAGTGGAAGAAAAACAACTCAAAACAAGACAGAGGGTCAATAGATGTGAACAAAACCCAGAGTTTAGCGTTTAATTGTAACCTGACACATAATGTATGTGACAGCGGGGTACACAGGATAGCTAAAGCTCGATCAAAGAGGAACAAGCCAGGTAGCTACACTAAGCGTGTGTAACATGAACACAGAATGTAGCATCAATGGCGGAAAGACAGGACAGGTGAAGGCTTTCACGTGTCGATAGCCGCGCAAGCAAAGCACCAGCATTTGCCCACTGGTACCAGCATCGACGTCCAGGAAATGGGTCTGCCACTTCTGGAACCGACAGCCATTGTGCGGATCTCGTTCCACTGATGTTTCAACTCTGTTCCTGTTCTTGTTCCAGGCCTCTAGAGACCACCTCCAGAGACAACCGTTCTCCTGCAACCCTCTTACCCTTTGACTACCCTTTCTGGCATAATTGAAGGATGGTGTACTAGACTAGATTTGGTGTGTTTGAAGTTATATTTGTCGAATGGGGGCTATGGTTACAGAAATGTTCTCTCTTGGAATGTATTTTGATAGCAAATGACATGACAAAGGTAGAAAAATGGAACTGAAAATAATGAAAAGGAAATTTAGTTAAAAGAATGAGCTGAATAATTTTATAATGGAAAGGACGCTAATCGCTAAAGGATCTTAGAAAATTACGAAAGGTCCCTGCAAAAAAAAAGAAACTATCAATGTAACAACAGAATACAATGGATTATAAATAAAATTAAATGATGAAGAAGAGTTCAATTGTCTATTGGTCATAGATATCATGATTGTAAGTTGGTAAGTGTGTCAAGCGCACTGTAATGTAGAAGCTCAATCTACTCCTTCGGCCTCTTTTACCTCCCACTGATAAATAAGATGATTAATTCAAACACTAAATGCAAATATACAATATAACAGATGATAAATAATATTGATGCAGTAAAAGTATTGGCAGGCAGATGTCTATACAGCCAAATAACTCCAGTGGATTGCATCTCATCAAGCATAGTGAGCAAGGCAGCTTAACTGATTGATGTAGCCTGCCGTTATAATAATAACCGTGGTGGTATATACAGTAGTAATCGCAGGATACCACGCCATTCTTGAGTAAAACAGTCATATGTCATGGACATAAGTCTATGACATGGACAAAAACTGTGTTTGATTGCTTTGCTGATATGGGACACCCAGTTAAACATCGATTAGATTTATTAAATACATACATTATTACCTATCATTGCTGTTAGTGTCTACCATCTGTGAAATTCAAATGTCCGCACCTGCACTCTAAGAATCCCTCACAAAAACTACAGCATCTGTAACAGTTTAAGAGCTACATTATTTTCCAGATCTTTCTCTACACCCAGTATTAACTTGTATAAATTGGTATGTTCATTTTTTAATTTCTTTATATCTCTATACACTCCATTTTTTTCTGATTTATAAAGAACAATAACAGCTCAACTTTTGCCTCAAAATTTGCAAACAGCATATCACTTTGATGTCTGTTGATGCATGCCACAGCTGTAGATGGGAGATGGGGGTTGTTCTCATGTGCAGGCAGGTCGAATTTCAGTGTGCTTTGCCAATAACACATTTTGTGTTTACCAGTGTGTGTGCGCGCTATGTTCTAGAGTGCATTCAAATGAAATTTTAATTGCTCACAAATTTAAACTTCATTTGTATCTTATATCTCACTATGGTTGATTTCTTAACTTTGCTACAATTCCTCTTATTGTAGAATTACATCTTCAACTTTGTGGGAATAAAATGTAAAGTGAAGAAATACAGGAAGAGAGAAGAAGAAAAAAAAAAAATCAAGGGAGATAAGCAGTAACGCCCGCTAGCCCATTTCATTAATCAAACGGCGAGACAGCCGATAACTTCCCTTGGCACGCACTAACCCATCAAGGGAATTCCTCGGATTCCGTAATTTCTGCCAGAGAACAAGAGCGCGAGCTGATCCCCTCGCTCATCAAATGGTCAAAAGGGTTTTATTCTCTGTGTCATTATCTGGACTGCTCTCGATCAACCTTGATAAGCTTCATAGCATCTGACATTGAAGGCAGTGAACACTGTGTCGAGAACATCGGACACGCCCCGACTAACCACTTCCCTTCATTTTGGTCTTTTTTTTTTTTTAAATCCCAAAACACAAAACTTGAAAAGAGTGCATAGTCTGAAGCTACCCTTGGTAAATGTATCCCTTCTTGAGCAAGATGTAAAATTGCAAACATTGATGTATAAAGTCAGATGAGAATATTATGGGATTGGGAGTAGCTGGTGGGGAGGCGAGAGATGCTAGGAATGGCTGATTGTTGGTGTCTATCGTCGTCAGCTATTGGAAATATATGAAGGCGAGCTAGCTGAACCCTGGTGACACATACAGAGATTAGGTACGTGTGCGGGAAGCAAAATCTCAACCCACAACCTTCCTATCCTCACTGTCTTGGTGACAACTCCATATAGGATTGGGATGATGATAACGACGACGACGACGACAATAGTTGTGATAATAAAAACTATGATGATCACGACCATGTCGACGGTGACAGTGATGATAATAAAGTGATTGGAGAAGGAAGGATGTGAAGACGATGCTCAGGCTACTGAGATGCGGCTAGAAGCTAGTAGACCCTCATACAGTCCACAGTCGGTTTGCACAGCCTTTGCTAGAACATCGCTGTACAACAGACTAAGGGAGGAAGGGGAAACAACAACAACAGCAAAAAAAAAAAACCCAAAACAAACAAACAAACAAACAAACAAAACAAAACAAACAAACAAAACAAGAAGAACAGGTGGACGTTATGGCGTTCTAATACAACATTAGGATTATGTCCTGAGCGCTTATCAGTTCCAAAGTATGTTAACAGATGACCACATTCAAAAGCTACAACTGATATGGAACAATGACCACTCTTGTAGCCTAAAACTTCAAAAGCTTCTTAAACAAATATTTACGCACATAAACGATATTAGCACTCACAACGAGTAAAACTGATAGGGCGGGGTTGCTGGCGTTAATGCATTCTACAAATACCGCCCCCTCTCTCCTCCCTAGTCCTAATGACAGAGGAATTAGGGCGAATACACATGATGAAAGAACGGTGTGATGCCAACAGACTATCCTTGCCAACAGTCAGCGTGGGCACCACAGGCTGAGAACTGGTTGCAGAAGCTGAGGTGCGGCTGATGATTTACTGAAAGTAGACTGAAGTATGGCAGCAGTAGAGAGCACTTCCTACCGACTTCACCAGTCAGGACTGGGATCTCTGGAGGCTCGGTGGTGACGAACTGATGGAAGAAGAAGCATTGTGCCCCGAGTCGACTTGACAGATCCTGGAAAATTAGCTTGACTTTATTAAATAAACTGAGTGAGGCCGTGTTCGTTTAGGGCACGACTGAGTGCACGCGCGATCGCGCACACACACACACTTGCACGCAGGGGTCAAAGATGAAGACTAGCAAATATTTACAGGCAATTATTTATCTGATCCTCTACACACAGAAAATACATCATCTCTTACATGCAGACATACACACGCATAGTCGCTTAAAACGTGAGACGAAAGAACATTAGTGAAACGACCTTTTTGTTAAAAATAAATTTAAAAATCCAGAAAGAAGTGTTTTTTTTGTTGGGTTTATATTTTTTATTTCAACGTTTATTATTTTATTCAATAAGTACAATATTCGACATTACATTTACTATTATACGACAGACTTTTCATTCAAAGACACTTTTCATTCTTAAAAACACATTCATTCAGTATAGAAAGAGAAACAGAGGTAGACGTGGAGATGGGAAGAAAATACGTGGAGAAAGAGAGAGTGATGGAAGGATAGAAGTAATGAAGACATTCCAGCTTCCACTATTTGTTTTTATAATAATAGTTTAAAGTGTGTGGTTTCTACAGTAATTCACGCAGGTCTAACTTATTACTCAATATACGATGATATCTTTCTAAGGTATATTGATATTTCACAATCCTCAGATTGTGGAATATCTTCACTTCTTCTATCCTTCCATCACTCTCTCTAACTGAAACTATTTTAACTGTCTGTTGTTGTCTTAAAGCATTTGTTAAATACAAGTTTTCAGGGTATTGTTTGAAAGGTAGAGTCCCATTTCACAATTCTACTTGGAAAGAAGTGTTTTAAACTATGCTGTCTCACTATTCCTTTGCGGACGAAAATAGAGATGCAAGCATCCTCAAGCTTCGGCAGCAGCTAACAAAGCCCAGCGATTCAGGTTCTATCGCAGCAAATGTCTAATGAAAACGGAATGTGAGCCATCAGTGATTAGGTAACACTTTCACAGAAAGGCCATCTAGCAGAAAACTAGTAGAACGGTCACACAAACAATTGGCATGACATCCAATTGTTAGTTTTTTTAATTGGGGGCCCAAGATGCCAAGTGCGATGCCGAGTGCAGATATATTCTAGCTACAAATCCCATCCCCGCTGACAATTTACTCTCCTGCAAGAAGAATGTCAAATGGAACACATGTTTGACACATTCATGTGCACTCAGACTGCGACAGAGGCACTTAACAGTTCCACGCCCAGACAAGGTCGTGTTTGAATGAAGTTGAGTCACACTTCCTTGATGGCATTTTTGTGCTAGTTATCTTGACATCCTGCAACTACTGCTGGCAACAACTTCATATATTTACTGTTGGATGAAATCTGGGGTTTCTAAGCACAAATCCCAAACATAGGATTGTGCCACGGAGGATGGTAAGCATTTGATTCAGGTCATATTCTGTAACAAACGCCATCACCATAGAAGACGATGAAAGACATATAAAATATTTTCGAACTGCTAGTCTTGGCATTTCCAAAGATTGGAAGAATAGCTGGTGCAGTGACTCAAAGAAGTTCGACATACATCATTTTTGTGGAGCTTAAAAAATATATTTCACGTGTGACTCTGAAAAAACGGACACGGAAGCCATTGAAAATATAACGCTGATCTTGATTTTCATTCATTGGAAGTTTCAACATCTAAGCCCTGAAGAAGATGGGGTATGGAGTCCTTGTCCACCCTGGTAACCAGGCCAGCTTGCTGGTGGTCCTGTGCCTAGGCTTCGCGACCAACACGGTGTCCGCTGTCGTCTGGACACAACAACTGGGGAACCGGGCAGGCGCCTTCTTCTTGTCCTGCCTGAGCATCTCCGACTGCCTCTTCTGCCTGCTGGAGGCCGTCATGAAAGGAATGACCCTGGCGGATGTCCTGCGCAGCAGCTGCAGTCACGGTGTTGTGGAAGTGCTGGCCACCTTCTTCGCCAACACATCCCGGCTGCTGACGGTGGCCGTGGTGGCTCAACGATGGGTTGCCGTGGCCAGGCCGTTGTCCGTCTCCAGGTGGTGCTCGCCTCGTCGCCGGCTCGTTGTCCTGGCGGGATTGGCGCCCCTGCCGCTTGGCTACGCGGGGTTTGAGTCCTACGGGCACTGGCTGTATCGCACGCTCTGCCAGGAACGTTTCAACAGCAGCCTCCCCGAGTACGGCCAGTATGTCAGAATGTGGAAGTCGGCCATGTTGTCGTATCTCATCTTCCATGCACCGCTAATCGCTGCCATCTTGTTTCTGAATGCCATGCTGCTTTACAGCGCCTGCACTATCAAAAAGGTAGGTAACCGAAAAGAACATAATTTAGCTTCACATCATGTTGAAAGAAAACACATTTTTTTCTGCAAATCAGCCAGTAAGAGTAGGAAATTAAGTAAACTGAACCATCAGTGAGTTAACTTGACCGCCAATACCATCGTCACTCTCCACCATCACCTCACCAACCACGTTTCGAAAAAGGCTGAAGACCCATCTGTTTCTTTCAAAACAGTCTTAAACAACCAAGAAACACTTCTGTCTCTATTTTTTACTTTCCTGGTATTTTATATATTTGTTCACTTTATTGTTTCTTCTTTTGTTTTTTGTGCGCAATGAGAATTCTTCTGAATGGATACCTGCGCATTACAAATCGACATCATCATCATCATCAATATAAATTGCTATACTGTGCGGATTTTCTATTGTCAAAATTAAATCATTCAGAAATAAAATGTCCCCACAGGTTCAGACAGGTAACATTGGAGGATCCTTGACGAGGACGTGGCCCAGCCAGCTTCAGAGGAGTATGACCTTGATAGTCGCCTGTGTGTCGACCTTTACCCTCCTAGACCTTCTCCTTCTGTTCATCCGCAATCTGCAGGCTTCTGGCTACGTTGATCTGGGGCTGGATATGGAGCAACTGTACGACCTGGATGTTGTGCAGAATTGGGTGTACGTCCTCAACGGCTCCACCAACTTTTTCCTGTACTCTTGTTTTGGCAAAGAGTTTCGGGCTGCCCTAAGAGCAGGGTGCCGGCGAGTTTTTGGTGCTGGTGATGGATCTGGTTCTGATTCTGGTTTGCGCATGCCAGCCAGCAGGGATGCAGAGATGGGCACAGTGGCCAACAATAGTGGCAGCTTGGTAGTGACTACAAGCACCAAACTTGAATCCGACATCTGATGGGCGTCATGTTTGTGTGTTTTTGTTTTATGGGGTAGGGTGAAGAGGGTTTGTATTTTTGTGTTTGAATGTGTTTAAGGGAGCGCCGGAGGTCTGCTTGCCTGATAAAAGAATGTGAAAAAATGTAAAGAAAAATAAAAGACACGCACACACACACACACACACCTGCGCGCAGTGATACTTATGCGAGGCAGATCAAAGACAAGAAAATGGTTAAGAAAAGACTAAGGTGATAAAATATGCACATTATTTGTATGAAAGAAAACCATGAAAGTGAATTTTCAATCACACACAGATGAATAAAAATGGCGTAAGTTTGTTGATGAAGTCAACCACTTGTATTATGCCTTGAGCGGTCGAAAAACTTACAGTTCTATTTCAACTCTGCACCCAACACACCCAACCAACAATGTTTCATGGAAGACAAATTTTGTTTCACATCCAGTTAATCTAAGGCACAAATATCAAACAATCATGACAAACCTCGAACCTTGATAATCATGAAAAAATTAGTAATAAAATTTCTGTTTGGCTCATTCATGCCTAACTTTAATCACCAGACACAAGAACACACACCCCAAGTAGCCGATCAACTAGAAGTTTTGAAAGTTCTTGTAAATGATCTCAAAAGGAGATATGGAAAGACATGGGTAAATGTATACATTAAATGTGAGAAAAGTACATTGACAATCACAATACGGTGATGAGAGCAATGTACAAGTTCTATTTTTAGTGACACAATAGCTACGGCAGATTCCTCTTATTAAATAAGTTGTGAACGAACTTCCTATATGAGAAATATTTGATTCTTGTGCTTTAAATACTATTTTATGACGAAAAACATATTCTATAATGCTTTACAGGGATCAGAGTGAATTACGTCCATTTAATTCTGATTCCATAATTATATCTACTTAACACGAGTAAAATATTGCTTTTATATATTTGTATTGCTTTCATGTAGTATATATATATAAAGCTTACAAAAAAAGAGAGATTCCCACCTTTAAAATGTTCATCTGATTAAACGATGATACGTATCACCCACTATCAAGCAGTTGCACATTTTAGTCGTGCATATGGCTTGAATAGCTACAATCACTAATAACTTTATGAAAACGTGGGTTTGTACGCTTATTGTTTGTGCGTGTGTGCGTGCGTGCATAATCATGATGTACATCTGCTCCGAGTCTAAGCTGTGCGTGTCAAGAAAAGAATCCGTATTTACATTGCATAGTAAACATTTGCCTGTTTGTTCATCAGCCCATCGTCACACAATAAAATCCCGGATACAAGATGTGTGGACAGCGCGGTGCATGTCGGTCATTCCAGGTCACGTCGCCGACATGTCTACGAGGAAGAAAATAACCGAGTGGTTACAGCACTTGCATCCGAACCCAGTGGAGCTCGGGTTCGATTCTCGTCTGACGCAACGAACTTTTCCAAGCCGACCCAGCTTTTGGGAATTAATACCTGATTCAAAGAGGATTAGGGAATGTATAGGAGGGAGAGGAAAAGGGCACCGCTGGCCTCTTCACTCCCCCAAAGACCAAAAAGGCTAGGGAATGACATTTTTCAATTGCATATGCAATGCATAGATATGTAAAATTTGCATAGTTATGCCCTTTGCTTGTTATCGCTTTAGGAAATAAAATAATTTCAAGTGCTACGTACACGGGTCAGGAAATGGCAAACGTGTAATACAGTACTGATATACACATCTAACGTTTGGTTGTGGTTTCTCATAAATTCCTGAAGAATCTCATACGCTGCAACCTCTTTTGTGATACGAAGAATTGTTCACAGCAAGAGTTTATAAAATTTGGAAATCTCTTTCAAGAAGATTTCTACAATGGCCAAAAAAATAAAATAATAAATAAAAAACGGAAATAAAGTTCCGTTGCTGTCTTGTTTCTATTTGTCCCCACCCAACCCCGCCGACATAACCTCAATGTCTGTATACACTGCTATCAAGCATGCGACGAAACGAGGGCACCATGCGTGACCTCAAACGTGTGTAGATTAAAAATGAGGCGAACGCCGAGTCAAACAATACTTTCAGATCTGTGATCCAGAAAAGGGACAAGCCCAGTGAAAACACCAAAGTCTTGGAACGCGAATGACGCGCTCATGTTCTTTGCCGCGTTCGTTGTCGTGTTCGTACCCCCCCCCCCCCCCCCCCCCCCC
>SRHC01002269.1:33453-72457 GCA_004794325.1 Pomacea maculata
CGAGTGCAGCAGGAAGGCGCCCAGCATCAGAATCTTCACGCTGACCAGCCAGGCTGCAAAATGATCGATGTCAAAGTGAGATACACAGTGAAACTTTTAAAGAATTGTTTCCTTTTTCTTTTTTCTTGCTTAATTTCTCCACTGAGGAGGACTGAAAACTATTGATGAAGAAGTGGAATTCTTACCCCCAACTGGTCTCGTTTCAATGCTGTTCACGCTGTAGCACTGAGACAGCAGACACACCTGCCATAAGCCGAAACTGGCGGAGACGACTCTCTCCTCTTGTTGCTGCTTGTGCTGGAACTCTAACCAGAAGGGCAGCAGGATGGCCACCAGGTGGACTGGAATTCCAGCCATCAGCGCCACCAGCGAGGCGCGGTAAAGGAGACTCCGGCTCCTCCACGTGCTCGCCTCGTCATTAGGGGTGGGCATGACGTCAGAGTTGTACGATGTGATGTAGAGCCGGTGTCAGAGTTGCTTTTCTTGGCGTCTGGATGGCACTAACTTCCAAAACTTGAAGATGCAGATGAGTAGGCATGAACAGGCAGGTATGCTTCTCGGGTTTTCTTCTACTCTAGTGTTCCTACGCTGAGCGTATTTTTTCAGAACCTGTAAAGCAGAAAAATCACATATTTTGAGACTTTCTGCTTAATAAAACTAAAATCATCCCAACTTCATCATCTTGACTTGGTGTACACATTTGACTAAACGTGGTTCTCACCCCTGACCGTAGTATTAAAATTCCATCTGCTGTGAGCCACTGTTGCTGATTTTGGAAGAAAAGGCTTCCACCTCGAGGTGATTTCACTTGTATCTACCGTGCATTGGCTGTCGGGATATGTGCTAACGAACCCATCGATGAGTGTCCATTGGCCCACCCTTAAATGCTGAGAACCCCACCCCGTGATACTTGTGTGACGTTGATCTTCACCCTAACTTTTAATCTATGTAAGGGCGGACTTTCAAAAGTAAACACGGAACTGTCTTCAGCTATTCACATAAAAAGTAAATAAATTCACTTCTAATGCCATTAAAAAGTGAAATATGAACAGCACAGAAATGAGACTGGATCCACCCATGCCTACCCAACACCACCACCGCCACAAACACAAAGAAAAAAAACTTGCTACGTTTGAGGCTGGGGGAGGGGAAAATGTCATTTGACTTCACCTGTTTACCTGTGCACACACATGGTGTGCTGTGCAAGCATTTAACAAATTCCTGAGCATACTGAGCTTTAAATGGAAGATGCACTTGAGCATATTTGTACGGTAAACTTATACCTAAAATACTAAACTAAAAACGGTTGCTCCATACATATACACAGACATACATCGCGCTGTTCAATCACACACACTATAATATAGTATATTATATATAATTATGTATATGAGACGAGTGAGAAAGGGACAACGACGTGGAGAGGACCTGCGTGCAAGGTTCACTACACCATAAACCAAACCTCCAAGACGCAGCAAGCGTGACAAACGACTCATCCCAGTCTATTTTCATCCTGCCCTGAATAATTTTCTTACTCGGGGTCAGCAAATAAAATGCAAAGCTTTGCCACATACATACCTCGCTGGGAGAACATTCCGAGTCCCACCGACAGGAACATAATAAAGCCAAGTGTCAAACCGTTTAACAGAATGATTACCTAGTGTGCGTATAGCCAGCGGGAGGATCATTCTTTACACTCACCCAACAACCGAAGCACGATCGACATCCTAGCAACGCAAAGTTAACACACTTCCTTTTGTGTACCCAGTCGAGCTTGGCAGCCCTGTATCAGCACTAGGACCGTCGCACCACACCACAGCCCGACTACAGTGACACAGATATCACCTTGCCTGTTCTGCGCCTCAAGTTTGTGTGCATTTCTTGAACTACCCCATGCACCTATATTTTTCAGCTAAGCAAATAATGCATTTATTAACCCATCCCCACCCAGATACCTCGAATATAAAGTTTATACCGGGGTTAGTGAACGCTCACACAGTCTCTTACTCAACCCGGAATCAACCCGTAGACGCTAATGAAACTCAAGTATACGTGCTTGTAAAGCTAGGATATATAAGGCTAGGTAACATATGATAGTGCTTTAATGTCGGTGCTGACACACTTATGGTGGATTGTACTGATTTGTATTTATACAAGTTGATTCTTTTTGAACTTTTCGTGATAGGCATGAACAGATGATCGCGGTGAGTTTACAGAGTGCGAGGATGTGTTCAGTCGGAATTAAAAAGAAACTAGTCAGAACTTTACCTGAGCTCCTCAACTGTCCTCGGTCTTTATCCTCGGGAGGTAGTGTCAACTAAGCTCACCAAGTGTAAGAAACAGAGTTGTCGATCGTAGGTGAGCGCGCGTGTCGCCGGCTGTGGGGCGCCCGGCAGTGTGGTGGTTAAAACTTGTCACCACTGCAGTCAGAGGCTCGCGGTTCAGATCTCGTCTCGGGACACTCTGTATGTGACGCATGTGCGCAGGGCGTGGTGTTGGTTTTTTTTTTTTGTTGTTGTTGTTTTTTGTTGTGTTTTGTTTTACATGTTCGCTGTTTTGAACTTTATATATACAGTCTTCTTATTTTGTTCGGTTTCTTAAAAAAAATCATGTTATTAACCGGATACATTGCTGAGATATGACTAGGGCTAACGTTCAGTCATTATTTAGAGCGAACACGCTACTCGTGCTGAATGGTTTCTTCAGAGAACACTTAATTTGCTACATTTTCTGTGGATTATATAACAAAATTTCGGATCAGTGTGTGTAAATGAAGGTTATTCCACTGATAGGCGTCTTTTGTGCTTCTTGCTCCATGAATTTTCTAGACTACAATGGCAGGCATTGTAGTGCTCATGGATGTTTCCTCTGTGCCAGGAAATGACGACTACGTGGTCTGCTGTCAACCGTGTCACCACTAGGTTCATACCAAGTGACTACAGCCTTTCTCCAACCTCGACTGCTTGATCTTTGATGTTGTGGTGTAATGTGCATTTGTTTGTTGCTATTTTTTTGCTATGTAGGCATGTTACATTCATTTTAGGTCTACATGTGTACCGACAAATGCTGACACGTCCTCAAGCACACACATCACACAAACACACATTAACAATCAAGAAATTTTATGAATAAAAAAGATTTAGCAAGAAACAGGTGGGCGCCATCAATAAAACTTTACAAAAGGCAGTCTTTTGAAGAATCAATGAATACATTAAAATTGTTTGAAAAAAAATTTCCGATTTAGTTCTGAACACTGAAAAATCAAGTGCAATATGGCTGGGAAGCAAAGCAAATTCATCAACTAATTTACTTACCCCACTTACATCTGCAATAGAACCCAGAAAAATTTAAAATTCTTGATATTTGCTTTACTAATAATTTAAAAAAGCATGTATAAAATTAAATTATGATAGCAATTTAGCCAAAATTAGAACACTGTACAAGATTTGGCTAAAAAGACTATTAACTCCATTAGGAAGAGTAGCCATGAACAAGGTTGTAAGTGGGACACACCAAACATGAGATTTCATCAGTATTTCGCGCTCCATGGCCAGTACCTCAACCGCATTAGGTACCTGGTGGCAGTGCACAGAGGTTCTCCACCCGAGGTGGAAATCGTTCGATGTATTTGGCAGTGATGAAAGTGCACGTGATGCCCGAGAGTTGCAGGCGGTGTAAGGGCATCGTAGTGTGCACCATCAACTGAGCCGTCTCGTGTTCAAGATGTTCATGAATTTGAACCTGGATCAACCAATCGACGTCACCTCAGGATTGTGATCCTTCATGTAGTCTATGTCCTGTACGTACTCTGGGCTCAAGAACAGGTCATCAATGTCGGCGACCCTCTCTGACACTGATGAAGGCGCAAATAGCAAATGACAGGTTGTCATATCCATCTGTTCATCTTTATGATTGGATGTCAGCTTCACTTTCTGCCGAGCTCTGCTCTGCTCCACTTTGACCTCGTGACCCTGAGTTTTAACTGCTGCAGCTCTAGCGTGATGTTGGGGAACTGTTTACTTTTTCATCGAACGCGAAAAAAAAAAAAAAGAAATGAAAACCTACGTGTTCCTCTGTCTCAGAGGCAAAACCACCGTCACCTTTAGCACCAATGGAAGTTGGGTCACCTTGTTTGCCTGCAACATGTCGTGCGAGGCATTGTTCGCTTGTGGCAGCTGAAGTCATGCGACAGGCGTCGACAGCAACAGTGACTGATCCTACCGGCGTTCCTGCCCATGGTGGTCACGTCAGCAGCCAGACTCAAAAGTTTGAGCAAGTCGTCTTTGCTGCGGCTGTTGCTGGACCTACACTTGCCAGTCTTTGGGCAGCTGTGGCTGAACCTGCTAGTTAAATGAATCACTTGAAACAAGAACCTGGTGCACAATGGCAGTCATACCCACCATTTCAATAAGCAAGCTTGCGAAGTACTAAAGTTCCGTAAAAGTGAAGTAAATGAACCACAATCCGTTACAAATGTGACTTGGCCCTACGTTAGTGAAGCACGGGTTATCCAAAGTGACAGTTACCACACCACATACAATCCACGAGGTGGAAACCAACAGTTTACCTAACTCCAGGACTAAAGAAACGAAAACGATCACCTAAATTTAAAGTGTTCAAAAGGTGAATAAGGACCAGACCGTCCCCTCCGCACTTCTACCTGGCTACAAAAGATCAAAAGTCTTACTGTGTTTATATTACGATAGTTACACTGTTCTTAGTATAATATGTGTCCGCACCTGGTTTCAAATGGGTAGACGACACCGACACTCACTCGTCCAAGCTGCCACGGTCCCTCTCCTCAGGTTGTAGGTGGGTGGCCATTCCATTTCCGTGGCTGACGTGCATCGGCTGTTGGTCACCTGTTGCCTGCCTTGCAGTCTTGTACCTCGCATCAGTCTCAGCTCCATTTAGTCCGGCGCCTCGCTCGGCTTCTCTCCGATGGTCCTGTGCCTTGCATAAGTCCTCAGCTTCGAACACATGCTACGTTTCAGCACACAAGCAGCAAGCGATTTCCCGATGGGTCTGTTTGTTAACAGCTTCCAACCATAAAGCAGCGACACAGCAGCAGCTACAGCTCCCACATCAACAGCAGCAGCAACAACAACCCTCTGGCTGTTTACGGTCGGGCTTTAATACCCACCCCTGTCCACCTAGACAAAGGGTGAGCACAGCTCGAGCAGCACGCGAGGCACGAAAAATCCGAGACTCTCGATTTCCACACTTTTCATGCGGCAGAGGGGTAAGAACAAAGGGGAAGCTCTACTCCCATCACCCCCACCTCTACGTCCTGACCTTTACGGACAAAATTTATGAACATGAAGCAATTATCATATTTTTGAAGAAAAATTGCTTTAGAGAATAATGCATCCAAAGCCTGATAAAAAGAAAGTAAAAAATATATCTGTATTTGCATGGGACTTGCCTATTTCTCCAGCATCCAACAACGGTCGTATATGGAGAGTATACGAGCAAGACGACTTCCACCAAGAATATCAAAATTACAAACTAAGTATACAGCTTACAGTTGTATGCCCCAATGTGTTGCCCTGAGTTGTGGGAATTTGGTTTTGTACATTTACGTTTTTCAAAAATGGCTGCTTTGAGAAAATGAAAGAAACAAATTCCACTCATTTTTATCAAAATGGTTGGGGGACGGTGACTATATTATCCCCCGAAAAAAATGTGGGTGGTATTATTTTTTACTTGGAATTGCGCTTATGTGTGTTTTTTCTCTCATCACCACCAAGCCAAAGTTTGGCCCGCGTGCTTTTATATCATGTCCAGTGTGGCTCTCGGGCGAGGAAAGGTTTGGCACCACTGTACTAAAGTATATGTCACAGGACATATGTGTCACATTTGTAAGAGTTTCATTATATAAGGTTACTGATATATATACTTCTAAGAGTTTCAATATATATAATTATTGATATATATATATATACAATTACCAAGATTCTTAAAACTGGAATAAAAACTGATAAAATATTGGATAAGATAATATGGTCACATTTGCAGTTTATGTCTCTTATTTCATAAAATGTATGAATGCACACAGGTCTAGGTTTTCTTAAAGCATGCACTCATTTCCATTTCTTCTGTGATGGTGGAAACTCTTCATCAGCGTTACAGTCGAATATGCCACCTCTTTTTAACGAGCTGTTACTACTGCAGGTACTAGCTGTTGTAGATATATTTTGTTCCACAAGCTGGATGTTGTCGCATAAATCTTCTCCATCAAAGCTGTCTGAAATACAAAAAAAAACACAACAAAATAAATGGTGAAATTAAAATGATGTTTCAGTGCCATCTATGAAAGCACCAAAATACTGGTCCACCTAATGTTCAACTCCTAAACTTTCCTTTGGGAAATTTCAATGGGTTTTGTTAGATTATATGGATGCTTCAATTAAAAAGGAGTACTGTTATCAGTGTGCATAGTGCATACTATAATATTCAGTTAAACAGTAAAATTGGTGCATCATAAAAGCAGAAAGTTCTGCTCTGTTCTCTTAATATGAGCTAGGAATACAAAGCATCAGATAAAACGTTGCTTTTAGTGTATTGCTATTTTTAAAATAAAGTGAAACTTTCTTAGTTTTACCCTTGAGAATTGTCTCTCCCAGATTGCAGTTCAAGAGAAGATGCAGAAAACGTTTCCTGAATTGAGGGAGACCCTTGGCCTTGTGTGGAAGGAACATGAAACTCGTCACCATCAAAATCCAAGCTAGCATCATCACTAAACGTATTCTCTCCTTGCTGAGACTGCATGACTTGTGCCTGTTGCACGACTTCAGGCATTTCTTTATCCTCCAGTTTATTCTTTTTCTGATTTTGGTTGAAAAAGCAGACGACTGCATAAATGTCATCTTCGTTTATGTTTTGGAGTTTTAAATGATCCTGAAAAAAATCATTTCCAGAAAACAGATTTTTGTATGTGGGACAGTTTTGGGCTTCTTAAAAGCTCAATGTCTTATATCCTAGTGGCCATAGGTGGATACCATATACACTATAAATTACCCACTATACCCTATGACGTGCAGTGGGCTCACCATGTCTTAAGTATATAGCACGTTATCTGGAGCTTAGTCCTGTCTTTCCACTATCATTTAGCTTCCATAAATCTCTTTACAATTCCTCAAAGTAATATTACTGTGTTTATTCTTTCTGGTAAGATGATTTTTTATTCTTATGCAGCCAGTTTCAGTGCTTTGATTTGTAAAGTGATTTAAATGTTATACTCTCGAGATAACTGACACTGTCTCTGCTCCTCTACATAGCTCTGGAAAAAGGCAGTGATTGCTTATGAGCATATCTGGTGTCATTTGTATAAATATTTTTTTTCCTTCTTGACCTCAACTCTTTAAATGTTAATAACATTACTATACCTACTCCTAATGTGATTTTTCAATCTCATACATGCAGCTTTATTTGTTGAGGTTAATTGTGAGTTCAGACTGTGAAAGTCTGAAAATTATCATCTGAACAGCTCATCTATGTAAATGTGTGTGACGGAAATGATCATCTGTGAATGATTTCTTATTCTTGTTATTTGTAAATATCTTCTTCATATTTCAGCAACAAGTACATTATCTAACAGAAACAACAAATTGAGAAACCTTTGTAAGGTCCCAGTTAATTACCCTCTGCATGTAATCTTGAACTAAACACAAACCTGGCTTATCTTGAGCTGATTTTTGACAAGGTTTGAAATTGCTGTCTTGTCTTCTTTGTCAACAAAGTCCTTAACAGCTTCTCCTAGTCCATCTTCAGTAAGAACCTGCAGCTGGTTTGCCTACAACACATCAATTAACTTTTTCAACCAGTTTAATTTTGCTTCATATAATTTTAATAGCATAAGGAATCTTAATGATCTGATAAAATTGTTGTATGCCAGAGATTTCAGAACAGGCATCAATTAAAACTTAAAAAAAGACTTAAAGCATAGTAATTACTACATGAAATAGACAATGTATGGTTAACAATGTCTAAGTATCCAAAACTAATATAATAAAATGAATGTACACATACAAAGTAAAAAGTTATAATTTTGTAACATCAGGAGTAGAAAGACAGGAATTAACAACTAACTACTAACTTAATTATGGGTGCTTACAGGGTCTGCTCTGCTGAAATAGGCCTGTACCATGCCTTCAACACGTGCTGTATCCAGGGATTCTCCTTCTGGTGTATGAATATCATAAATATCATTTATAGCATTAAATTTTTTTTTTAATAAAAAGCAAATATGTTAAAAAAATTAAGTTTCAAAACCTACAAAAAATACTTGCAAGGACTGATGACTTAAATCAGTGATTTAGGTGTTAAATGAAAAGTTATGTGATCTCTTTTATATAATATACTTTTACTATATATCAGACCACTTAAGAAGCAAATTTAATCCAAGTGACGAATGGATGCCTTTTAAACTTTACCAGCATCTTTTTCGGAACATCCACCAGTTTGCTCTTGGGTAAAATGTATTATCCGGTCTGGATTGGCAACTTTTTTCATGAAGTTCCGACCAAATCTGTTTTGTCATACACATTTATGCAGCCAGTTTGATATGTCAATATTAGCATCAACGGCATAATTTTTGAAAATCACATCAACAACAGCTAGGCCGCTGTTGTTATTTTCTAGTATTTAAAAAAGTCTATATGAATAACAATAATAAATTATAATTTACATAAATTAAAATGCTTGTAAAGCACATCTCCATTTGTAGATGCAAGCTCAATGCACTCCACCCAAAAAAATTACAAATGAACCGACAGTCAACCATACAAGAAAAATAGGCATCAGAACACAGATGACAAGGTAATACTATGCAAATGACCTTATTACTCAGACTAAATGAAATGACTTTGTTTTCAAAATCCTAAATGACAATTAATACTGAGCAATTCCTAAAGTTTTAGTACAGTGCAATGATGAATATTCATGGTAAAAGAGAAATGGCTGACCTCAGAATATGATCTTTGATAGATCAGATTCTACATCATGACTAACATTACTTTTTCTATCTTAACGTGCATGTAATATTCTAAACTCACCTGTAAATGTTGAAAGTTTTAAATCCTGTGTAGTCAATCCTCAGCCTTATGAGTGGTTCTTTCGGCTGCTTTTTGTTTCCAGTGTGTTCCTTGTCTAGTAAGAAAGGAAAACAAGGTGAACAATACTATTTTACAATATACTATTTTTTATTGATGTCTATGAGTTCAAATGATGTGTATCATTGTGTACTTCTCTGCTCCATATTACCTCAAGAAATAATAAACAGTAACTATGACCTGTAACAATGAAAAATAAGGTAGGGTACACAAAGTGAATGTTAGCACCAAGAGAGTTAACAAGATGGCGGTATACAAGATGAAAGGGCAATTGGTGTTTTATGCCGAGCCAGCAACTAAGGCTATATCAGGGCAAAGCAGCCAACTAAGCAGGTGCATGTGCTAAGAAAGAAAGTGTGGCCAAGAAAAAATATGATCCAAGACAGCCAATCCTCACTGGATTGGTGCTAACCGTTGCACTAGCAGATGGCTGTATAAAAATATAAACAAGCTTTATCTCTAGTTTAAGGGTATGTGTTGGAAGTATATATTCATTGTCAGTATAGTTTGTTGCTTAACGGTTCATATTCCAAATTTAATTAGGTGAAGCTTCAATTGAGGTAAATAAAATCACAAAAACTCTCATGGAATCATACACACACATGTGCTTGAATGTCAACATGTTAATCTGTAGTCTTTTCATCCCCACCTGCTTTTGTTATCAGTTCTTCAACTTTCTTACGGCAGAATTCCTCTACATTTTCAACAGCATTTATGTCGTTTGGGTCAAGACCGGTCTTACTCAGCACAATGTCTTCCATATAGAACTGTCGTACTGTCTCCAGTTTGAGTGGTTTTATTTCAAAAGTTCTACCTTCTACTTCAAGAAGCCCAATACATTTAGCTTTTGCCTCTCCTTTCTTCAGTGCAGTAGTAATGGAGCTGCCAGGCTGTGTGACACAGAAACCTCTAGGATTCCTTTCTGGTCTTAACCTGCACTCATGTTCATGGCCCCAAAATACCAAGTTAAGAAACTCGGGCAAAACAATCTCAGGAATGTAATTAGTTTCCCTGTGCTTGGCTCTGTTTTGATGCAGCACAAACAAGTTGAACCAGTCATCTTTGTTTTCACTAGGTTCAGTCAACGTCACATTTCCTTTCAAGAACATTTGTCGAAGGCTCTCATCATGGAGAGATCCAAGTCCATACAATGCAAGTTTGGTGCTACCCTTCTGTAGAAGAAGTGGTGGTATCTGGATTTCTTCCAGAGATGTAGTTTTCCCAAAGTAGTTGAGAAGACCTGAAGAATGGAGGATATCTAGAGAGCCCACACTGTGCGGTCCAGTTGGCTCATCATGGTTACCATGAATAGAAAAAACTGGGATTGAAATATGCAGATTTAGATCATTATAATTTACCACAGGAAATTCGCAATGCTTAAAGTTAACAGATTGGTCGCTGAGAAATTTAAACTGAATGGGTCTCTTCCCCATGCAGTACTTGCGTAACAGCGTTAAACATTGATGGATGATATGACATGAAGGTTTGTTGTCATGGAATAGGTCTCCTCCCATCAGGACAAAGTCTACATTATGTTCTTGGGCTTTTTCCAGAATCTCTTCAAATGTGACAAGGGAGTCGTGTCTTCTGATTGGATCACGCTCTGCAAATCCAAGATGGACATCAGTGACAAGTAAAATCCTGAATGTGTTAGCTTCATCTTTGGTGGCTGCCATCTTATGGGTCACAGTTGCCTCCCACTTTTAGATCATCCAGTTACCTGTAAAAGACAGTTAAGAAACTAAATTCTTAACGACTTGATTATACTTTTTTCAATGCTTTTTAAAAATTAATTTCAAGAAAAAACTTTCTACTTCCTGGTTAAATACAAATTGACCTTTTATGTGCAAATATGCTGAAACGTTAATAACTAAATCGTAATGGTTGATAAAGAAGCAATGCAAGGCTGAAAACTTATAAAACATTTAATAACATATAAATACCAGCATCAGCTTAATCCCAGCTCTGGTTGCATTGAGATCACCACATCTTAAATTATGACTGTCGCGCACACTTCATCTTCTGGGTTCGACAAGATGGAAGTGGCGGCCGGTGGGGGATCGGGGGAAGGGGGCAAGTTGGATTTTAAATACTCAGTACCGTGAACACTGCAAATTCCACTGTCTGGTGTCTGTCGGCGGCTGATCCCCCGAGCTTAACGTCTAGATGAGGATGTTGGCGCACAAATGGCGGTTCAACGAAATCGAAAGTAGACTTTCTTATTTCGGGAACTGATGGGCGGACTGTAATTCTGAGTATGCGCAATGATGCATTTTCATGGCAATTGCTTATACAGCTGCATGATCAAGGTTGTTTTCATGAAAATAGGTCTTAATTGTCCTCTTCTGTCCAGAACAGAGAGGTTGATTCGTTAACTGTCAGCATGGAGTTTGCAACCCCCCCAAAAGCCGATCGAGCATCTTCCTATACTGATACAATATATATACACTTTAAAACATAGCATTTGTGAATATACCTTCTCACACATAGACCCCACCCACACATCTTTATCCTAAATCTCAAAGCCATATATGGACAGTCAATTCATCATAGAGAAAGATTTTCTCTTGTTGGGAGCTCCCACAAGCAATAAACTACAACAAAAATACAAATCGAGACACCAGGGTACGATTACACCTTCACGCCTGCACCCTGTTTGCCGCAGAGGGAGGGGGTCATTCCTTCCCATTGGGATTATTTCGAGTACGAGATATCAAAATACCTGTGCACCGTGTAGGTGCTCTGGTCCACATTCAAGTGGCTCATGTACCTCAGACTCGGTAGGCGACAGGTTCCAGCGGTGTATGAGCTAGGTATGTGTCGAGTAGGATGGAACTGGTTTGCATGTGTAGATAATGTAAATAAATTCATTTTAAATTTACTTATGTGTGTGTCAGCACTTATGCGCCTTGTCATGGTCGTAAGAAAGAAATAACAGCTGGTGCGACAGAGGTGAATAGTTTAGCCATGTAGTGAAAAACAGATCAGTCTGGCTACAGAAATTTATGGCGCCAAAGTGCTTGTGGCTAGGAAGAAAAAAACTGATTAGTCAGGCCACACTTGCCAATCTGTTTTTAAAAAATGCTAGCTCACATGATAAGATCAATCTTGACACAGAGAGAGAGAGAACGCTGAACCACAGAGACTGAATGCTAAATTGCTCTCGATCAGGCTTCGATACACCAGCTTAAAGACAGGGCAGCTGACCCAAAAATTCCTATAACTTAGCAGGAATAGGTGCCGATGTATTGTCCCAGAAATGATATCAGTGTTTACACAACACAGTAATTGGGTCTCACTTTGTCAAGTTACTTGCTATTTTGCACCTGTTCGACATATTCTCACGGCCAATGATCACTAATGCAGAAGCATGTTAATTGGTGTTTCCTTCTACCCAGGACCAGTTCTCTAGTTTTTTAAATATTAAGCACCAAAACACTTTCTTCAAACCACGAATTTTCAAAATTAACCAGAAGGAAAGTGAGTCCTCGTCCAGTGAGTCCTCGTCCATGTCGACCAACCAGCATCATACATCACATGCAAACTTAATCAGCGATAAGGAACGGTTGGAAACGTCTGTCAAGGCTTTATTGGTATATATGGAAAACAACATTGACATAAAATACACCCCTGGGGGACCCTGTATAGACAGTTTAAGACTGTACCTCCAGTCTGACCCTTTGTGGCCGGTCCCGCAGAAACTCCTTCATCGAAAGTATTAGGGTTAACTTTTAACTTTTTGCTAGAAGAAGTCGTAAAAGTAAGTGTAGTATTAAACGAGAAGCACATGAACAGAATAGAAACGTATTTACTCTGCTGTCCAATTGTAAAATCAACTTGCTACCATGGACTGTCAAGAAGGCAGCATCCACCAATGGCGCATTGACTGATTGCACACAACCCTTTCCAATCACTTGGAAAAAATAGGATTCGAAGCAGTTAGCCTGAACTTCATTCTTTTGCATGCGACTTTTTTTGTACTGGAATAATAATTGGGGTCTTCCTTAAATTCGGAAATAACTGACAGTTCAGGAACAGATGAAGCAAGAATACGACCATTAAACACCATTCTGTTCCCAAGGCTTTGGGGGAATTAATCCTGGTGAGGCAGGATGTTACAGCATTCTCGTCCACTAAAATATCGCACGGTGACAGGGAAGAATATAATACTTGACATTCCTGAAAAATTAAATTATAAAAGCTGTCCAAAAAGGAGAACTGTCAAAAATTATTTGTTTCCTGACCTTTCGATATTGACATTCAAACGTATATTTTGTCCTGGACAGACAAAGCTAAAGTCTTAAGCTAAATGGATGTCGATAGCTTTTGATTGTATAATCTGATTCGTTGGCGGGCTTACAATTTAAGAATGAAGATGACCCCATGGAAATCTTTGTCTCCATACATGTGACTGCACAAGATCGAAAACTCGTCAAACGTGTCATCCTATTCCAAAAAGATGGCTTTTATTACCACCGGAGACCGATAAAGACGACCTGATTCAGGTAGTTTATAAATTACATTTTTCTTCTGGTTAAATTGAAAGTGACACTGTGCTGACCACAGAGAGAGAGAGAAATGGCGGGAGGGGGTGAGTCTCGTAGCAGCAACTCTAATTGCCGACTTAAAGATCAGCCTAAATGGTTTGCATTTTTTGCAGATATCAGTAGATATAGGCTATAGAAACCTGTAAATTTCAGCCTACAAAACAAAACCGTTAATTAATTATCCGCTAGCAAAGTACGCGATTCGCACCTGCGATAAACGAGCGCCGTTAACAGTGTACTACGTCACGTTGGTACACCATTCTCTTGTTCTAGCACGTCAATAGTCACCGACTACCAAAGCTCTCTGCTCTCACCCTTTTATCCACTCCTAGATCACCATGGTCACTGGCGTCTAGACCACCAAAGGGTCAAATACCTTCAACAGGATATTGTAAAAGTACATGATAAACTGAAATACGTGTACATGAAACTAGATCTGCCATTCGATTTATATATGTACACTTTATCTGCATCTATACTTCTAAACTGAATTACCAGGTTCGTTAGTTTAATATACTGTATTATCAGTGCACTTTTTCACTGCTGATATGCCTTTCATGGTTGAGGGGAGGAAGAAGCCTGGGTGTGTGTATGTGAATGGGTACAGGAGTGTGTAATGTAATTTATCCTTTTGACCATTATCATAACTCTCACAGCTTTAAGAAGATCCCTAATAATGGATAGTTCAATTTTACAGATTATTATTTATTCAGTACTTTCAGTTTCCCAAGAAAAAATAAAGTAGGACAGTAAGCTCTCATACGTTTGTCACATTCAATTTTTTTTAAGCTGTTCACAAAAAGCCCCGTCCTTTGGTATTCGTTGGTAAGTTTGTCAGAACAAGAGGAAATGGTGCACTGTCATAACCAGCTGTGTTCTGTAAACCCACACACACTCACACCCACTGGCCATTATACCCGCGTAATTTGTCCAGTAAGCTCTAGCAGCTGCATGTGATCTTTTGTCAGCTTTCTATCTGTCACTTCATCTGAGTGAAGTTTATGAGTAGTTGACATGGTAATCTCTGTGTAGCGAACAGCACTTATACCCGCGCACTTTCAGCCTGCTTGATGGCCCTTCTCTAAATTATTGAGCTCGACACCTCAGTTTGGGCAAGGGAGGGAAACGGGGGCCCAACTAATCAAGGGCAGAGAAGCCATTTCGGTGATGTGTCTGGGTGACGACCCGTTCCCTGCTTGAGAAATAGATCAAATGGCTTTGGACGTCTAGGGGGTGTGGAGGAGGAGTATATGGAGGAAGGTGACATTTTAAAGACCAACCTGAACGGTTTGGGGTTTTTTTCCAGATATAAGTAGGTATAGGCGGTATAAAACTAACCTGTAAAATTAATTTCAGCCTCCAAAATCCATCCGTTAATTAATTATCTACTAAGATTCACACCTGCGATCAACGAGCGCCGTAACAGTGCACTACAGTCATGTTAGTGCACTATTCACAAGGTTGCCAGCTGTCAACACCAAAAATTATATAATTATATACTCATATTTGGGTAATTGTTGTTTTAAAATAAACTCGATCACAGAAAAAAAAATCTTGCACTCGTGTTGACCTTTAAGAGTAATGAAGGTGGATAATAAAGGGCTCTATATTGGTTAAAAGTCTATGCCAAGTCGTAGAGCGGGTTGTGGGGCAGGGTGAAGTGGGGGGGGGGGGGAAGCTGTGCTATGTTACTTTCTTAGGATTAAAAATATTCTTTAATTAGCTGTAAATACTCGAAATGGTTTTGCCTGCACGACAGATTTTTACACACACTCATATAACTTTCTCGCTAGTTCAAAGACGCCAACAAAAAAAGCACACAAGAATCGAGACAGAAAGAGAAAAAAGAGAGAATTAAATACAAAGATTGAAGAGGTGCTTGTTTGTTGGGCTTTCTCTGAGAGTCTGAATAATGGAAAGCTGAACGACATCGGAAGTGAGGGAAATTACTTAGAATCCGTTTACTCTTGAAGCGCAATGGCAGGTTAGAACTGACTGAAGAGCTCTCTAAACTAATGTCACTAGAGACTTTTTCAATAAGCTGTAGGCAGCTGACTTTATAAATCAGGATAGAATTTCCCCTGAACAGTCACCTGATCAACAGGAGTAATTCCAATTTTATTTGCCGTATATCTCTTTTGCAGCTTGTTCTCAAGAGATGGGAAGTCCTCAATTTTAATACATTTGAATTAAAATAGGACAGAACGTAAGTGGGGATTGGGTGTCAGGTCACTGGAAAATCTTGAATTTCTTTATGCATATCCTGGCGCCAGTGGATCTGGATATATATATAGTGCTCAAAACCTTTGACGTTCTCAATGACACCTGAATATTTCCTCTTCAGCCCCACCCAAAGTTTATCTGCGCTTTGCATCTAGAGTACCCCAAACAGACGCATTTTCAATAAACTTTAGGCAGCTGACTTTGTAAATCAGGATAGAATTTTCCCCTGAACAGTCACCTGATCAACAGTAGTAAATCTGATTTTATTGGTCGTATATCTCTCTTGCAGCTTGCTTCCCGAGAGGTGGAAAGTCCTCTTCAATTTTAATACATCTGAATAAAAACAGGACAGAACGTACGTGGGTGTAAGGTTATTGACGACCCTGAGTTCTGTAACACCGGTTGATTTAGATATACAGTGTATATATATATATAGCGTTCGAAACGTTTGACGTTCTCACTGACACCAAAATATTCCCTATCCCGCCTAACCCAAAGTTTATCTGTACTTTGCATCTTGAGTACCCCGAACAGGCGCATCCAGAATGGGTTCATTCGTTGCAGCTAACACAATAAGCATGATTTTGGTGCTGGCTTCTGCTGTACTGTCGCCAGGATCCTCTTGTGTTATCAACTGTATCAGCAAACGATCTGATGACGTCTCACCGTTGCAGGCTGTTGTGGAGCAGCTAAGTCAACAACTGGTTCACCTGACGGCGCAAGTTGAAGCCAACAAAAACAGAATCGGTAAACACTACACACCTGTCTACAAACACACAAGAAGAAACTATAGGCCGAGTTTCTAAACCTTCTTCATGTGTACTTTTTACATTTGTTTTGTTAGCCTATCTAGCCTCCTTCTGATCTTATTTTAGCCAATAACACGTCCATTCAACGCTATACGTACGTATACATACCTAATTTATAAATACTTTTTGTAAAGGAATGTCATGAAATATAGTCAAGGTGGCTTTTTTTCCAAAAGAAAGAAATCTTCAAAAATCGCTTGTTTACGTGATCCCTGTTTCTTAGTGATATTTTTTGGTAGGAATCGTGCTAATCAAGGCCACACCTCCTTTAACCTCTATTCTCAAATATAATCTGCTTTAAACAAGATGACACCCAGCGTGCGGTGGGCTTCACAGCGAGGAAGAAGCTGGCCGATGTCCGTGGACTACGGCTGAACGAAACGATCGTTTTTGACGACGTCGTGTACAACGCCGGCGATGGCTACGATCCTGAGACAGGCTTCTTCACTGCCCCAGTGGCAGGATCCTATGTCTTTTTCCTTCAGGTAAATCTGCTGAATAATCTATTTCCAATGTTTAGAAAAACGATGCAATCTAAGATTGTAGTAGTCGCTGTAGTTGTTTCTCAAATATATTCTTACAATGCCATTCCATTCTATTGCTATCATAGTCGACAAGAGTTAATACGATTTTTTCAAGTTACTATAGTTATCTGGCTATGGTTTACGCTCATTACAAGGTACCTCCCCAGTCAAAAAAAAAAAAAAAAAAAATATGAGTGAACATTTACTCCACACACACACACTCTCTGCCATAAAAATGTCATGAATGTCAATGGAAACGCCACACTCACCTATCATTGCAGATCCTCTACTGTAGCGTTGAGGACGTAAGTGCATCTACGTACACTATGTACATTCCTGATATTAGGTTTGTTATGTGCTTATTGATGTTTGTGGGCTTGTACCTTGAGAACGAAACAGTTTTACACTGATTTTGCTAAACGTGCTCACTTCTGAGCTCAACCTAGTTGTTTGAAAACAAATCATTGCACTCTTGTAGACCTTTAAGCAGGCATTTTGTACAGCACAGGAGTGAAGAGTGTTTTTTATTATTATTATTTTGCAGACAATGCTTCACAACCTAGACGAGGAACGCTTGTTTCTCGACATCACAAAAAACGGGTGGACTCTGGCACGAGCGCACGTAGGTTACTCAAATTTTGAAAACGGCAGCACCATGGTGACTATACACCTCGTTCAAGGGGAGAGAATCATGGTCAGGATAACGCAGGGGAGTCAGTTCTGGGGAGAATTTTACACAACGTTTGCGGGGTTTCGAATATCTTCTACCTAAAAAGATAAAATACAAATGACACATCACTTCCGATACAAAAAATATCAATAAAACAGCAAAAGTAACTTCTAACTTCTGTCTTTTAATTCTCGTATTTCTCATATTTACAAAGACTCGCGAGAAAGGTTCCAGGTACAGACTTTCTGCGATAAAAGCCTGTTTCAAGCATTTGAAAAGCTGTAGTGATTCAAAACATAGCTTACTTTATAAAATCTGCTACAAAGAGTTATTGACATCGCTTTATCTCTTAATTGTGAGCATCCCCGACACAGTATCTTCGCTGCCGCCACTACCGCCACCACTACTGTCTCTCCACCTACATCCCAAGAACAACTCTATCATTAAGAATAGTCATAGTTACAACACAAAACATCAACATTTTTATTAATCTCTTTATTAAATAATTAATCTGCCATGCAAATATAACATCAGACATTACATGATGGTTACGTCTTTTTTAAAAAAAAATGGGGAAGGGTGCCAGCTGCATGCATGGGAACCTTCACTCAAAGACATGTCCTACTCATGATTTGGTTGTATATGCGGATTGCTGACGGAATAAAAGAGTGCAGATATCGGGGAACTGTTAAACTACGACTTCGATGTGTCTGTTGTCCAACTCCTGTCGAAGTGGATGGGAGTTATCAGCTAATTAAAATTTTAGTCAGTTTATTAAACGGAAGCTTGTGATATAGTACGTGTCTCTAAGTCATTCTGCCTCCTTCTAATCACCCCTCCTGCTTTCTTAATGTTTTTTCCTAACCTGTTTGGCTTTTTTCCTAACCTGTTTGGCTTTTCTCCCACCCCAGCAACTATTATTTAGCAGAGGTAGATAATTGTATGTATATTTTATATTTTCCTGTATTAAAAAAAAACCAAACAAATATGACCATTTTCTCGTGGCTGTTTCTTTCATCAAGAGCCCTTTGATCTATATCTCATATATGTTCTTAGCTAGTCTATCGTCTACACGACCGTATGCATCCCAAAATATTGTATATCTTCCCGTGATGAAAAGGATCTAGAACCGCAGATTTTTCTGTAGATTTCTTAACTGTATGCCATCAACTAAAGCAACTGTCAACATCAGCATCTGAAAGAACGAAAAGAGAAAAAGAAAAAACATACAGCATTCTGTCAAAAGTAAAAGTAAAGAAATCTTGTAATGGCAGTAAAATAAGGTCAAAATGCTGCCTTTTGGTTATGCTTCACAATTGTTCCTTCCGCGTTTACCCGCGCTCGCGAACACCACACACAATCATATTTCTCCTTGTGGACAACCTGCTTATTTTATGCAGTCATTCAAGCGTGTGTTTACTCGCAAGCGTACCTGGTTAATTTGTTTCTCTCTTTACACATAAAACTTTTCTCTGTATACCCGCTCGACATGCACCATTGACAAACCTATAGTAACAGCACCCGCATCTGACGTGGATAAGATCGAATGAATGGTAACAGGTATTCATAACTACACGAAAGTTCTACACATATTATTTAACTACGTCTTTCTTCACATCTCTGTCATTTCTGTTTTTGTAGCTGTCTATATATAGCAGTTTAGTACTTTTCTCTAAGACGAGGGTTAGATGTAGAAAATAATTAAGTGAGTTCTGTTTATCCTACCACACTCGGGAATAAAGAAATGTCCCTAATTGTCATTGCCAGTGTTATTGTCATTTTCTGCATGTGTGCGCGTGTGTCTGTCTCTACGACGCTAAATAATAATAATAGCAGCATATGGAATCGACCACTATATATATATGTGGCCGGGGATGACATACGCTGTTCACTAAGTACTGTCCCTGAATTACTACTATATTCTTAACTCCTTTGTAACACTGCCTGTCGTGCTAACCATCATATAATATAACGACTCTATCTTACACTGTTTATATCCCTTAATAACTTAACCCATTGCTTTTTTTACTCTTGTACCTGATCGTATCTTGGATGTTGTTCCGTACGTGTCCTTATACGTACCTAGCTGTCCACTGTCAATTATCATTACTGGTCTGCGCAGAGAGTGCGATCTATCTTTGTCGAGATGCTACGCGTTATAAGTTCACATTTTTCACATTATTTATTATTATGCTTGTCTCAAATGAATACAAGTAGTTTATGAAGAGAATTCTTTCAGCCCGTATACTTTCCTCTAGCGACTAGCGTTATAAAGAATGAAACACATGACAGCAAACCGTGATGTCCTGACGATATAAAAACGCCTGAAAAAATGACCAGAATCGAGCACAGGGATTTAGACCCTATGTCTGCTTTGAAAATGCCTTTTTTTTCTTCTTTTTTGTTTCACCCAGGAAAGACGCTGTAGCAGAAGTGAAATACTTAATCGGAAGCAGACAGCTAGTTCCTTTCCCACAGCATTGTGGGATATGCCACGTCGGCGCATGCGTCTTCCGGAAGACACGACCACAAGATGGACTACTTCCGAAATTTTCTTGGAACTCAGCAAGGCGGTGAACAACCGTCTAGTGCTGAGACGGTAAGTGATGAAAGACAATCTTTTCGATGAGAAGTGCTAATGAATAGAATATTTAAAAAGAAGACTGTTATGAGTTAATGTTGATCTGTAACCGCTTGCACACGTCAGTGTGATCACAACAGCAGACGCCAAACTAGTGTTTGGAGAGTTATAAGTATTCCTTATTATTGTAGACGCATGAACAGATTTTTTTAAAAATTCTGTTTGGGGCATATATCAAGACATAGTACATGACTTTTCGGCTAGATCACTTTTGACGGCTGTCGGATATTTTCTACACCCCTGTTCTTTGTTTTTACCGAGCGACAGGCGTGTAGCACTGCAACATCTTTTCACTTCGCAGTAGAGCAATGACAATGTTTTATTAACAGATTTTCAAAAGAAAACAGCTTTATTTCATGTGTATTTGTGAGGGCTTTACTCATATATTTTCTTTTTCGTGCTTTTTAGATTGAAAGATTGTGCCATCGGGTGCAAACCTCATCTTTACTTGAAGACAGACGAGATGCTGTTAGAGCTCTCAAGGCGTTGTCAAAGGTGCAGAACCGCGTTGTTGAATACTCTGTTGTGCTCTCTCTCTTGCACCCTCTGTGTATGTTGATGTGGGAATGGGGTAATTGGTGTATGGGGTGAGACAATGTTTGAAATTGCAAAGCTTCAATTAAGAACAGTAATAATTTTATACAACGTGAAGAAAACCATTTGCCATTTTAAACAATGGTCGTTGCTAGGATATATGAATGTCTTATTGACATGTTGCATTAATAAATGCATTCTGTTTACTGAATATATTCACACTGGACATCAGACTAGATAATTAATCATGGAACTCATGAAACTCAGAAGCAAAAATATTATTTTCTTGACCACTGCCAACCTTTTATTCCTAACAGTTTATTTAGGTGTAGCACCCAACACATGTGCTTACATGTGGAATAAAAGAAATAACATCTCTTTCAGAAGTTCCGGCTTGAAGTTGGAACCCAAGCAATGGATGTTCTTACCAAAGTACTGGAGACTGATAGGTATTAATATCAAAACATATATGCATGTTGTGGTAAAATGCATGCATACGATATATGCTGTAAAATCTTCATATTTAAAAAAGTTTAAACACTTTAAGTTTGCAAATTATCTGATTATTTGTATTAGGTTATTTTATGATAAAGAGGTTCGTAACTTTTGTCGATTGTGTAAATCATTATGGACATTAATAATTCTTTATAGTGTGCAGTAAAGTTGTCACTACCACTAAGTTCAAATTGACAGTAGCTATTAATTTATAGATAAGATGCTCAGATAATGCATTCAAAATCACATTTGTACAAATTGGGTTTCAGCTGTTTATAAGAAAAAGTTATGATTTTTTTTCCCCCATAGGAGTGATGTGGAAATCACAGGTTATGCTTTGGACACACTTTTTAACGTGATGTCAAATGAGCCTTCAGAAGAGGGTAAGATATGCTTATGTATAACTGCTTGTTTCACAGTTACATGTAACTACTGTTATTGATCTGCATAGTATTTTAAACTTTTTAGTGTGAACTTTTTTTATGGTGTCTCATTACAAAAGTATGGGTATCCAAATAAAGTGTAAATATCTGTCGCCCTGACGTTATTCAATAATTCCAGAATTTGAATCTATATAACATCTACTAGATCTGTAGAGTAATCTACATGTGGCTATAGTATAATGTCTGTTTTGTCCAGATGAAATGACCTCAAAATCTTCTGTTGATCTGGGAGAGCAGTTCACTGAAATCTTTATCAAGAAGCAAGAGAATGTTACCATGCTTATTTCTTTATTAGAGGTATTTCTTTGTTATGACCCTTTGACTAATACTTCAAAAATATTTTAATAATTTCTTAAACTTATTCATTTAATTTGTTTCATTTATCTGTCAAGCATATTATGGCATGTTCCTATTCGCTGTTAGTGGTTAAAGGCAGTTATGGCAAGGCTGAGATGTATGAATAAACATGTTCGCATATTTATGTGCATGTGATGTGTTCAGGAGTATGATTTTCACATCCGATGGCCAACTGTGAGGCTCTTGACTGTGCTGCTGACCAACAGGCTTAAAGATCTTCAAGAATGCATTCTTGTAATTCCAATGGCAGTATCCAAACTCATGGACCTGTTGGTTGACAGTCGCGAGATCATCCGCAATGATGTAAATAAATCACCATTCTTTGAATGCCTGCCATCACTTGTTAATCTTTCTTTTGTAAAATTTATTTCTTATTTCTTTTTCTCAAGTCTTTGCATTGGTAAGGTTACAAAGAAAAAATTTTGTTACATTTAATTTTACATATACCTCATATACATGTCTTTAATGACCTAGTCAATCTTATTCATGTTCCATTATTATAAAACAGGAAGAGTAGTAAACTCCATGCATATGTAGCTTTTTTCCCCCTAACCTGTCAGCTTACATTATGAAAATGTTAAAGCTGGATGAAAAAGGTTCATGTATCGTGAATGACTTAATAATCTGTTATCTGAGTTTACTGTAAAGAAATCATTCAGTAACATTTCTTTTCGTTACTAGGCTTTGCTGCTTTTAAATCAGCTGACAAAGGGACACGCAAACATTCAAAAGATTGTGGCTTTTGAAAATGCCTTTGAGAGAATTCTAGATATTATTGTGGAGGAAGGGGCCAGTGATGGAGGTAGGTTAGAGTTATAAAATGACATGATAGGTATGAGTATTATTGATTTTTATCTTTCATCTCCTTCACAGAAGTTATGGCAGAATGAAAAAAATAAAATTTTCTTAATTAACTTAAATAGTATTCATAAACCTTTGAATTAAAAATGTTTATTTGCCATAAATTGTTACATAAAAATGAAGTAGTGTTGGTTTTGTTTTTAGATCAGAATGTTTTAGTTCAGAACATTTTACAAAGAGTCACTGCTAATTTCTCTTTGATTTCTTTTTTTAGGCATAGTAGTGGAGGACTGCCTTTTACTTCTTCTCAACCTCTTGAAGAACAATGCATCCAACCAAAACTTTTTCAAAGAGGGCAGCTACATTCAACGCATTTCACCATTTCTGGAGCTGGGCTCAGCATCAGCACCAAGCAAGCAATCTGGTTGGTCAGCACAGAAAGTGACCAATATCCACCTCATCCTGCAGCTGGTGCGCACTCTGGTCTCCCCTAGCAACCCCCAGAATCAGACTGTGGCTTGCCAGAAAGTAATGAACCAGTGTGGTAAGACATTTTTCTTTCTTCCTTTTTTTTTTTTGTTTGTTTTTGGATTGCATATGTAGTAGTGTTCACATGGGTATAAACATTAAAATATTTACTAGAATGTTCTTAAGAGTTTACACCAATAAACCTGGAGTTAATCTTACATACAAATTTTAATCCAGGTAAAGTTTCATATCATTTATTATTAAGTAAACTGTTTTCAGTTACAAAGATGTTATGAACCTTCACAGGAATATCAGTCTTATGAGGTTCCTGCTAATTGTTGTATTTCATTTCCTTTTCACAGGATTGTTGCAACAGTTGTGTTCTATACTTATGGCTAGTGGTGTGCCAGCTGATGTCCTGACAGAGGTGAGCTTAACTCTTTCTGTGTATCATCAATAGAAAGTAACTTTTATAATGTGGAAAATGAATATGTGTTTGTCAAGTACCCTATAAGTTATCTTAGAGACTAAGTATTGTTTCTTTTTCTCTCATCACATTTTTTTTCTATAAATGGCCTGAGTTGCTGCCCCTGAAGCCAACTTAGCGCATGTGCAAATTTTTGTCAGTTTTATAGGCAAAGTAATAATAATAAAAAATGACTACAGTGGCTGTGACTGCCACTTAATTACCTTCATTGTAATAATTTATTTTGGATCCCTGTAAAATTCTAGGATGCCTTTTTATGCAGTTTCTTGAGCAAGAAGGTAAATGGAAGAGAGAAAGGGATTGCTCTCCTCACAAAGTTGCATGCAACAACTGGTTCTTTCATCTTCATACTTGCATCCAAGTCTGGTTTAGGTGTCCAGAAGCACAGTTTTGGTTTGTCCTCAGTAAATAAAACCATGCAGAAAAATAATAAATAAGCTCTAAATGCTATATGTGATGTGAAATATTGCTTCATCTGTCTCAATGGCTAATGGGAAATGGGTAGTCTCAGAAAGTCTCAAAATTTTACACAGTAAATGTTTTAATACTATTACTACCTTTAATACTGGTTTAAGCTATTTGAGGAACTCTTTTCTTTCTGCACGATATGGAAAGTAAAAAAAAATCACATTTACTCCATGAATAAGAACATATTTCCAAGCCGTAAATTGCTAAAATGAAAGTGGATACCCTAAGAGTATTTCAAAATCTCATGTGAAAATATGTTTTTTTTAAAGCATGTATCCTAAATTGTCAGGATATCTGTGCTTCCTGCCTCTAGTTATGTAGTGACTGTGTTGAGCTGAAATTGTCTTATCTCTTTTCCTCTCTTATCAGCAATATGGCTCATATTTTCACTCTTCATGAGGCTTTTGGACTATTGTTTTTATGCCAACACATGTCTTTCAAAAGTGAAAGTATACTGCTTTTGGAATAAAGCAGCTTAAATTTTGTTTAACAGAAAATATCATTGTGTTTTGGTATCATTACCACGGTATGCTTTCAACAGCATCTCTGCCTTAGGATATATCATCTTATTGTATAGATTACCAAGATCGGAGGAATAAATTATCTTTGATAGATCTGTCTCAAAACTCATGAAATGCATTATGTTTAGAAAATCAAGACTGGTTATCTCTGACAGACAATCAACACTGTTTCTGAGGTCATTCGTGGGAACCAGGCTAATCAGGAGTACTTTGCTTCAGTCTTGGCACCTTCCAATCCTCCAAGGTCTGTGAGTGCTTTAACGCATTTAATACAGGTGTATGATGCAATTAAGCTTTAGAATATCTCGTTCAATATGGGTGTTTTGATGGAATTGATCTATAGAGCTATCAAGACATTTGCATTCACTGGTGTAAACTGTAAAAGAAGCATTAAATGAATGGTGTTCACCATACTGGTAAAAAAGATTTTTTAGTTTTGGTCCGTCTTCTCCAGGTTTTTGCCGAAAAAGTGCCCCCTTAATTCCTGACTAAAAAAGCACAGTGACAGAAAATGGTTGTTGAACATTAACACAGTTCTGTGTCACTTAACAATGGAGAAAAGACACGAGAAATATACCAGTAGGCAATATCATTTCTGTGTCAACATCATAGTGTTTTATAACTGGCAGTTGGTTTGTTTAGACCATAATCATTAATTTTTATACACATCTGTAGGTTTGTTTACATCATAATCACCACAGAGACATGAGTAATATAGAGATAGATGATTTTATCTTTATTACTCTATCACTTTTACTTTTCTACAAGACCTTTCTTTGGGGTATAAAGAAATATTCTGTAGTCATATTTTTTTAACTCTGTATTTACTCTCTTACTATTTTAACTTAAGCAGACATGGGAGCATTGCCTATGGAAAAGATTTCGAATTACAAGCTCTTGGTTGAGAGTGAGTAGCTCTTTGTGCAGACCTGCCATTGTGGTGCTACTGATGTCCATGGTGAACGAGAAACAGCCATTTGTACTTCGGTGTGCTGTGTTGTATTGCTTCCAGTCTTTCTTGTACAAGAATGAAGTTGGTCAGTCACAGATCATCCAGACACTTTTGCCTACAACTGCTGATGGTAAAGCATATTTCTTAAAACTCCATGCAGCTAATTTGTTTACATTTCTGGTGAAAATGCCATTTCAGATGATTTAGACTGCTTTTTAAGGTAATAGTATTTAATAATGTGGTTATACAACATGCTTTCTCTGATAACTTCTATTAGCATTTATGTTTTCTTTTCCTTTCATAAATGTGCTTTTAGACATGTCCTGCTGTTAAAAGATTGAGGTTGTCTTGCAGTCAACACTATCACAGCTGGCCAGCTGCTCTGTGGGGGTCTGTTTAGTACAGACTCACTGTCCAACTGGTTTGCAGCTGTGGCCCTGTTACATGCAGTGATTGGTAGAAATACCAACAATAGGGGACAACTGTTAAGGGTACAGCTGGCCACAAGTCTGGGTAACCCACCTGTTTCACTCCTGCAACAATGCTGCAACATTCTGGCCCAGGTCTGTTGATAAAACTGGCCTTATTGCCAGAAGCTCTGGTAGACATAAAAACAAAAATGGAAAGAGGCACTTGGTGGTTCAGTAGCTAATTCACCTGTCACCAAGATATTAAGAATCATGTTATGGATTTTGGCACTCTTTCTTGGAGAAACAGAATTTTTTATGGAGTTGGCTAGATCTTTAAAGTGGTGATATACATAGATCAGGTGCTGTCTCATGCACACAAAAAAAGTAGTGATAATTATTGTATGAATTTTTGAGGGCATTTAAAACTGTCTGGGAGGGACAGAGAAGTGACATTGACAGACTTTGAAAATCGATGCCTACTGAAAGTTTGTGCTATTGTTTTTTCATATAAATTCATTTATGTGTTTGTATTTAAATAACTCCTTTGGTCGGGTTGTCTGGTAAGTATCGCAGAAAGACAATTTACATTGAAAATTTTATTTGTATTGAAAAACAGGGCGCCAAACTTCAGACCCGCATAGGTCTTTTGATGCTTTTGTGTACCTGGATGGCAGATTGTCCAATTGCAGTCAACCATTTCCTTACAAATTCAGCCAACGTGTCTTATGTATCCATTTTCTTTGAAGAGGGATAGATGTACCTGCTTCTAAAGATGCATAGTTGTTTGTGGGAATATAAGAAATGTAAACCCATGGAGATATGAGTATGGGAACATTCAGGCATGCATGTACAGAAGCTGAAACAAGTCTTAGAAAAGGTGAAGCAAACATGTCTGTGCACAGTTCTTTAGTTTGCATAAATGTTAATATGTAGCACATTCAGTTCAGAACTTTATCAAAACAAAATTATTTTATAAAGAGAGGGAGGGGTTGAAGTAATTGTCAATGTGAATGAAGCGGCGGTGTAAAATTGAAACATAAAAATATATTCATGTGCATGTCAGAAAACTGTAAAAATCTCTGTACCCCTTAACACCCAATAGCTGATTTCCCAAGTATCATCACCAGAGGGAGATGAGCTGGAACTGATAGTGCAAGGACTGTGTGCCTTCCTGCTAGGACTGTGTATGGTCTTCAATGATAATCAAAATTCATCATTCACAAAGTATGTTGATTCATTGCTTTTATTTACAAATTATCATTCCCTTCTTTTATGTGTTCTTTAAGGGAACAAGTGTTGTTGTATAATTCTTTTAAAAACGTATGTCACAGGATTTTAAAAAATCTGACTATAGTTGGAAAGCTTATTAAAGTGATTAATGTACATAAGGATGAAGTACAAAATAAAAAAGAACAAATCAGTATTTAATTATTCTATCACTGCGAATTTTGCCAGTTAGAACTCCTTACTTAAGAAACCTTTTAGACCAAGTCATAAAGCTGTTAGAGAAAATAATGTTACTCTTTTGCCTTGCCACTCTCCCCCCAAAAAAAATTTTAAGTGACACAAATTATGTAAAAACAGGTTGGTTGATTGATTGATTGATGATTTCAGAGCATCATTAAAAGAAGTAATACAGAACAGAATTGGTGAAGAGGTTTTTGCAGACAAATTAACTCAGGTTGCAAAAAACGAAAACTATACTCGGGCAGCCAAGAAACCTCATCTTAACTACAAGCATCCTAGTGAAATAGTCTTCGATCATGAGTTTACCAAACTGTTCAAGAATCTGGAAAGTGAGTGATCTAAGCTACTTAAAATCACTAGTGGAGACCTGTTTTTCTTTCAAAGCCTGAAACATATACATGTAGTGTGAAATCGTTATTTACAAAGGGTTATATAAAGTACATTAATCAGAAGATTTGCATAAATTTTTTGTCAAGATGTCTTCTTTTTTTAAATACTTTGGGAACTCTATTACAGTAACTTTTCTTTTTCTGCCCTTCTTGATTCTACCATCCATATTTTTATATGTGTCCACAACTGTTTATCTCATTTGTTATAAGAAGAAAACCAATCATACCTCTTCTTACTGTACTCTTCTGACTTCCACTTTCTGAAGACATTCAATATCAAGTCAACGTCCTCCATTAGAGGTCTCTTAATAACTTTGCCTGCCACCAACATATCCAACTTCATATTTACTTATCTCCTCATCCTCTCCACTCTTCTATGATCCCCTCAGGCTTTGCATTCATTGGACTTGACTTTATACATTTGGTCCACATTCCTTTTCTGTCTCTGGTCCACTCACCAAGATTGAACTGCCACTCCTTATTTACTGCTCTCTTTTCTTTCAAAATATTTTTTTTTCCAATTCTGCCATAGTGTGTGTCCATGTGAGCACCATGGATTGCTGTAGCAAGAGTGGGTGCTTTATAAATACATTAATCATTACTATTAAATAATTAAACTCCAGGTATGTTGCATATATATTTTATATGAGACAATAACAATTCCTTGTTTAAATTGTGTAATTTTCCCAAAGCAAGATGGTCCTGGTGCTAAAATATGTTACTCTCTTTTAATAGATGACGTATTAGTTGCTGTGTCTGGTGAGGAGAACTCTGGATTAAAAGCAACTAGTCGCAGAGAACATGAAAACATTGTGGAAAACTTTAAGGAAGTCATTAAAGAACAAGTGAGAATGGCTTTTACTGTTTTCGCATTCATCAGCTTCTTGAAATAAAGTAGTATCAGAATACATCTACCAACCCTTTCTGTCTCTTTCTCACTGAGAACAAACATGGATCTTTTATTTCTACTTTGGCCTGTAGGTGGCAGAAAATAAAATACTTCTGTCCTCTGAATCTGTTATTTAGGCCATCTTTGATTTTTTTAAGTGGACAATGTATCTGTTGTTATAAGTAAAAATAAATGTAATCTGTTATAACAGGACCAAAAGCTGAATGATATGTCCCAACGTGTCCTAGAGCTTCAGTCAAAACACTCCGCTGCTACAGCAACTATTGATGAGTTGAGATCACAGGTTCAACAGCTAAAGGACCAGAATGCCCTTCTAAAGGCCCAGAAAGGTTAGGTTTTTGAGAAGTTTGAGCACTCCGGGATCATTTAGATAATTTTACTGGTACTGCATTTCTTCTGGAAGAAGACCATGGTTTGTTCTCAACAATGAAGGCTTAGATCTTATTAGTAGACCAGGGTCATGTTAGCTGGCTGCTAGGACCTAATATCTTTTAAGGATTTTAGCTGACAACTTGGGTTAGCATCCAGCTAGTGCTTTAGCATCCACCTGGTACCTGCAGATGCTTTGGTAAGAGAGAGAGAGAAGTGGGTATTGTTTAGTTGTTTTTTTAAATATATATATATGTTTTTAATAAGGGAACTTTCCATGCTGACAAGTGAACTGTGGGGGATAGTGACTGTATTGTTGATGTGTTTCAGGAAGCCAGTCTAGTAACCATTTGCAAGGAACACCTCCTGGTGGTGATAATGTAGAGAAGTTTCAGAAAGAGATACAGATGCTCAGGTTTCAAGTGGCAGAGAAAGATTTACAGATAGAACAACTGGTGAGAAGATGTTTCTTCTCCCATGGCCTGCTGCAAGCAGCAATAAATAGTCTTCCTTACTCATTTAAGACATTTTATATATCACTCATTCCATCAGGTCTGCCTGATGTCAGCATGTACAATAAAGCCTGTAACATGGAAACAATTTTAATAGTCACTCTTTTTCCTTTCACTTTAATAGCTGTGGTGCAAGATCTCATGGAAATAAAAGATTGGATTAAAAAAACAAAAAACATTTCTCAGTATCTGTTTATGTTGATAGACCACCAGTCTCACCACTTTAGAAGCCAGCCTAGCTTCTCATATTGGTGATGAGAACAAGGAGAACAGCCCCAGTGAAGCAGCAGTACTTCAGGTCTCAATCAATAGATTAAACATGGAACTGAAAGATCTGAGGGTGAACTGTGATCAGAAAGACACCGAAATATCTACCCTCAGGTCTCAGCTCGAGGGCTCTCAGCAGGATTTGCTACAGCTAGTAAGTGTTACTACTGATGTTTAGTGAAAGTGTGACGTTCATTCAAGGAAATGTCAAGACTAGAGACTAGCTTTTGTCAGTTTAACTCAGTTTCATGTTCTTCATTTCCTATCATGACATACATGCACAGTTCCCTTTATTAAGATTTTTACTTTGTGTTTTTGTGCTGCTCCATTACCTCTTTAGCATGTAGGCTAATTTTGTTAAATTAAAAGGTATTAAAACAACAATAACTATTGTTGCATTTTACTTCTATTCATAGGTATTTTCATTTTTAATAATTTTTTGCAGCAAAACAACTCTTCAAATAGTCATGGTTTTCTGGACTCAAGAGTCACGGAAATGACTGAAGAGATCAGGCGACTGAGCGAGGAGAAGACCTCCTTACAGGAACGCTTAAAGAAATCAAATGAAGAAAATCTAAAGCTAGCAAACAAAATCAGGGTATGGAATCCATTCACTTGGCTTATCTTCTAGTAGCGCATAGTGCAGTTTCTGGTCATCAAAGTGTATTAGCAAAACTCTAGAGATATTGGAGATGTGGGGACAAGTTTTTCCTCCCCGATTCATTCTTTCCCATTACATAATAATGAAGTTCTTAGGGGAACTGGGATCAGACCAAAAAAGAAGAAAAGATGCATCTCCCATGGCTGCAATAAAGAGCTTAACTTGAAAGATTTAAATTTTTTCAAATAAGTCTGTTTGTAAGAATCCTCAAAAGTCGGTGGTACAGCTGGTTTTAATATCTCCAAAGATGGATTATTTTATTTCTTAATTATTTTTTTCTTTTTGTTATCTGTTTTAAGGTCCTTGAAGAGGAACGAGAAGCAGAAGCAGAAGATAAGCGGTCTTTAAATGAAGAGCTGGAGACATTAAAGAAGGAGCAAGATGACCTTTTGGTACTGCTGGCTGACCAGGATGGCAAAATCAACAAATTCAAACAACGTCTTAAAGACCTCGGCCAAGTTGTAAGTCCTGTTTTTGGTTACAGTGGGTTGTTGGAAGCCAACTGTGATGTAGTTTATCTGACAGAAACTGTAAATTTAGCCAGAGGCAGTGATGATAGATAAAACTGCTTCCAGGATTGTGTTTATCCAATTCAGAAATCCTGGCTTTTTTTTTTTGAAACTGTGCACTGTCTTTTCGTAAAACGTTTGGTTGTGCCTGAACCTCAGGTGGGATAACTTTTGTATTATCATTACAGGTGGAAGAAGACGAAGAGGAATTTGATGATGAGGAGGAAGAGATGGGAGAAGAGGCCTGATAGATGGTGTAGGGTTTAATGTTGGCTTTAACTTGTGTCATTTCTTTAGCACTCCCCACAAAGGTCTTGCGTGACAAGAGTGTAGATTGCCTTATGCAAAATGAGATATTTCCATGCAAAATAACAGTTGGTTGATATTAACAGGGACTTCTGGGTACCTTCTGTTATCATGAGACAACCCTGCACATGAAAATGGTCCTATTACCTGAGTTGTCAGGAAATACCCTCTCACCATCACACTTCTGTTTAAGATCTTGAATATCTTGAACAGCTTTTTTTTTTTATGGCTTGAAGCCTATTTCTACAGAGACATTAGTGCAGCTCCGCATAGCTAAACGGGACAAGGAATTGTGTTATGGGTGATGGCAAATGTGCTTATTAAAACAACTTTCCTAGAAAGGAACTCTGTGAATAATGATATAAATTCATGTTCTTTATATTGGTTTTTTTGTATGCATCATGGATCTCTGGCACCCAGATTTCTGAACTTGCTTGCAGAAAAGAGTGTTCTGTGATTTCTAGAACTTTACTCTTTGCAGACTTCACTGTTTCTTCACAAAGATTCTTATTCTTTCATTACTTGTGTATTTCTGTACAGTTGCAATGTACAAATGCAATGTATTTTGGATATGCAGTGAGCTGGTATACAAGAGTTAGGTTGCTATTTCCAGGTTAAATTATATCATTTCAGTGTTGTGATGATCAAGAAATCTGAGTTCAGACACTGATCTCTGACTTGTGACTAGCAGCAGTGAGAATAAGTTGAAGTTGTACATGAATTGTATTATGTGGAAACTTTGTATATTCATTGAAAACTTGCAGATGACATTGTTATGACAGCGTTACTGTTTCAGTTGTTGAATACAGCATATTTTCTAGTATTAATGAGTCATCGTTTTTTGTTTTGCCTTTTGCCCCCTTTTATGGAGGTAATTTTTTTGCACCTGTTAGCAGAAGAAATGACATGATTGAAGAGGAAGTAGTTGCAAAGCTTCCATTCGTTAAAGTAGATAAATGGTCCGTTGGTACCGGTTGGCGGTAGAGTTGGAGGAGAGGGAGACGGACGGCTGGATAGACGCAGCGGCTGCTGATATGGCTCGCCACCTGGACCTGTTTTTAGCAGTCACGAGCAGATCCTGTAAAGAACGATCATTCCACCCCTTCCAATTTGCAAGCTAATTTTTCCTCCGTCAACCTTAGTATCGACCTTATATCCCTTGCGATGCATGTCTTGGAACTAGACCAACGTGATGGGGGGGTTAGATAAGTCAAAGACTGAGAAAATGCAAGTGAGATCGACAAGCTTTTGAAACTATCTTACTATCACAATTACTCTGGTTTTCTGCTTTAAAATGAATAAAAACATATGAGAAGTTCCATGACACAGACTCCTTTGAATAAATGCCTCATGGTGCACGTTAGTGGGTTGATCTGATAAATCCGGATAAAATGGCAGTGAAGTTCATGAATAGAATTGAATACAGACAGTTCTTCTGTCATACTGACTTGCAAAGCTTTAATGTAATATGATTATAAAGCTTATTTTAAATATTGCATATTTCTTGTGATTGCGATAGTCATTTTCTACGAGTTTTATTTCTTGTTTAGTGTTGCTTGGTCTTTTAACACCGAAAGCAGTATATATGTGTCGTGATGCTACCAACGTGTATGTGCGTGTGTGCATGGCAGGACTCACTCTTTGTTTCGTAATGTGCATAGTGCGAACGTAGTTTACTGTCATCGTACTTTGCTCCACCTCTCACCCCAGCACCCGTAAAGCCGAACATCTTCCTACGACACTGGTGTGACAATAACTATTTATGAAACATACAAATCATGCAGAAACATACAACAATTGTTAGCTCTCTACTCTTCTAATGACAGTGCTGTTAAAACCACTATCCACTCTCACAATTGTTACTACAGTTCAAGTAATGCAGGTTTGTGTCTCAGTCTTTGCAGGTTGTGGGTCCATGTTTGTGATGAGCAGGTCTCCAGCCGACAGTCGCGGCAACCAGATGACACTTCTGTGGAGGTGCCTGTGACGCTCAACGGCCAAACGAACACCACCTCGATATGACGTAACTCTCCCGACTCCCTAGCTTTGGAGTGCGGGCAGAATCCACACAGACCTTGTCCCTTGAGAACGACAATTCCTTCTGCCGGCCTTGGCCTCGAACTTCTACCTCACAGCTAGGCAGCTCAGCATCTAACATCGCATACAGTCTTTCGAATTTCACGACGACAGCTGGCAGTCCTGATGGTCCCTTTTCACTGACCGACTTGCCGAACTAATATCCATGTATTACAAGTAATATATCCATGTAATAGACGTCCATGCCCCTTCCGTCAAGTTTCTCTAACCCAAGCCATTCGACTTTCTCCCCTCTTGGTTTGTCCCTCGGTGTTGAAAAAAAATCTGAAAACGTATTGACAGTTAATCAAATTTTAATGCTTCGTTCACACTGACATATCGTGCGGAGAAGTGTCCTGAAATGTTCTCATTCTATTACTTAACTTTGTACATTTAAAACACACACACACACAAACAAGAGATGCGTACCATTGAACGAACACATACACCCAGCATCGTTCACCTAATCTACAGCTAGCCAGCATGACCAAGAGGAAGACCCCCACCCACCCACGACCCCTAGTCCCCCTTCACTTACAGAAGATGGGGTGGACAAAAAAGTGGTCTCTGGCTAGACCTTACTTATGTTCCACATGAGGCTACCGCATATCAGTATCCTATCCCCAGTTTTGAGCAATGTCCTTAACATATTTATTTAAAAATATTGCAATGCACAGAAAGAAGTCAAATTTGTGATATTACTGTTATCCATGGTGGGTCTAGTTAACATCTCATTCCTCTAATTGGCAGAAGCCTTGACAGTGTCTGTGTTTTTGATATTGTTGAAAATTATTCAATATTGAACATATATGTTACAATAGTCTAGGTAGAAATAGGGAAATTTTTATGGACAATATGGAGTCCTTTCATAAACTAAATCTGCAGTATTCATATTCCACTTGTGTGCACGCAAATACATTTTTTACTTCGCTAGAAAATGATGGATCTTTTTCCTAAGTAGAAACCACATGTAGACCTAAAACACCACAGAAACATCTGATAGAAAGCAGTACACGTAAGGTAATAAACTATATACTTTTAGCATTCACATATGCATTAAGAGTTTAACTTTTACGTATTTTGCTCTTTACAAGGAATATTAAATATTTTATTGCTTCAAATATGAGAACATAGAGAAAGCAGTATAATATGCTTCTGACAGATTTTACAAAACTTCCACAATTACACATCGGGTTTGCCTCGCAAGCAGACAGCTCTCAATGATTAGAGCTAAATATAATATACATTTTGAAACAGCAGTTCATGTAGGGTTTTATTAGTGTAATTTATGACAAAAGATATAAAAAAATATTTAAAAAACTCACCTATAATAAACACTATATCATCACACCTGTTTCAATATGAAAAAGTAGAATGAATCTTATAGTAGATTGTAAATCTAGTTTTGTGCTGAGAAAGTTTGAATAAATAATGTTTTTCCTGGGGTGAATAGATTCAGGGAAGATATTCTCGAAATGCTGGTTTCATTTGTTGATATTTTAGAATGCTTTTGTTTTTAATTATGTAAATAAATGTACATATTTTCTTTACTTTTTATAGTACATGTAAGATGTCAACAACTTTAAATGTAAGTACATATAAATAATATTTTTATCAGTATGATCATTGTAGACAAAGGTTTTATACCTTTTACAGCATATATAAAATAAGTCAACAACTTTAAATGTAAGTAAATAAATAGTATTTTTATCAGTATGATCATTGCAGACGAAAGTTTGGCAGAAGTTTCAAGTTTGATGCACACAGAACAATTCTGTGAAAAGCATCCATGAAAGCTACCTGCCTGTATTTGATCATCATTTATCCTAAGTATACAAATCCGCAAGATTATTATCTTTGATGATACATGCACTGATGTTAAAAACAGTGTGTGTGCACAATTCTGTTAGCACATAACCAAAAATATATGTTCATTTTGGTTAAGATGTTATTGTTGTCTTAAGATACAGCAGCATTGTCACATAACTGTCATGGCACGATAATTCTGGATGTTGATTGACCTGCAAGTACAAAGAAAAATGTCATTACAACAAATGTAAATAAAAATTTTGTTTCCTTGTTACCCACTTCTCATATTTAATTTTTGAAAGAAGAAGAAATTATGACTTTGCATATGACTAGATCTATTGAATAATACAGAGTAAAATATGCAAAATATGAGAATGTCCTTCACTGAATGTTACAAAACACTTAGCATACACCTGGCCAGTTATATAGTTGACCATCTGTGCCTGGCTGCAAACACTACTCTGCATCAAGAAAGTTGGACTTCTATGCATACTTTACAAACCAAAACTCTAACTTATCCACAATGTGGAATACCTGTATAAAGTTAAGGATAAGACACGAAAGTAATATGGGTAGAATCATCATTCCAACTGTCATGGTGGGAGTAACCTTTATACTTAGGAAACATGCTGCACAAGCTGAAGGAAAATGTGATGGTCCTATAATGAGAGGTGACCCTGACTAACACACACATGTGCATGAACACATGCAGTCAAAGATTCTCTAAAATTTTAAACTCTTTAAAAATTGTGTAAGTCTTCCATGGGGATGTAAAATAACATATTTTAAATCTTTCACTTGAGTACAAGTACAAACCCACAGTTAGAAAACACATAGCTGCTGTAACTTTCTACAAAACAAGAAGATAATAAGAACAAGAACTTTATGCAGCAAACCTTGACTTTTAAAGGGATATGAGCAAATGATTTAAACATTCTCAGAAGTATAGGCATGTTTTATTGTGCCTTCAGTAAATGCATTTTAAAAATTTCTTTTCTTTTTTAGCTGCAAATAGGCCAAACATAGTGAGTATAAACAATTTATATTGATTTATAATGCAGAACTAAATTAAAATGTTACACAAGAAGATAATGTTTGTAATCCCTTATAAATCATTTGAACACCTAAACAAACTTTAAAATTAACAAAAGCATAGAGATTTATCACCCACCTTGTGATATTCTGATCCACAATAGAGTTGACTGGTCTAGACTTGGGTCCTGTTGGTGGCACATAGATCTTGCCAGTATTGTTAACCACATTGACGGGTCGTTTTATTTTCACTCCAAATGGGTCAACTGAGTGTGAGGGATATGGGTCAAAAGAACCGTGTTTTCCACCTCCAAGCTGAAATTGTGTATATGTATGACATTTAAAGTTGAAAAAACAAGAATGCTGCTATTGATAAGATGTTAAAAGGACACAACACTCCAACAATATGCAGTTAATTGTAGCTGGTTTTAGTAGACAAAAGATTTGCCCATTGAATACCTATCTGTAAATCTGTAATTCACTAATTCGAATTATCAAATGATCATTTTAGAATATGCTAAGATCTCTTAATGAAGGTGTTCTAATGACTGCGCTGTATCTTTAAAAAGTCATCATAAATATCGGTTGCACTAACTGAGGATACAATTTTTGGTTAAAAAATTTGGTTTAAAGGGCACTAATATACTAGCCGCAGTTAAACATGCACCACATCTATGAGATTTTTACAAATCTGACAATATTTCAAGAAGCCTTCAGCAACTAATTAACAGGATGAGAGTTACGATAAATGAATCTGAGATTATTTTTTTCCTCTCTGTGCTCATAAAAGTACAAACAAGAATAGGTTTACTGTAACAGCTAGAATACAGGTTCAGATGTGTAGAACACAATTTGTTAATGGTATTCTGCTGTATGTGCTTTGCATGTTTGTGCTTCAACACAAATCTGTTAGTGAAAGATATAACAAGTTTTCAACATTTTTTGCCTTAAATTATCAGAAAATGATTAGAATTATCCACATCCCTGGAATCTTCATAAAACAATTTATCATATCTTATGCCACCCTTTCTCACCTGTCAATCTATAAATTTATAATTCTTGCATGTCATCATATTTTTTTACATTATTTACTAATACCTTTTTGCCAGGAGAGCTGGGTTTAAATGGAGTTACATTTTTAGGACCTGATGAAGTACCAGTCTTCCTCATTGGTGGCAAAGGCTTGGTGAGAATGTAAGGATTTCCATTAAAGTAGTCTTGTGGATGCATATTCAGTTGAAATGGTCCACCTTTCAGTAATTTTTTATGGCCTTGGTTTTCCTTCTGTATGTCACATAAAATATCAAGAAGAATTTAGGTCAGTTTGAACCCCTCGGTGCAGAAGGTTTTTTTTATTGTGGTGGTATGGGTTTCCATTATTAATGATGTATAGGCTTATAAAAAACATTCACAGAGTAATTGTGTAAACTCAAGTTTATAAACTGATACCTTACTGACCCAGTTTTTGACAAGCTTTTAACAGTAACTCTTTCATATACTCACCTCTCATTCCCCATCCCACCACAAAAAAACCCGACACAAAATACTCTTTTAAAAGGTCAAAAGCTTACTTCTTTCTCACCAATGCATCCTTGTCCTATATCTGTCTTTCATTCATATTCATATTCACAATCTCATATACATTTATACACACGTCAGATGGACAGACACAATGACACACTGACCTATACACTAATAATGTTTCTCACTTTCACAACAGGTACAATATTAATATGTATGAACTTTAAAACAAAGACAGCTGTGCTAGGCTCATTTTGTAAAATCTTAGTTTAACTGACTTTACTGCAAAAGCTCTTGCTACAAGCTTTAAGAAGCATTAAGAAGTTGCTGCCAAACCTGAGCCATCATCCGAGAGCGGTCATAAGGATCAGTCACATTTGGTGGGTAAGGACCAATTGTGACATTGATATAGCTTCACAGCAGTAAATAAAAAAAAAAGAAGAAAGTTTAGTTAGGCAACAGTAAGATGTGCAATAGTATATGTCATAAAATAAGAACAGCATGAAGAACAACTATTTCAAGAGAAGCTGCAGCATTCACGCACTCAGAGGAATAATAAAGTGTTACAGTTTATTAAAGCATATATAACTATCATTATAAGCACTCAAAGGTTATGCTTAATGTAAATGCACAGCTTTTAGATTCTTTAGAGATAATTGCAGATGAAAATATGTACTTCAAACTGTTTAATTTTGTGAAAACTATATATTAAT
>SRHC01002269.1:72780-175913 GCA_004794325.1 Pomacea maculata
ATCTGTCTACTTGCATGTGTATATATACATATGTGCACATGAACAGCTCTACATTTTGCGTGAAACAGAAAGGCACAAATGTACAGAAAGGTATGCAAAATATGTTTTTAAGCTTATGTTTATTTTTTTCATATAAGACAGCAGTTATTTTATGTCTTGTGTTACTTGTACCCCTGTAAGTTTTGTTCCTTCAGATGGTCCAATAATATTTTTGTAATCTTTCTTCCAAACAGGTGACTAAAAAAACTAGCAGCTAATTTCATTAGTTTAAAGCATTTTTTATATTAAGAACAGCTCTGGACTATTGCTTAATGAGTTATTCTTTCAATAAATATATCTATATAAGTATAACTAATAACAATTTAGATTGAGGCTTTGATGGCAACTCTAACTATAGATAGCTGAAGTATATTTAGTTACCTCTATGTATGGAGATTTTTGTAAACTTTTGTCTACACTTATGCTTTTTTCATTTGACTGCATTTTTCTTTAAAAAAAAAGTTAAGGGAGAAAACTCTTATAAGTTAATAAATAGAAAACTGCGTACCAAAATAATTTTTTTTAAATCTGTTGAAATATATTCAGATACTTTATGCACTGTGCTTAGATAAAGTAGAGGTTTAAGTAATCAAAGATATATATATATGTATACTGTAGAAGTTTGTAACAAGTAGTTTTTATCTTTGAAGGGAAGTAGAGAAATGTTATTATACAGCAAAGCACACAAGTTCTAACAAGCATTTAGTCACTAGCACACCTGTATGCAAGGTCAGATATGCTAAATGACCCACCCTTGCCCGTTCTTTGTCAGTGTCAAATGGGTCTGACAAATTGTTGGGATACTTTCCAAGTGTGACACCAATATACCTGAAATATGACAACTACTCACTGAATGTAAACAAAACCATTAACCAGAATAGGCATTAACTATCTAAGATTTTAATGGAGTAGTTGTTTGTCCTTATTCACTTTCAGTGTTCATCAAATCTAACATTAGACTTTCATGGTCATATGATGTTGGCATTTGGTTGTGTTATTTCCTAACATTGATTAAAGACGTTTGCCAGACAAAAAATGTAAGGCACATATTAAGACAATTTTAGTGCTGCCAGTTGTTATTATGAAATTCTATTATGACTTATTACCAGCAGCTGATCAGTGATGTTCTATTTCTTGTCTGATGGAGAAAAACAACCAGCAGTCAGTGCAGTGGAGAACTCAAACTTAATTTTGTTATTGAGGTGTGTGCACATTTATGTGTGCGTGAGTGTAAGTGAGAGGCCTAGATAAGAATGTGAAACAGAGAGGTTGATATGAATGTGTTTCTAATTTGGATTTATGTCATAAATTTATAATGCACAAAAGACCCATGCAAAAGCAACATCCATAGAATTAAATTCCTTTAAGTATATTCCTTTAAAACCTGCAAGTCTGCAATATTCTGAATAAGTGGACAGTATTCAGAGTTTTCTGATTGCATCATCTGACCTAAAACTAATGATAGGTAGGAGAAAAAAGTTGCTTTCTTACCCATATCCAGTTCCTTTCTTGCCTGGGTTTGTATACATATTTTTGCCTGGTATTGTAGCTTGTTTTGATCTTGTTGAGAGAGGACTAAATGCTGTCACTCCTCCACCTATTGTCCCATAAAATGTACCTAGCCCATTCCTGTATAAAAATGTTGTCAAGACAATGTAAGTAAACATCAGCATGGCGTGGAATTGAATTAATGTATAGGTCTGCAGGTAAAAAAGTATAAACACTAAAAACCATGTTAAAACAGAGACCTTCCAACAAAAATTTGTCACCTCTAAATGACAACTATCTCTGTCAAGACATGGTGATTTTTTTTGCTATTTTTACATTCTGGATTTTTCACTTGTTTTTTTCTTTTGTGCATTCCTATGCAGTTTTTGTTCTATTTTTTATTGACCTTTAACAACTTGATCAGTGATACCACTGTTAATTTACAAACAAACACAAATGCTAGGATTTAATGTCACTATAAAGTTTATGATCCTTACATTGTCTTTTCTGCATTGGTAGGCATAAAAGGTTTGCCAAGGTTCTTCTTTGACTCTTTCATTCGAAAGATGCGTTTAAGTCTGATTGGATCTGAATAGCTTTCTCCTTCAAACACTCTGTTATACTTTTCATTGAAATAGCCTGCCTGTAATCCTGTTGATCGTTCTTTGCTTCCACCTGGCAACATCTGTTTGCCTTTCCCAGCACTATCATTAAACGTCACTGAAACAAAACATGCTTGTAGTGTACTGTTGGATATTTCATTCATATTAATTAAATGTAATTTTAACTGATATATTGACAAGAGCCAGTTAGGTGTGTATCTATATGCTAAAACTAAAAACCTACAGGCATATAAATAATGCATTATAAGCTATAATTATGTATACAGTTGTTTCAATAACGATAATGTCATTTTTACCAACCACAATATAGCACTCTTAAACAGATCTCCCAAATGTACCTAGTCTGAATGTGTGTGAGTGTGTGTAAGAGAGTAAGAGGAAGTGTATCTGACAATTGTGTCATATGAGGGGGTTAAGCATGAGTATAACTGCCTGAATAATCTCTTCAGTTTCTTATGTATTTTTTTCTGGGTTGACTGTGGAAACTCCCAGCAACAAAGGAAAATTTCTATCTCTGTTGCAACCAGACATAGACAATAAAGATGTATTGTATAATACTGATACACATATCCCCACACCTACTTACTAAATTTGAGCAGTAAGTTCCTAGTAAATGGGGATAGCTGAAGGTGTTATTTTGGCAATTCACCCAGTCGCTATAACCAACCAACATATTGTGCTGTAGAATCTATGCTCATTTCAGATTCATGCTTATAACAATGCTTTAAAATGGATTCTAGAACAGTATTTTAAAGGGCTGCTGGTGGTACAATGGCTAAAGAGCCTGTCACCACAACAATACATGTTTTGGGTTTGAAAATCTCTCTGGTGGCGACCTGTTTGTAGGGCTGACTATAGTGTCACTGCATGGTTTTCTCTGGGTACCCTCAACGGTTCTCAATAGTTCCCTCAATCTGGGTATTTTTTTTAAAAGTTCCTTCGTGACTGCTCATTAAGAACAGTCATATGTGTGATTTGTGTGGTACTGAGAAGACTGCATGAAGACAAGTTGATGTGCTCTTAGGAGAGATCTGCCATATCTATCTAGTAATTCTGATGATGATGATAACGATGATGATGATGAGGTGGTGGAGGAGGAGGAGGAGGAGGAAAACAACTATACAGAAGATGTCAAAACAACTATATAGAAGACGTCAAAATAATTATATAGCTATAAAATGATATAAAAAGACACATTTTTCTAATAACCACATCATAGAGAGAGAGAGAGAGACTATATATAATGTTATTTTTACACTTTTTAATAGTATTTATAAATTACCTGCACCAAGGCTTCTGTATCGGTCTCCGATGGTAATATAAGTCATCTCTTGGAAGAGACCAATACGTTCCATATCATTTTTCCCTTGCGCCATCCTGTCTTCTTTGAATCCCCTAGTGAATCAGATACGCAATGAGGAACGATTTGTCCTATTTCAGTTCAAGACCATTGATCAACTATGTGCATTTAGATGTTGCACGTTTTTTTTAAAGCTGTCAATTTACAATGACATTTTAAACAACTTTTTCACATGATGGTAACTAAACCATGAGCAGACAGACGCCTAAGACATTGCTATGGAAACATGTCATTGCGCATGATCGGAAGTAGGCCTCGTGTCATGGCTAGCCGATAGCCACATTCAAGTTTCCTCCACGAAGGAACGTGATTTCAAACTTTGACTACTTGTCTATCATTTAGGGTTATGGGATCGTGATATGTATGTAACAAAGAATGGAACATTTTTCTTTGCATTTTATCAATGTTACTTTTTTAGATACGACTTGATTAAAGTTCTAAGCTCTGACTACTTTCTGTTTCACTATGAGTACCATCAATACAAAATAGATAAATCTCTGACATTAAAATATGGCCAAGCTTCCACGTGGAAGGAACGCGAAGAGAAGAATGTTTGGACTAGGGGGAATAGGGTGAAGGTACGTTTCAGGCGAGAGCATGATTACTATAGCAGCCAGCACCGCCTGTACCCCTGACTTTCCTCCCCTGCTGTAACCATTTTTTCCCGCCCTATGGTAGGGGTTAAAATCTACGGGTAACTACGTCGGTGCCGTTAATTACCTACATTTCTCGTTAACTTTTGCTTTCTGAGTAACAAGGAGATTTGAACCTGAGACTTTTCTTCCCCAGGCATCTTATTTTAATCCGTTCTTGTAAATAGTTTTATAACGTAGTGTATGTGTGTTCTTTAAGAAAAGAACCATGGATCTTTTATTTTAGTCTATAAATTCAAAGGGTTAATCTAAACTAAGAAAAAAGAAGTCAGCAGATGTTTGTGAAAGATGGCTTTATGAAAAATAAATATAAATAAAGCCATTACAAATTAGAAGTTGCCATGCATGCAACTGCTTTTTTTTTTTAAACAGGTAATCAAGTCATCTTAAAAAAAGTGTTGGAAAATTGTTACCCATAAGATGGCAGCCAACAACGATGAAGATAGTTCCAACACATTCAAGATTCTGCTTGTCACTGATATCCATCTTGGGTTTGCAGAACGTGATCCAGTCAGAGGCAATGACTCTCTTGTGACATTTGAAGAGATTCTAGAAAAATCACAAGAGCATAATGTTGACCTCATTCTAATGGGGGGAGACCTATTCCATGAGAATAAACCTTCTCGTCAAATCATGCATGGATGTTTAACACTGTTGCGCAAGTACTGCATGGGAGACAGGCCCATTCAGTTTGAATTTCTCAGTGACCAGTCTATCAACTTTGAGCACTGCAAATTTCCTATGCTGAATTATGAGGATCTAAATCTGAACATTTCGATCCCAGTTTTCTCCATTCATGGTAACCATGATGATCCAACTGGAGCAGGCAATCTTTGTTCACTGGATCTCCTCCATTCTGCAGGCCTTCTTAATTACTTTGGGAAAACTACATCTCTGGAACGAATCCAATTATCACCAATTCTTCTGCAGAAGGGGACCACCAAGCTTGCTTTATATGGGCTTGGATCTGCCCGTGATGAGAGACTTCATCGCTTGTTCTTAAATAAAAATGTGACAATGCTGCGTCCTCGTGAAAACAAAGATGACTGGTTCAACTTGATGGTGTTGCATCAAAACAGAGCAAAGCACAGTGAAACAAACTACATTCCTGAACATTTTCTGGCTGAATTCCTTGACTTGGTATTTTGGGGACATGAGCATGAATGCAGGTTAACACCAGAGTGGAATGATCAACAAAGTTTCTATATCACACAGCCTGGCAGCTCCATTGCAACTTCACTGAGTGAGGGAGAGACAAAAACTAAACATGTTGGGCTACTTCAAGTACGTGGTAAAGATTTCAAAATCACTCCTATCAGACTGGAGACAGTACGACAGTTCTACATGGAAAACATTGTGTTGAGTGAGACTAGTCTTGATCCAGAAGACCAGAATGCTGTTAGAAAAGTAGAAATCTTCTGTAGTGAGAAAGTTGAACAACTCATTGAAAAAGCAGGTAAGGAATAACACGTGTTCCCTGACACCTTGTTAGATAAGCACATTACTATTAAACAATGGTATCATTTTTATAATATGTTCTTGTTATATTGAACCAACAAATTAAAAAGAAATTGCATACAGTTCTGTGCTTCTTGTCCAGTTAGTACAAGAGATAATATCAAGCTCTGCCTTAATTGTTTCTAGGCAGATAAGTAAGGCTTATGCCTTCAAGTATTCCTTTTTTCCATTTTTTTTTTCTTGCCAATTCTCAGGTAGAACAAGTCAAAATTTGTTTCTAATGTATCACTTTCGCTTAATTACTTCAGTTTATCAGATGATTTCAAGACATTTCAGAAAAGTGCACAGTAAAATACGGGCTAATTTCACACTCACAGTTATCACTGAAAGATTGTTCCTATTATATTTGTAAATTAGTATTAAGCATTCTGCTGAAGGCTTATTTTACTTTCTGGCCAGCTATGGAACACACTGGCAACAAAAAGCAGCCCAAAGAACCACTCATTAGGCTGAGGATTGACTACACAGGATTTGAAACTTTCAGCATTTACAGGTGTATTTATAGCACTACACGCATGTTAAGAAATAAAAGATTATTGTTTAAAGTGACTATGCATAGCTTGTCCCACCTGTTACTTATCTTTTTGCAACATTGCACAATCTGATGGGAGAATTGTCTATACCAAAATACAAATGCCATCTCTTGCCTCATGCTGCCATTTACAGCATAGCTGGAGTCAGAATAGCACCCTATATTCAAAACCTCTGTTTGGTCTTAGAGAATTGGTGGTGTCGAAGATGTCTTTCAGGATTTTTATTTAAAAAAATTAACCTCAAGTAATCACATGCATAGATAAAGTCATTTGTGGATGAAACACAAACATAAGACTTTTCTTAAAACTGTAAAAGAATGAGGATGTCTAGGCAGTTGTAGATTTCATTTTCAGAAACTATGCTGTTGATCATGATTTTGTAATGTGTCATTGTGAATTGGTATGTGTATGACAGATTTGGTAGGAACTTCATGAACAGAGTTGCCAATCCAGACCAGATAATACACTTTACTCGAAAGAAGACTAGTGGGAATTTAAACAAAGCAAACATAGGTAAGATCAGAAATGTATCTGTTTCCCGTTGACTGGATTTGTGTCTCTTGTGTTGTAATATAAATGTAAAGGTCATGTTTTAGAAAATCATTCTTCTGATTCCTTTATGCCCCAGGGGAGCATAGGGCCGCATCTACACCACATCATCAGATCCGGTTTTAGGCGTCCCTTCCCAGTTGGGTCATGCCAGCTGCCTCTGCCTTGCAGTGGACTGATCTCCTCCATGTCTGGCTGGGTCTCCCAACCCTGCGCTGCCCCTGTGGGTTCCAGCGCAGAGCTTATCTCATTAAATTGTCAGCCAGCTTTCGCAAGGTGTGACCAATCCAGCCCCACTTCCACTTTTTGTTGTCTTGGCTGGAAGGTTTTTAGTTGGTTCTCTCCCGCTGGTCTGTATTGGAGATCTCAGGACATCTGATGTTGAGGATGTGGTGCATACATTTGTTGACGAATATCTGAATCTTGTTGGTGATGGTGTTTGTCACATGCCATGGCTCAGATCCATATAGAAGGACTGACTTCACATTTGCATTGAAGATGCGAATATTGGTGCATAGAGATAAAGCCTTGGAGTTCCAGATAGGTTGCAGGATGTGGAATGCAAACCTGACTTTATTTATTCAACTTCTTACATCTTTATCTGCAACTCCATCTTTGCTGGCTATGCTGCCAAGGTAGATGAGGTGGTCAGTCTCAGTAATACATTCCCCATGTAGTTGGAGTGGGGCTTTTTTGCTTCTTTCCAACCCCTATTGCCTCCATCTTCTTGATGTTGATTGTCAGGCCCGTCATTGCTGCTTCTCCTGAGATCCGAGTGATCTTTGTCTGTGTATGTAGCTGCTTGTGGGACAACAAGCTGATGTCATCTGCAAAGTCGAGATCCTCAAGTTGCCTGGCGAAGGTCCACTGAATACCCATGTTACTGTTAGGGGTTCTTCTCATGATCCAATCTATGAAGATCAGGAAGATTGTTGGCAAGAGCATAAACCATGCCTCACTCCAGTCCTCACTTCAAAGGGGTCAGCTTCCCGTTGTGGATCACTTGGCATGTCGAATCCTCATACAGCTGCTGGCAATCGTCTTTGGTGGAAATCATCTGGAAGCTGATGCAATACTAAGGATTTCCACCAAAGACGATTGCCAGCAGCTGTATGAGGATTCGACATGCCAAGTGATCCTTAGTGTTGCATCAGCTTCCAGATGATTTCCCTGTCTACGGAGTCTAAAGCCTTCTCAAAATCCACAATTGTCTTGTAGAGTGGTGACTGCCATTCGATGGACTGTTCAATAATGATTCATAGTGTAGTGATATGGTCTGTGCATGATTCACTCTGCTGAAAGCCTGCCTGTTATTTCCTCGGTCTCTTGTCAAGGGTATTCTTCAGTCTGTCCAGGATGATTCTGGTCAGCACCTTGCTGGGAATGGACAGTAGCATAATCTCAAGCCAGTTGCTGCACTGGGTCAGGTCACTTTTCTTGGGTAGCTAGATAGCCAAGCTACCAGTCTGCTGGAACTTGCTTCCAAATTTTCTACAGCAGGGGGTATAGCATTTCCACTGCGGCTGTTGTTTCTGCCTTGAGTGCCTCTGCAGGAATGCCATCTGGGTCTGCCGCCTTGCCAGTATTCAAGGACTTCAGGGCTTTGATGATTTCTGCCTTGGTTGGTGGGTTGATGTTCACTTGGAGCTGTTCGGCAGCTGGAGCAATGTCCAAAATGGTTGTTGATGGTGGCCAGTTCAGTATTCAGAATGTTCTGCCCAGCAAGATCTTTGTTCTGCATCCCTGGTAATTACGCTGCCATTCTTATTGTTTAGTGGTCTGCATGCATTGGCGTTTTTCTTTCCTGGCAGAATTCTTGTAATTTTGCATAGTCTCTTTGTATTATTTTGCCCAGCTGCTTGTTCCACCTCTTCTGCCATCCAGTGTGCAAACTGCCTCTTATCGCCTCTTGCACTCTTCTTTCTCCTGCTAGTCCTGACGCCGGTTGATCTTCTGCTTCAGATCTTTCCTTGCCTGTATCTTTTCCCAGGTCCCTAAAGTCAGCCATTCCTTGTGCTGTTTCTCTTTCTTTCTCAGAATGCATGTAAAGGGAGTCTTCCACGTCTCCTGTAATCCTGTCCAGTGGTTTGCATCTGTTTTTTCCAGGAGTCCCTCCAGCCCTGCTAACCTGTTTTTAACTTCTCAGTTGAACTCTTCTTGTTTTCTTTGGTCTCTAAGAAACTGCATGTTGTATTTGTGGTGCGGTCTGTCTAATAAGTCATGGAAGGACCTCAACTTTATCTTCATGGTTGCCACAAGTAGGTGATGGTCTGTGGCTGCATCTGCGCCATGCCTTACCCTGACATCCAAAAAGCTTCTTCTAAACTGGCAATTAATGGTGACGTGGTCGGTCTGGTTTTCTGTATGTCCATCTGGTGAAGTCCAGGTGGTCTTGTGAATGGTTTTGTGTGGAAAGACTGTACCTCTGACTACAAGGTCATTGAACAAGTAGAAGTTGTGAACAGCTCACTGTTCTCGTTGCAATTGCCCACACTGTGCTTTCCCATTATGTGTCCTTTGTCTGTGTTGTCATTTCTAACTTTGGCATTCATGTTGCCCATTATGATCTTCAGGACTCGTTTTGGAGTACTATCAACCAGCACTTAAAGGGAGTTGTAAAAGTCTTCCTTTTCCTCTTTTGCGTTGGTAGGTGCATAGCACTAGATAATGGTGATCTTTCTTCCTTTGAAGTTGAATCAAGCTGACATGAGTCATGGGGAAACATGTTCCCATGCTATTAGTGCTCTTGCAGCCTCCTATGTCGTCAGTACTGCTACTCCTTGTGTGTGGTCATGGTCAGGATCTTCTTGTCCAGAGTAGATGGTAGTCTCCCCTGATGAAAGTCTGGTCTGACCGTTGCCATTCCACCTTCAGGGCTTCTGCTAAGGCTAAATTCTTTGGGGTCCCAGGGTCCCCTTCTTCATATTTTTAAGGGGTCCCTGTTCTTCGCCCAAATTTGAATGGGACCCTATTGACGAAAATTGAAGGGGTCCTCCGAACTTTTAATGCGTACTGTGCGCAATTTTTGGCGTAAGCAGAAGCCCTGCACCTTGTCTCGCACAGGCCGAGTTATAATTGATGTTATAGTTCTTCATTTCCTGTGCAACCTGAACTGATTTACCTCTCTGGTATAGGGTTCTGATGTTCCAGGTTCCTATCCTGGTTTTTGCCTTGGCAGTGAGAAGATAGGTTGGCGAGCTGACTCCCCGAAGGCTTTCTCCAACACAGGTCATAGGCCCTTCCAAAGTGGGATCTTCCCATCTAAGCTGTCGTTGTGTTTTTGTTGCAGTTGCAGTTTCTATGGCAGTTTTTTTTTTACAGGGTGGGGTTGCTTCATCTGGGCTTGGGACCGGCAGGTTCCCTGGTGGAGGGTTTCCAGATTGAGTTTTAGAAAATTGGCTACTATAAATTTGCCATTTATTTCACATACTTTAACATATATTTCACTTTGAAATTTTTCCTTTTTTTTTGGTTTTGTTTTTTTTTTTGTTTCCAAATTACACATTTTTTAGAGTGAAGATTTTTCTTAATATTTATGCAACAGATGGCAATCTCTTGTTGAACTTAAAACCCCAGTCCTTGGATGCAGCACGTGTTGAGGATATGGTGCGAGACTACTTTAGCAAAACAGAAGCTGTATGTATAAACTAACTTTATTTCCTTTCTTATTCTTGGTTTGCAACATTTTGAATTTTTGATATGTTTTGCCTGCATTCATCTCATTTTCCTTTTAGTGTATCTTTTTTTAACCTATAATTTTTCTTTTAATATTGTAAGTGATAATTCCTGTTTATTAATCTTAAACATATTATTTGAAATTTCTGAAATACCACAGTTATACAAAAAATTTCTTGTGATCAGTGCTTTAAAAAACACAAAGACTGGCTGAAAACTGTTGCAGTCAAGTCAGCTGCAGGTGCTTACTGAAAGAGGACTAGGGGAAGCTGTTAAAGAATTTGTTGACAAAGAAGAGAAAGCAGCAATTTCAGAACTTGTTAGATATCAGCTTGAAAAGACCCAGGTTTGTATTAGCTTAGAACCAAATTTTAGGAGCTTCAAAAAATTAAGGAATTTGTGGACATGCATTCTGCTTAAGTGACAGTCATCTTCAAATAACAAGGACCAGAACTTTCACATGCATATTAATGAGTTGTGCAGTAGGTAGTATGTTAGCAGCAATAAAACCGGCTGCATGATGTTCATAAATCACCTTATAAAAAGAAGCAACAGTAGTAATATTACTTATTTTATTATTGGACTTAAGTGTTGCTTTTTTGGAAATAAAAGAACAATGGCTTGAAGTTATTGGGCTTTGGAGCAAGGGATTGCCAGTTAGAGGCCTGCTAAGGTCAGCGACTGCTAAACTCTCCCTGCCTGCATAAGACCATTAAAATATTTACCTTTTTTTTTCAGAAACACTTAAAACTCCGAAACATAAACCAAGATGACATTGATGCAGAAATCCACCTTTTCAAGCAAAAACGGAAAGAGAAAACAGTAGAGGATGAAGAAGTGCATGAAGCAATCAAAAGAGCTCAAGACATGCAGACTAAAAAAGGAGGCAATGCTTTTAGTGATGAGGATGATAGCATGGATTTAGGTTTTGATGACGAAGTATCTGACACTTCTCGCACTTCTCGAGGGCGAGGGCAGGGAAGAGGTCGTGGAAGAGGTAGCAGGTCAAAATCAAAGTCAGACGAAACTAATGATCAATCAGCTTCTGGAAGAGGTGCACGTGGTGGCAGAAGAGGAAGAGGTAAATCTTTGGCTGTGGTAGAACCGCCATCACGCTCAATCAAGGAAATGTTTTCTGCATCTTCTCGTGAGTCGCAATCTCGAGGGTAAGACCAGGAGAAGTTGATATAATGTGTTGTAGACCATTTAGACTTGAAAATAGCAAAACAGCAATAAGTGTTTTATCTGACATTGTAGTCCTAGATCATTCCACAGAATTTTGCTCTTCTATAAAACATATCAGAACCTTCAGATGTTAAAGACTTGAACCAGTCTGAGTATTTTTCAAGATACATGTACTATAAGACTTCCATGTACAGGAACCCCATTTTCTTCTCATATATTTAAATGTTCGTGTGGTCTTAGGTATCACAGTGGAATTTTTATGTTTTTGATGAACTGGGTTTACTTTCTAGATCTTTTTGGCTTACAGTTTGTCCCTATGGTCTGTTGCATTAGACTGTATAGCAAATCTTTTAGGTGCATGAAGGCCCCATGTTTGCAGGATGTCTTCTGAGTACTGAAGCCAGAAATGTGGTTTTTATCAAAGTATCCTTGGAACCAAAATTGATTTCTAATTTCCCTAAAGCAAGTTTTAACTCTGATCATGAATTTTGAAGCAAAGTGTCTTGGGCCCACCAGCAGTAAATTTCGGTACTTTCATAGGGTTTTTTTTTGTCACTGAAATATTGTCCATTTTAAGGTCACAACTTTTATTCATCATTTTATAGTAGTTGCTGTCTGCTTTTTATGTTTCAGTCCAAAAAGAGATTGCAATGTTGACAATGAAGATACTTCTGATGGAGAAGATTTATTCAGCAAGATCCAACCTGTGCGACAAAATAAACCCACTGCAGCTAATTCTAGCAGTAATACATCGAAAAGAGGTGTCATATTTGACTCTGACACTGATGAAGAGTCTCTGCCTTCAAGGAAAAAACGGAAATAAACACTGCTCTTTTATAATCATCGTGCTCTGCTATATGTATACTATGAAATGCATATAAACTGGTGTAAACTGCAAATTTGTTCCTACTTTGTCCAATGATTGTCTCAGTTTTTATCCAGATCAAAAAAATTATTCTTTAAGGAATAAATGGGCATGATAACCCTTGATTGGTTTCATAATTATCTTTTTCATCAAAATCAAATCAAATCAAATCATACTTTATTGTCTGTCGAGGAGACCCAGGACAGAAATTTTTCTTCGCTCACAAGGGCAGGCATACATATTCATACAGACATTTAACACACAGGAGTAAAGATACAAGTAGTTTGAATCTCCGTCAAATTCCAATACTTTAAATTTCTGTGTATATATTAAATAAATTAGTTGGCATTGCAGAGTGCAACGAAATGTCCGAACTCCATTTTCTTCATCCTCCTAGTACTAGTTTCTATGTCAAGGCTGTGTTGAATGTACTGACTGGAATGACTTTTAGAAGCATGTCCTAAACTGGACGACTTAGTAAACACCATCACTTCATATATCTCCGTCTGTGTAGATTGCACCATTCCATCAAAGAAATGCAATTTATGAATCTGCCATGGTACCTGTAAAACAAAACCTTCAATTTTATGGATTATTTTTTTCATGAAATCATCATCAGTTTTGAAATGCCATCAATTATTAATTGTTTCTACAGCATGATTTTTAAAAAAAGTGAAATATGCGTTGTCATATTATATAAGCTGCTACAAAATGTTATTTGTACTAAACAAATAAAATACTGCAAAAATTTCAACTATTGTGCTTGGTAGTTTTTTTCCAAATTGCATATCATGTAGGGTGATTCTTTGCTCAGTTACTTCGTTGAGTTAATTTTTAATGTCTGGAAAATCTCCGAGGCTGACAGCTTAAGTCTCATTAGTGCTTTGTTACCTGTTCCTTATTAGCCCTATTACTGTAGTTAGGAGTTAGTATAGAAGCTAGAAATATTCTTATTCTGGAATTATTGTATTTTTGACAAAGAAATGTCTTTCAGGCATTTTAAAAGTCGGCATCATTCCTCTGTTTGGTAAGATGAAGGGTCATGTATCACTGCATCTATTGGAACAGAAAACTAAGCAATTCCCTGTCACTATAGTGCAGTGTATGGGTGCGGCGCTAATCTCACTTTTATTTTTCTCAATAAGTACCTCTTTGTTGGGGTAGACAGGAACCGTTTTTCCAGTCACTAAACCAACTGAGCTTGAAAATAATTCTGTTCCAAAGTTGAGTCCATTAATCACCAGTTTACAGGGCCTCATCTAATTTTTCCGTGCCTACAAATTGTTCATGTTACTCATCTCTACAGGAGATGTTGGTTACAATACACATTTATTGTCTTTATTCTCAAAATGTAGGAAGCAGTTAAACTATCAACCAACAAGGCTTGAGGCATAGGTATATAAAATCCTATGTTTGATAAAGAAATGCAGAAGAGATTTTGACCCTGATGGCTTATAGTAGATTCTGCAATTTATTACCATGACCATTCATAGTCTTATGTGAGTTGATCACCATCTGCACCTTTGGTTTTCTCAAGATTTGTAATTGCATATATGTGTGCAGTTAAATGAGGATCATTAAATCGTATTTCTATTTTATATCTGTAAAAGTTTTTTTCCATTTAAGCCATACAAACTGCTCCTGTTAAATTGTATTGAATTATACGACAGGCAATTTTTTAAAATTTGAAATCCGAAGCTGTGGTCCTGTATTTGAGTTATTTTTCAGAATTTTAAACTATTGATTTATTGTATCACACTAATACTTTTTTCAAATAAGACGCACCCGACAGCCAGCTTATAACATAAAGTTACGTACACCAGCGCTCATAATCCTAGTCTGGTGATCGACCTATTAACGGGACCGCACCTCGTTATTTTGTTGCAACAATATATGAATCTGCCATGGTACCTATAAAACAAAACCTTCAATTTTATGGATTACTTTTTTTTCATTGGATAATTAATCTTACCATAAAAATGACAAAGGGTTTAAATTTAAAATCCAACATGCAAAATTTGAACTAGAAATGGGCTTAATTGTCAAAATACAAATGAAAGCAGACGATGCAAGGGAAGTAAGGAATATGCTCGGCGACTTTCAAAGCGAGTAAATCAGCATTCTCGTGGTTTTATGAATCGTGAATGTGATGTATTCTATACGAAAACTAAAGCAATCAAATGGAGGCCAAAACTGCAATTTAAAAATGACAACAGGACAATATGATATAACTAAGATGTAGTTCTTACGTGTGGAAGTCCCATTTTAACATATCAACATCAATGGCGACCGAAGCAGGTGCGTGTTAACAAAACAGAACGAAAATTGAATCATTTCGCGCATTCCGTTAAAACGAATTTACTAGGTTATAAAGAAGATAAACCATTTATGCAGATCAATCTTTTCTCATCCATATACAAGCTGTACAAATTTATATAGCCTTGAACAGTTAGAACATGTTTTGAGTCACTTGATAACATGATCAACTAGCAGTCAAACTTACCTCCCTATTCACGGGCTTTAACAATAGGTGAAATTTATTAGAATTTTTTACGTAGGATTTGTACAATTAACGACATGTCTTTTCTTCACGGTTTGGGTTTTGCACATATGTATATTCGATTGGGGAAATTCATAACATCTTTCTCTGACAGTGTGAATGAAAATCTTTTAATCTTTTTGCCTTTAACATTTTGCACATTTTGATGTTTTAAGAATGTAGAAATAGACCATATTGTCTTCACAATTTGCTTTCATTTTATGTTTGACTGCATATTAAAAAAAGTAAAATTTTGATTTCTGGCAGGTGTTTGCCTAAGCGATAATAGCAGCATTTTTACCAGCTTGCTTTTTTAAATAATAATGCTTGCTGTACCTTTCTCCCATCACAAGATTTTTTCAGTCTAACATATGAACACACAATCATTTCTAATGAGTTTGTTCGAAACATTTAAAATTAAATAGTAATAAATAAAAGATTTAATGTTAACATATATTTCATGTTGATTATACATGTCGTTGTCATCAACCTTTTAACATATATTTTCAGTGTTTTCCCATTACATGTTACATGCTTTCCGAACAATATCAGAGTTTTGCTAATGCTAAGATCTTTTTAACATGAAGACTTTTCAAAAGGGTTTTTAATTATCTCAAGTGATACAGGCACTAGAGATAGAGTTTCTAATACTACAGTGAATGTGAAATATTTTATTTGAAAAAATTTCAAAAGTGAAGTTTTGAGTTTAGGGACACCAGAAATGCAAAATTTGTATGATTGCTAACATTTGAAAATTGATTTACTTTTGTCTCTTGATTCCAGTATCAGCTTAAGATAAGTAGAAGAGCTTTCAAAAGATTTGAATAACATCATTTTTACATCTTCGTTTAACATCTTCCCTCCTTTTTTTTATTTCCTTACTTTCATTGCTTATGCTATGGATGAAACATGCTAGAAAGGAGACAAACTAAATGTGGTATGAGACCATATTTCCTGTTAAAGATGTTAAAGAAGAGGAGGACTGCAATCCTGAACGGAAGGAAAGACAAGATGATAAGGGATAATGAAGAGGATTTTGCTAACAACATAAGGCAGATAGGCTGTGATAAGCATGAATATGCAGGATGTATACCCACACCATTTTTGATGATTTTTAAGAGAAGGAAAGAAGTAATATTCTGTGTAAAATGAGAACTAGAAAGTTCTTGAAAAACAGTAGTAAGTCGTTCACTGAGGATCGCTGATTTGATGGAGTATCTTTTTACCACTGTCAGATTCAGACACACTTGATTTTGAGTCAGCCTGTGGTGACACAGATCAAAACAAACCTTCAGCGTCCAGTGCAGAAGGGGATGAACTGGGTGGAGTATTGGGAGATGACACAGACCAGCCAGAGCCAGGTGGGGAGCCAAGTATGACATCAGACATGGGCAACATTGTGGCACAAGAAACAGGCAAGAGTAGCAATTGTTTTCCTTGTTGCAGTTTTGATGTAATTTATGTTTCTTTTTCCTTTGTAATGAGATATTGTAAAAATATGCTCAGACTCTTTTTGCTGCATATAGCTGTCATTTTATTTTAATGGATTTTGTCTCCATTGGTATCATTTTGCTTTGAATAAATAAATAATGAAATCTGTGGTATAAAAGTAGCTTTTCCATTGATGCTTTAAGATGATCTTAATTGAATGTGATTTGGTGATAATATTTCTTTATCAGAGCAATGAAAAAAAACTTTTTTTTTCCAGATATTAGCTCTTCAGAGACTGTTGATTTCAAAGTGATATACAATAAACAGAAGTTTGATGTTTCGATGCAAGTTGACTCAACCATTAGTGCATTAAAATTTAAAGTTCAAGGATTGACAGGTATGATGTAACTGCAGCTTGTCTAAAATTAAAGAGGGTGTGTATATGCCTAATGTTTGAATATAGGAAGAGAGGTGTGTATGTGTTTAGTTATGCCTACTTGCATTTTGTGTGTCAGATGTTTAAGGCAATATAGCATATTTTTTTGAAAAATGAAGCTTTGCTGTATTTCACTAAAGGCTAAGAAAATGTTTGTTGCCTGTACTTAAAATATTTCTTTTAGTTTTAGAATATAAAAGTTTTCTTCTTCTGTAGACATTTTTTTAAAGCTGACTTATGCCTACAAGTTCTTCTTCCACATTACCACCTATTCACAATTTCTCAGAAAATGTCTTTTAATATATAAATGTCAAAAAACTCTTGACCAGAAATGATTTGATACTTTCTCATGTTCTACTTCAGGCGTTCCAGCATCAATGCAAAAGATTATGTTCAGAGGTAATTATTCATTTTGCATGATCATTTGTATAAACCTTCACAACACCATGTCTGCAGTGAGGAAATGCCTAGTTACATTACAGATGAGTTAGTGAAACAGAAATGGCCAACAGAAGTGCTTTTAGAAAGAAAAGAATGGGGTGTGAGATAGGCGTACTTAAATCCTACCAATGCCTTGAACTGTTTGACGGTATCAGTTTGCTCTAAAAGTCTCCTAAACTTTGTTTTATTCCATTACATTTCATTATATTTTATAGTCAGAAAACAAAGGACATGAGACCAAAATGTAAATACAATCCAGCATTATATTTTTACTTTAAGATATGCATATTTCTTTTGTTGGGCTATGCTGTTGAAAATCAGACTTTAACAAAGAGTTTTTAGGGGATAATCTCTGTTCCAGGTCTTGCTAAAGATCAGCAGACGTTGAGAGAACTCAAAGTTACTAAAGGGGCTAAACTCATGGTGGTTGGATCCACGCTCACTGATGTCCTTTCGGTCACAGCACCTGCAGAACAAGAATTAAAAGAAGCATCAAAATCTCCTGCACCTTCCAAAGAGCCATTGTGTCAACAGAAGGTAAACCTCCAGAGCTCTTTCTAACCATTCAATCTAAGCTTAAACAACATTGCTTGGAGTATTTGGGGAATGGTGTATAAATGTCTGCAGCCTTATCATGGGGTGACTGTTCCTTTCACTTTTATTTGTCACCAGGCAGTTCCTTTTATCAGTTTTCAAAATAAAAAGTTTGATCACTGCATTACAAATATTATGTCCCGAAATTTGTTAAATTTAAGATTATTTCAGCAATGATTTCATTATTTTTGTTAAGCATTATATATTTAATGCACCTGTGTGTGTGTGTGTGTGTGCATGTGTGTGTGTGTGAGATAGCAACATAAAAAAGTTTTAGAAAAATATGGGAAACCAGAAGATGCTATGCCAGGACTGAAGAATGTTCGAGAAAACCTTCCACCTGCTCCTGTTGCTGGCATGTATAACAAATCTGGTGGAAAAGTTCGGTTAACATTCAAATTAGAAGCTGACCAGCTTTGGATTGGAACAAAAGGCAAGTTTCTGTTCTTGTGTTTAGATGCAACAAAATCCTGATGTAGAGATGGATGCAAAAATATAAACATAGATTAATATTGTGTAAATTTTGTGCCTAAGCTACTTAGTGTACAGCAATTGCAAATTTGCTTACTCACAACATTTGTAAACATTATTGTTTGAAAAAACAAAATTTTCTCTTTCCACCTTTCACAAGAGATCTTTTAAAATATTTGGACATATTGGAAGTTATCTGCCAGCGCTTTTAACTGTTCCTACTGCAATTCGCACCTGCAGATTCAAATGTCTTCATAGCTACAGCTCAGTTATCTTGATTCGTCTTTATTGAATGAGCTAAGACATACCCAGACATATGGAATTTTAAAAATAAGTACCTTAAATCTCATCATTTTCAGAAATACTTAACATATAGACACTAGTGAGTGTGTGTTCTGTTCGTGGTGACTTTTCCAGATAAAACCTTGCACAATATAAGAATTACTAAATGTTATCTCCCTTAAACCATTTTTCGTAGTCTATAAGCCTTTGAAATCAGACTCTGGGCAATTTTCTATTTTTAAAAAAAGTTTTTTTCCCCTTTTATTTCTTCAGAAAGAACTGATAAAATTCCAATGAATTCCATAAAGGCAGTTGTCAATGAACCTATCGAGGGTAATGAAGAATACCATATAATGGTGAGTGATGGTAAGAGGAATTCTGATTCCTTCCAGGTTGCATTTGTTTCAGATTTGTTGTCATTTTTATATTGCTTTGGTTTTATAGTTTCTTATTTGCAGATAGACATATATGCTGTGTTAACCCTTTGGCATCTGTGCTTCATTGCTGTGAATACAATGGAGTTCTGGCACAAAAAAAGTTTGCCAATGAAACTGTTAATTGTAATCAAGCCAAAGGCGTCAACAAGCAATAATTGTCAGCAGGGACTTTAATAGTTGCATAAAACAGTAACACTCTGTGTTGATGTCCCTTGAAGTAAATAAAACAAGTATTGTAAAACAAACAAGTCAGAGATTGGTTATTATATAACCAGATATTGTTGAATCAAATTATTGAGTCTAATAAGCATACTTTTCATGTTAATCTCAATCTCAATAACATAATCAAACTCAGTATTTAAAAAAATTCATTTATTATATACTCTACGACTTGTGCTGAATTAAAACATTAATTTGGTCATCTTCATATGCATATAAAATAGTCCTCATTTAATTATACTTTTTTCATTCAGCAGGTCCAGAAATCATCGCATCTTTAGCTTAATGATAGATGATTGAGTACTTTTTATTTTTTATTGATTTATTTGTTTATTTTTGTCAACAGGGTCTCCAGTTAGGACCTACAGAAGCATCACGCTACTGGATATATTGGGTACCAGCTCAGTATGTGGAAGCAATCAAAGATGCCATTCTTGGCAAATGGCAGTTCTTCTGACAATGCCAGAACTCAGCTTTTACTCTGCTCAGACTTTCCTTGTGATTGCTGGCTGCCTCTTTAGTGTTGCATATGAGCTTGAATGATTGGTGAGGGTTGTAATGTGGGGAAACATGAGAAAGAAGCGGGGCTGTTTCATTGTAAATTGTTATTTGGGGTTGGGGGCAGAGGGTGGGGAGTTTAGGGATGTAATTATTCTTTTTATTCTTGAGTGGAGGACAGGTTGGGAAAGCAGTTTTTGGGTGTTTGGATCCATATTTCTTTTTCTTTTTTTTTTCGAAGCAGATGTTTCTGTCAAGCCTAATAGTCAATTGAAGATGCTGAATCTCCTTGTCTTTTGGCCAGATTGCTTCTTTTAAAGAATTAAGCATGATATGTTTTGCTGGCTTGCCTGTGATGTCTGTTAATTTGGGTTTTGCATGATGCAAAAGCACTAGTTAAGTTTCCTTTTTTATGATTTGAATGATGGAAGATTGTGTTAAAGGAGAGAAGAAGAAGTCATAAATTTCATTTGTGCAAGCAAACCATTGAAGTAAAAATATTTACTTTGTCATTGCAAATGTAGGTACATTTTAGTCTGATTTATTTTCCCTTTCTTTTTTGAAGTATGAGAGACGAAAGACAAAAGCATAAAGACAAACATGGTACATGCATAAACTATAATTGGCTGAAATTATTTTGAGTGTTTGATGATGCTAGAAATTGTTCAGCAATGCTGTGAAAGTTTGGGCTCACTGAATTCAGAGTGTGTGTGTGCTTTAAATCATCTATACTTTAAAAACTTTATTTCATGTGCCATCTTTGCAACACTGCTCATGTTTGATCATTTTTAGAAATGAATACTGCATACTGCAATTAAATTTTAAGCTGTTTTTGAGTATAGGTATGTGCACATGTTATGTATGTGTATGTCTGTTGTATATGTACTACAATTGAATTGAGTTTTGGGAGGTAAGAAGACAAGTAGCTATAAACATGACAGTGTATATTCTAATGTAGGGGCAAAATATGTCATTGAAACTGTCAAAATTATCATTGAAAACAAATACTCAAGCACTCATGTTGGCATAAAAATCCTCAAATTCAGCTCAGAACAGTGTAAGTTGTTTTTAGTATCTACCATTACTTTAAATATTAAAAAGTCAAATTAAAATTGTCCTTAAAAAGTATAATAATTATTTTAATATTGTTACATCATATAAGCTTATGTGATACACGTTTGTTTGTCACATGTGGTGATGTCACTTTAAAGAATTTCCCAGGAAACTGGCTAAGGAGCTTTTTACAAGTAATCAGTGTGTGTTTCTTCTGTCTCGACGGTCTGTGTTAAAATTTCGGAGAATTCTTACTCACAAGTCTATAGGTGTACTACATGGAGACAGAATAACAAGCACTGTCCTCTCTTTCCAATGATCTGTCCACTTGTATAATGCAATAATTTTTCCAATCTTCTGTCATTTTTCATTGCCACCTTAAGCAGCATACTTAGATACTTTTATTCCTTTTATGATTCTCTGGTCATTTGTAACCTAGGATGCTCTGTTAGATCATATTCAAAATCTGTTGCCCCCACTTCTGCTCTTTTGTATACGTATAAATATTTTGCTGTGCTTTTGTCAACACGCTTTAATTCTGATGCTATATTTTTTATTAGGAGTAGTCGTAGGTGTAAAGGAAATATCAAACAATATTATTTGTTGGTTTCACAAGGAAGCAACAGGATAAGCGCTGTAAAAATTACAAACATAAGTACAGGGGAAACAACACTAGATGTCGCTTAAATGTGCGTCATCAAAGATTCTAACGGGGACCAAATAAAACTAATCGATCTTCCTGCGGTCGCCTCAAGGGTACAAACATGTAGGGTAATCTAACCCCACTAAGAGGCGTGCTTCCAGATAACATGGAATGAAGGACGGCAGGGTGTGTATAGACCTCTAAGGGAACCGTGTAATCATGCATTGGTATACACAAGCACGTATATGCACTGCAATTGCTGCCGGGAATAAATTTTACCGCTGTCACCTCGATGAACTTTGACCTGGGCATACCAAAAAAAAAAAAAAAAAAAAAATGGAGGCTCACTGTGACCCTGACACCTAAACACCAGACTTACCGTGCTGTTGCTTGCATTATGATGGGATTTGTGTCTGGAACTGCGTGTCCAACGATCAGAAGATAACCCCCGTCTTTCTTTCCTATCGACAGTGGAGTCCGCTTTCTAGCGACTGGGAGGGTTAGGACAGACCGAGGGATAAAGCTTTTATTCATTACAAAACAAAACAGGCCTGAAGTAGGATTGATTGAACGTGTTATCGGACCGTGCGCACACATGGTAACGATCAGTGTTTGGACGCCGTGTTTAGTCTCTGGGTGAAGTTACGGTCATCGATGGGCCGAACATACTATATGCAGGTCCCATAAAATTATAATGGAGCTAAAAATTCCCATTGCATGTAGTGACGTGTTTTGGGTGATGCTGGGGTAAACACTACACCTACCTCTACCAGTCGTATAAAACTACTTACAGTACAATATACTTCCTGATGATAATAAATATGTACAAAACACTGTGATATTTCGTATGGTACAAAATCGCCTAATTTCTCTTAGCCCTCAAGTGATCATCATCATCGTCTGATAACGGTCAGACTCGGAGCAAGTCTGGGCAGACCCGCCAATGTTAGTCGTCGATGAGACTCAGCAGCGGCAAAGGGGCGCCGTCGGGGCAGATCTTGAGCACCTTTGAGTAGGTCCCCCATCTGGCAACCTGAGCACTCCTTGATGTTTACCAAGCAGTATTTTTTTTTTTTTTGCGTGCTCCTTGCAGGTACTCCTGGAGGACTCGTCGGTAAGGTGCCGTGCCGAGCGACATGGTCGAACTAAACTCATGTTTGCAATACAGTGCAGTTATGCATGCACTAGATGGAAACCGAGAGTTCGTAGGTTATCTGTCTACATCCAACAAAGTCTGCACCTAGAGGAGGTCCTTTACTAACTCTGAGGTAGCTTGCTGCTTTCACCCTACGCCTACGATACAGCCCCCAAGAAGCATAAAGGGGTGGGGTCATATCCTTAGTCTGTACTATTTTTAAGTCAGAGGACCTATAACTCTAACCCTTTCATTCACATCTACCCCAGACGCAGCTTTTCCTCAAATTGATAACAAGGTCATGGGGTCAGCGTCGTGGAGAGGTTAAAAGTCCTCGCAGCTCCAAGCTGTGGTGCACGTTTGTGTGCACGCATTTGTCGTCAACGCCGACTAATCGGATTTTCACGCTGGATTACCCGCCTGGATTCTTCAGCAGGACTGTCAACATCAGTATGCGGCTTTTCTTGATTGATTGGCAGGCTCCTGTTTTACACAACATGCGGGGCCAAGACAACGCTGGTCGCCATTACTATTCTGTGCCAGATGAGTCGGACAGGTCATGTTTGTGCACCTCCATCGGTTCCTGCCACCGCCACGAACGCAATTTCAGCCTCGGCGGAGGTAGTCGTGGGGATTCATTACAGTCTTGTCGCGGTTGGTTGCAGCAGTCGTTCAATCAGCTCATGCCTGCGCATTCACACGAACACTTTCACTCACACGCAAACGCGCGCGCTTCCACTCACCTAAAGAAACATGCACTCACATATCACACTATAATTTGGAGAGGACACCAAACACCCTCAAAACCACAAATACTTTTTGAGCTAAATACAAAACATAAGCAAATGTGTTCCCAAATCCTATCATCTCCGCCCTAACCTGTGCCAAATCCAAACATCAGGTAAAGGTGAGAGCACAATACAGACTTACAGATTCATAAATTAGACACGTATGAACACCCTCACACAAAGGGAGGATGGGAAGAGAGTATTGACTTCTCATGGTATGTGGACGCCTTTGAGGAGAAGTAGTTAATCGTGATGAAAGATTAGCAATACGTTCCCCCGTGCGCAGTTGTTCTGCTTGGATTGTGTTCTGTTTCATTTCCATCCTCAGCAGCCAGTGAATCACCTGCATGCACGTTGTCGGGGACAAAGACCGCGCGATTAACTGGAAACGTCTTTCCTTTCATCCTGACGTCACTGTCAAGGACGGTTAATGGAGCATGATGACTATGGATTGTAAAACCTCCAGGAGTAGCAGCGAAGCCAGCCTCGATATTGTTTTCCAGAGACAGGTTAAGTCCCGACTCCATTTTCTTTTCTTTTTTTCTTTTTTCTTTTTTTTTTTTTTTTGTTGCTGGGTACAAACTCTTTCCTCCTCCTTATTACGGCCATGCTCTTAGAGTTATCATTCTACCAGAAGTCCTTTCTTCGTGTTCAGCGTAGCACGAACTTTCTAATGAACTGTTGGCTTTTATCACATGATTGACCATATTCAAGCACTGGAGCGAGAAAACAACCACATCCGTTGTCATTCGTGCGTGCGCTATGGCTTATCTGCCCAACAATGATTGAACTGTAGTGTATCGTGCTGCGTGCTTTCAGACGACAAACACCGGACACCGTTGAAGTTTGATGAAAACTGTATTAGTTTAACATAACACAATATGGCTGATGCCACTTCAAAGCACGAAAGGGTACTGACTTTAGAAAAGACCCCGAAATTCCTCCCACTTTAATCACAACATTTAGCTTTAAATATGCCTTATTTTTTGTTTCATCCTTTATTGGTTTTTTTTATCAGTCCATCTGAATCATCAAGGCATTAAATAAAGGTGAGGGGTTAAACGAAATACGTTGTGGACTTGTCACTCCAGCTACCATCAAGGATTTTATGAGCAAGAATACTTTGGAAGTGCTATGCTAGGGATGCAGGTCCTCCCGTAATTGGCTTCGAATACGAGCCGCTCTGACAGCAGGGCCGCAGCACCGGCGATGTACCCAGCAGCTCACCTGAGACTTGCAGACCGTTGTGATGACGTCAGTGGCTTGTTGTTTCCTCCTCACTTAACGATGGTTGACGTCACGGACGGCAAGGAGATTGGTGGGGTGATGGTGAGGGATGGAGAAATCAGGAAGTCGCTCAGGTACAAGCACGCACACTTGCGTTGTGCTACTTTTTATGTCTCTCTCTCTATTTCACACACACGCGCACGCGCACACGCGCTCCCGAGGAATTGTTCTGCGGTTGTTGGTGACCTGCTGTTGTCCACGAACGAGATCAACATGTCTGCTTAATGTGGTCTGCGAGTGAGCGATATGACAAGTATGGACAATCCTCGACAAAGCTTAGCAGGAACGCTGCTGCCTTCGCCATGGATTTGCACAGACGTATCACAGACCTGACACTGACTTATCAATCTTACAATCGTCGAAGTAATTTATGATGCTACCTCAGACATTTTCCAAACAGTTTCGTGCCACCTTACCCACCGACATCACATCACAGACATCCCATTGTGTGATTGTTGGCAGGTCCCCTATAGGGCGCTTGTCGGATTTACGGCTAAAGGTGAGAGGATAACCAGCAGCTAAGACTGGCATGGAAAGAAAAAACAATGTGCCCGAGGCGAGATCTGAACCAGAATATCCAATCTACACTGTTTTCCCAGGAGGAAAGAAAGGGTAACACGAGAATTCGTTATTAAATTAATCTTTGTAATCTTCGTCGTTATCTGCTTTAAACTTCAAAGCACCGTTTTATTTAAAAAACAAAAACCCTGGATGGTCTTGATACATCAACCAAGCCTAGTTTATTATCTACATGAGGCGCCAGTTCAAAAGGTAAAAGGGTTACGTTGTGTGCAAGGTTATTCTGTTTGTTTGCCTTTTGTGGTTCACGATACGAGTTGCACACATACTGTACAAAAGCAAGCAAAAACAAAACAAACAAACAAACAAGCAAACGATAGGTGTATTTAGCTAACGGTTGGCCCTCCTACACACGGCCGAGTTCGAATCCATTATCGCGTCTGGCGGTCAGCAAACACCGCACGTCCCCAGGTGTACCGCAGATGTTCCTGGGAACTGCACAACCATCGACAGACCTGTCATCATTGTTGGATAGGGGTACGAAGGTGAGGGTGGATGGGTTTATTTGGTTAATGCACACACGCCAACGTGTGTGGCGGAGGGGGAAGAGGGGGACCGGCACCACAGACTCACCTCTGTCATCTCCTGTAGATGTCTAGCTCATGATTAAAATATTTTCTTCGTTTCTTGACTTTTTTAGCGCTTGCTCAAAGGATTATAGTGAAGTGGAAGTTTTTAAAAATTTGTTATCAATCAATCAGTCAGTGCATTTATAGAAAGCTTTTTCTCCAACAACATCTGACTCCACGCGCTTTAATACATGCACGTGCACAAGCACATCCCCTGTTTTAAGGGCAGGCATCACATCCATCTTCATTCACACACACAGGGCAAATTTAGGTAAATACTCCCTTTTCTGTTTTTCAAGAAACACGATTACAAAAATCGCTACACCCTGAAAAAGCTCAGCAGCACAGACATGAGGATTACAGAGGAGGAAGTCGGTCTGGCCAGAGCGCATTCTCCGTTGTGATACGTTTACACATTGAAGGCCTTAGCCAATGGGAAATCTGGACTACATGTTAATTAAGTTTGTGTACAAGGGTGACATAACGATTTCGACCACATTTTTGTGCATGGTGATATTTGTAGACGTGCTTCTCGAGGATGAAAATAGAGCTAATTCAGACTTTAAAAAATAGTACATTGCACTGAGCCGTACACAGTCATTGAAAAAAAAAATTGTCCACCCACTAGCCAAATATATCTTGATTTTGTAAAAATGTGTTTGATGTCGGGGTAAAAAAATTATCTTTTAACTGAACAGTTCCCAAGCTCACGTTAAATTATATTTTAGAACCGGCTAGAACTTTTGAACCTTTAGGATTTAGCTTTTTACAAATTAAAGTCAGTAATAATTTGAATAATATTCATGTTTGACAAAGCGGGTCGGTTAGACTAATAAACAGCTCAGTGGAATCACTGACTTTTATTTCTTTATCCCTTTTCTTAGTTTTTCCTTCCTTCGGCTAGTGCAACCTCAACAATGAGTAACGTGTGTCGTCTGCACTGCAGTTCACCCATGACAGAAATAAAATCACCTGCCGTAGTGAATAATACCACTTCTGTTCTAGTGTCTGATGACGAGGGCAATAATAAAAGTACAGAATCAGCGGCATGCACTTCTTCACATTCAGCTCACAATATGGCGTCCCAACCTTCCGCTCGGTAATGAAACAATAAATTATACCGGTTAGTAATTATGTTCTTTGTAGTTGCTTTTTATTTACTGAATCGAACCGACTTTAATAAACTATTTTGTAGTTTAATCATTGAAAAAAATGGCATCGCTATTTCACGCTGTGCACAGTGTGCTAGTAACCCACATTTTACACACGGTATCGACGTGCACCAGGTGCGTCTATACGGATTTGGGAGGAAGGTTGAGAGTTTTTTTTGGGGGGAAACCGGGGGGAGGTGACAAGGGAGGGGGGAACCCGATCGTTACAAGTGATACACGAGCTCTGCTTGCATCTGCCGTCGCTCACAAATGCACGCTAAAAGCAATTTGTCCGTTTGTCAACAGAGACGCGGTGCTGTTAGACAACGGCCTCAGCTTCCCACATGGAAGGTATAGGTAAAGAGTTCCGTTCCTCATACTCTAGTGCTCTTCTCCCGTTAGACTTTTTTGTTATCAAAAATGAACAACCTTTTTCGTGTATTAATGTGTTTTAAAGTGTTGAAATATGTATTAATAATGGACATGTAATGGTCCAAATAGTCCATGTCATGGTATTCATGTGAATGTATTCGTGTGCGTCCTTTTCTTATGTTTATCACATATGTCTTTATCATGTGTATATCATATATGTGTCTTTATCATATGTGTATTACACGTGTCCTTATAATATGTGTATCATATATGTGTCCCTATCACATGTGTACCATATGTGTCCTTATTACAACATACTGTGACACAGGATGTATTTCAACTCTCTCGAACACTTCCAGGTTTATAAAAGGATGTGCCGTTTTGGTAACAGTGTTCAGAAATAAAACACTTGAGAGTGTAGTGGTTGTAGGGGAATGGGAGCGCAAGTGCTTCGCCGTGAGTCCAACACGGCACGTGAAATGCATTCTCTGTCCCGCTCCTTCCGCTGTCTGTCTGTCCTGATACATCGAGCACCTGTTTTCTTCAGTTTCCAAGGCCAAGTACTCTACACTCGGTGAAAGGAGAGAGATGCAAGAAGTCTCATCATTCCTTCTCCGAGTCCCATCTAGGTGTCTTGAAATCCTTGTCCGTTTGGCCCTCCGATCAGATACCAGATGCTGTTGCCGGACCTTCTCACTGCCCCCCATCACCTCCTCCATCGTCTTTTGATCGCCGTCAACATCTTCACGGGAAACCCCGCAGACGAGACTTCTGCCGCCCGCTGGCCGTGTTGTTAGCAATTCACTGGTTTCTCAACCACCTCACCTCCGGCCGTATTCCTTCAGCACATGTCCACCTTTGGCCCGACGTTAAGAAAAAAAATATCAGTACCTTTATTGCAAGTTAATCCCCTTTAAAAATATTTTTGCGAAACTAAAAAATCCACAGGTCGAAGATGTTTTATAAAGTCTGAAGAATAAATGTAACATATATGTATGTTGATTAGAAATAGATATAAATAGCGGTGGTCCTCGTTTAACCCAGGGGTCTGATCACCTCAAGGCTGCGCCAGGACCAGCAAAGACGTGGGGCAGACGATCGATAGCGCCTATAGCGCTGACTCTTCGCCAAATCGTTGCCAGGCAACCAGAACCGTATTTTAAGAGCTTGTTGCTGGTGTTGAAACGTAGAAAAATCTGCAGACTCCGAGACAAAAGTCACTGCAAGGAGGTGTAAAGGCAAGTCGTCCAGGCACTGCACACACTGACAGAAGGAGTGGATCCGAGAGACCTTTGTAGACCATATTATTTGTAATAATTTTTTGAAAATAAATAAATAAACTCAAGGTCGAATTCTTTCACAAGACAAGGTCCTCTTTTTATACAGAGACGCATAAAAAGAGATTTCGCTGCGGCCAGTGGAGACTGTAAACACAGAGGAAATCTCTTCGAAAAAAATAACCGAACAAAGTAGAAGACGCCAACAAATATAAAGGTGACAAACTTGAATGCTTTGTTGCTGAGATGAGGTGGATTTCATGGCTGATGTTGGTAATAAAACTCCAAGTCTTGATGGCTGCAACAAAATCTTCTCAAAGAGAAAAGTAGAGATTAGGGGTCCAGACGACAAATGAGGTGGGACTGGAAAACATCATCAATGAAACCTTATCCGGTTTGGGGAACACAAACACTCATCAGTCGGCCGCTTTCTCATAGTCATCATGTAACATAAACGCAGATTAACTTTTACATTCAAAATTAAATTCATTCCAGGCATGTGTTCGCAGTTCATTCACTTCTGAGGATACTAACAGGTCTTAAAATAGTAAACACGCAAGCAAAACAGTTTCTTCGATTAAAGTGGGCCAGAAGATGTCTTTGTAAATTAGAGCTTGTTTTGTTTTGTTTTGTTTTGTGTGGGGAGAACAATTTATTTTCTCGGTTTGTGACAGCTGATGTCCCGTGATGGCGTTCACAATTTTGTGCATTGCCAGTGCTATATTACTATATTATATAACAGTCCTTTTCTTGAAAAGAAATTTCCTCAGTTTCATACACATGAAGGCACTGACTTCTTATATACCAATTTGCCTACTTAATATTTAATTAATAGTAATTAATACTTAATTATTATTCACTGACATAGTTACCTACATACCTGGTTATCATCTACCTACTTTACTTCTATTGGGGTATGGAGCGTCCTTCCTTTCTATTCTGATACATACGGTAAATACATGCATTCAGTGGTGCTGCTCCTGATGTTCACCCTTTTCATGTGTATCCTTCTCACGTGCAGCAGAAGGACGTCAGTAAGTCTGAACAGCATGTCGAGATTTTCGTGTCAGTGTAGTTATTTTTCTCTTTGCTCTTCCTCCTTGACATTTCACATTATTACAGTAACTACCCCTCCAAAACACACAAACAAAACCTTTCTTCATCAGCAGAAAAATCACTGTTATTTGATCGAATAGCTATGTAGGATTTTCTGGTTTTACATGTGAACATGATGTGGTGGCTATTCCAATCAGCTTTTCTCTTGCGCCGCCTTCCCCTTGAATTGAACCCATAGTTCAATTTTTTGCTTCGTGATCAAAGAGTTTATCGAAGACGAGCACGAGGTCTAGACATAGCACATACCAGCAGTTACTTGCCAAGGAAAAACAATGTGCCCTGAACAGGCAAAATAATATAGGAGTGAGTGGCGGCAAAACTTAAGAAATAGCGGCAAAAACTGCGACAAAAGAAAAAAAAAACCACTAACAACCCCCACCTCCCCAAACAAACAAATTAAATAATCCCTCGGGAGTTGTTGCAAAAACAAGAGACTTGGCGATAACAAGACTGGGATTTCGACAAAGTTTTGCAGGAGTTGTGGCAAAACGAAAAATTAAAGCCGAGCGTTTCAACACGCGGGAGTTGTGGCAAAAATCCTGGGAGTTGCGGCAGAAAGCGGAGGATAGTGGTGAGGTCAGTCTGGCCCCTTCGTCGTTCATCGACCAGTGGAAAGTTTCTATGCCGCATAGTCGTCTCTGTTCTTGTCAGTTGACGCACGCAGGCGAAGAAAAGGCTGACGATGCCGTTATCTGCGATGCTACGGTAACCACGGTTGTGATTACATCGAACTCAGCGACAACAGCTTTCGTGATGTCTGCTCGCTTGCCTGCTCGTGCGCACGCACACACACAACACACATGCATGGAGAACGACGACAGCCGACATCGCCGCTGCTCGTTGGCTGATGCCAGCAGGAGGAAAAGCGGTCAACTGAGGGGTACATCGCCCTTGCGAACGGCCCGATGATGTCATGCTGCCAAAATCAGTTGGAATATAAACCGTGACCTGCTTCGTGTGTCCTCAAAGACAAATGATCTGCGAGGTACACCCCTTACTCGTCAACAGGCTACCACGCTCATCCTCTACCATAGACAGATCAGAGAGAGAGAAGGGGAAACAGGAAAAAATAGGAAAAAGAGGAGAGAGGTAAGGAGATACAGCACAGAGAGAGAAAGAAGGGGAAATGGAGGAGAAAGAAAGAAAGATATTTATAGAAAGAAAGCAGAACACGAATGAACAGGACAGATTATTTTATAGCAGGGGGTCAGGATGAAGTCAGTTGGAGAAGGGAAAACAAACCCGCGCAAACGGTCGGTCGATCGGCAGTAGCATGCGAACCCACCGTCACGACTGGGAAACATTGTCGAGTCTGGAAATGACGTCACTAAGGTCAAAGGTCTGTGGACAGTCACAGCAGTGACCTGACTATTGCACGACCACGATTGGCTAAGCTCAAGAGATCACGGTGGACAACGCGGGGGTCGGGGGAGAAAGGGCGGCACCGCTGTTCTTTGGCGAGTGCATATTGCAGTCCATAGAGCTACAGTTGTGGTCTTTGACTTGTTTTGCTGTTGATCTGTCTTTGTATTTTACTCTGAGATCACCAAGGGAGGTAACTAATGATCTGTGTGTGTGTGAGAGAGTCGGGGGGAGGGAGAGGATGAGCATTGCTAGACATGTAGTACAGTCACCAGGTGCATATTAACACCGTCCTTGACCCTTATCAACCTCTCTCACCGTAGCCCGTATCGTAACCAACAGCAGCACCACAGACATCCCTCCGGCACTTACCCTCTCTCCTCCCCTCCCACTGGGGGGAAACCAGCGATTACGGGCGGCCGCATGTGACAACATCGATGTTTTAAAACGGACCGCTACACCCGCTGCGACAGATGTGCAACATGGCGTGGCGATACAGCACGACAAACCTACAATTGCTCGGCTAAGCACTTCAGCAGGTACAAGAGCTTTTTTTTCGATTTGGTTGCTTGCGAGGGTCAAAAGACCTTATAAATATTGTTTTTCGTCTAATATTTCTGCTCTATGATCTCTGATAATTTATTATCTGTGATGATACTAATCTTACAGAAATCAATGTATGTTGGATAAGAAGACAAATTTCGAAAACGTCATTAAAAGATAGGAGAGGGTCAGGCCTTACCCCATAGCAGTTCCCATGAAATTCTTGAAGATCCATGAAAACTGAGATAGATGACGGAAGTCTGGTGTCTAGGGGTTGTGTGCACAGCTACAGCATCTATAAATATGAACAATTTAGTTGACTGGTAATATTTAGTATGTCGCTTAGAGCTACTGTGTGCTCCTCACCAGGTCATCTTTGTTGTGTCCTAGCCATACTCTTTTCTGTCAACAGTCTCAATCAGGATTCATAAATTAGCAAAAACTCGTTCCCATTTTTTTACGGGCTAATTTGTGGGCTGTTTTGTCACCTAACATCTGTTGTATGTTTTTTAGGGGATGGCGTCCTCTTTGTTGTCGCCATCCCAGAAATGGAAGAATAGCCCACCGAGTATTGCCCATTATTGCGCTTTTGCAGGTATCAATAAATCTTCTTTTTTTATTTCTTAAATAATGCTTGGCAACTCCAGGATAGTCCAGGATAAAGACATCACGACAAGAGTTCAGTTTCTCAGTCATTATGTCCTATATAGTAATGCTAATTCGTGCTCTTGGCTGTCTAAGGCCTTCAGGAGACGGTGCACAATCGCGATACTGGATGCTAGACATTTAATATTTTTATAAATATTTTAGCTTATTGTTCATGCATTAGCATCCAGTTATCGCGACTGCGCACGCGGACTCTGAAGCCCAAATAATCCGCTTGTCGCAAAGAATATCAAAGACATATTTATGGACAATGCCAAAGTAAACAACTACGTCGAAAAGAATTCTAAGACCATCTTGAAAACATGTACGATGGAATTCATTAAATTAATTCTGCCTCAGCTGTACTTCTTAACTTGAACTTTCAATCTGCTTTTACGGGAAACGCTCGCAAAACCTGGGCTATTCCTCATCCATGCGGACAAGAACCTTAAAAAATGTGCCAAATGTTACGCCAAAGAAGACTCGGTCCCCTAATAGAGACAATGATAATGATGATATTGATGAGAATAACGATGAAAATGACAATTCTTTATCTACGAAAATGAAAGGATAAACAACAGAGAATGACAGAGAGGTGGTTAGTGATGGTACGTGCTGACTACGTGACCACCACGTAGTGCGGTAGCAAGTCACGTACAAGACCGCGAGTGCGCGAACCGCCATCGAATCGATCCACGGTCGCAGTCCATGGCTCGCGGTACAGGACGGCGGCGTCGCGCGCTTGTTTTTGTCGCCAGCGCGCATGAGCGCCGACCTACGGCCTCAGCTACGGCGCTGGGAGGAAGAGGTGGCAACGCTGTTGTGTGTCGGAGAGGTTTGGAGGGGTGGGGGTAACTGCAGGCTTGTTTACACCCAAGGCGCCGCCGAGCCGGCCACGACTGCTGCTTGACGGTCGCTCTCGAGCTGTCTCGCTCCCTCGCCGAGATTTTGGTGCAGCAGCCTCTCCTGCAGTCAGTCACTACTCCATCCATTCCTACCGTTGCAGGGTGTACTTCCAGCACGTGTGTCAGGGGCAGTCTGCTGATGGTCATTCCTCGCTGTTGTCCAGTGCCAGACTTGCCGCAAATCCATACCAGTCGCTGCTGCTGCTTCTCTTCTTCATCCTCATCCTCCTCATCCTCCTGTTGTCACATTGGCTGGATGTTGACCGCTGCAGACTGGATGCGACTCTCCCATAAACTTATTTAGTTTTTATTGTTACTAACGTAGATGTCGATCTGAAGACCGACCCCTTCCATCTATCCTGCAGCTGCTAGGTTGGTCTAGTCACTCTAGTGTCAAGGACACCAAGTACGTTAGAACTAGAGGACTTCTTGTGGAACCATCGTCTAGGGATGCCATCCAGATACATATGCCATCTAAGTCCTTTCTTCCAACTGCATCTCCCTTGCTTTTGTTTATGGCGACACAAATTTTGAAACAGACTCACTGTGCGCCTGTATTTTACAGCACTTTTGTGGTTGAAAGCAGCACCACCAACAATAACAACAACAACAAACCACTGAGAGCGGAAGAAAGGCTATAACAAAGCCCTACAGCCATCTGTCCTGTTGGAAGAAAACGCCAACCGAAGTCTCCAGATCTTCTATCACAGTGAGTCTGCTCATCCATCTGTAAGCTGGCCACGATGTCGGGTGTGTACTTAAAGGTAAGCATCAACATGTTGATTTTACTATTGTGTACGATGTTCCTGGTCTGTTCTGCTGTCTGTACAGATGTTCTTTGTCCTTCCCCTCCAGAGATACAATGTGTTGGCACTATGATTTCAATCACAATGTGTTTATGATTCAGGAAGCGTAACGCTTGTGTAATGGAGTAATGGTTGTGTGTGTGTTTTATACTGTGCCAGATGCTAAGGTTGTATATCATGGTAAGTGCGTGCGAGCAAACGCAGAAAGGCGAAAGACTTCATGCACTTTCTGGGAAGATGACTATTGCTGTTGTCGTAACTGTGTAATACTGCCACAGAGAAGATGTCTGTAATAAGACTGATGAACACAATTCTCTGGGAGAAATAAAGCAAAGTGATGTCATATGTTGTCTGACAAGCTTACAAGCGAAACAGGAATAAAAATCGGCACAGAGGTCGGCAAGTTCGGACGCACTCACACGCACAGAACGCACCAGTACACCCCGTACACACGTGCACAAAAACACACAAACTATTTATTGAAAGACCACCAGTAAAAATGACCTACTTTACGTAGCAGGTGTTTGTGACTATCCGAGTGTTACATCATTCAGTGAAGGTGAAGGTTATGAGAGTCTTCGGCGGGTTGTCAAGCTGATGGCAACAACAATCTGGGATCTCAGCATCTGTCACTACAGCCGCGTGTGTTCGCGAGTGAGTGAGAATGGATAGGGTGGAAAGAGAGAGAGAGAGAAAAAAAGAGAAAGAGATCGTCTGTCTGTCCTTTTGGTTATAGTTTAATAGATATATATCCTGTGTATTGAATATGCATGCGATCACTGATGAACATGCATTTAAATGTATGTGTATGTTATATAAATGCATGAATATATATACACACACATGTGTATGCATGTCTGTATACTTTATCGACATGCATACATCGTTCTTGAATACATCAATGTGATATGACGAAGGATAGAACTAAGTACCATCTTGAGCTGATGGTGCCATTGCCATTAAGCCCCAACAATCCCCAGAACTACAGAGGTGCAAGTATTTAGAAGAAGAACCTCTTAGAGGTTATTATTAGAACTACTGAACTTAATGCCTCAGATATTGAACTCCATTGATTTTTCCATTCCTGGCTCTTGTATCTATGATTGTTATAGGCGAAAATGTTAGAATTCTCTCTACTGTTGTATCTGTTGTCTTCTTTCTTTGTCTTTGAATCCAAGGTTGTGTATCTGTTTTTTCTCTCGTTTTCTTGACCCCTGACCTCTAGTTGGAATGTCCGAAACACAACGACAGTTTGTGACGATGACTTTGGCGATGAAGAGAACGGAAGTTGAGAACAAGCAGCAGCCCATGCCCCGGCAGAGAATTTCAGAGAGCAAATAATGAGTTTGATAAAAGGAAGGCTGGCAAACACCAGAGCCGCCAGCAATGCCAGTCGATTAACTGCGCGTGCCGAGGTCCCAAAGACTAACCTTACAATCTCACAGCATGCTGACAGTGTTCTTGGTACTTGACCTTTTGACCTCTTGTCTGCAGTCCTGCCTCCTGCTACATCCATTGTCTTCACAGCAATAGTGGGGATTCGATCTCCGCGATTGTCATGTGTGTGCGTGCATGCGTGTATTATCATCGTCATTATCGTTATTGATTGTCCCGGTCAGTCAGAGATTCTAGATGAACTGCCAAAAAATCCAAAACAACACACACACACAAAAAAAACAACCAAAAAAACCAACAAAAAAATATATGAACCAGTGAAAGGTGTTTGTAAGTATGTACTGGTATTTTTTTTTCTTTTGAGTGTGTTTTGTGAGAGAGAAAGAAAGAGGGAGAGGGCAGGTGTGATAAGGTAGAGAAGAAGAGACCCATTAAAACTTTATGTGTAATATATAAGCATCAGGAGAAAAGATTGAACAGAAGAAAGATGTGAAACTAGGTAAAAATTAGTCTCCCATAGTGGTATGTAAGTATTTAAAGCTTACCATGTAGAAGGCGACTTTTACTTTCCTGAGAAGTCAGATACCCTTTTCTTAATGTCACTAGAGCCGAAGAACCATAGTGTAACCTGGGTGGGAAGGGGAGTTAATCCAGCCACATACCCAAGAAGGTTTCGAGCCAACGACCTTCTATAGCAAAAACCCGTACCCCTCCTCTCTACACCATCTTGCAGTAAGCGATCTTTACTACCAAGTCAAGCCGACATTTTTCTGACAGTCATCCTATTCTCCGTTTTGATGAAGAGTACGGATCGTTCCGAGGTCTGCAAGATATACGGGCACTTGCAGCCACAGTCCTGCACTAAATGTCTGCTGCTGTCAACGATGATAAATCGTGAAAGGTCAGTGCCCTTTGCAGCTAATAATACTCGATAAAAAATAAAATAAACGATACTCGTGACGACAGTGCACAGATGTGCCTTTTGTGTTGTTATCGCCGGGAGCATCGATCTGAAATATCAGCCAGCGCCCCTCACACACATCGGTCAGACCGCTGCCAGAGTTTCTGTCGGACAGGCAGACGAATGGAAGAATGTGTGCTTTTTTGTTTCAGTATATTTGCGCACATGCAAGCCTATTTGAAATTCATACGCGTGCATGTATGTTAGCAGATGTGTAGGTAGGTGTGTACGTGTATCTCTGTGTTCTAAAATAAGAAACAGCTAGGTCTAGTTATTTGGTTAGTTATCATTTTATCACATTAGTGGTTTGCTTCAGACATCAGTATACCATGTGTCCATTGAACGTCCAGAGAGACGAAGCTGCTCGAATGTTCAATTCCTCTGGAATATCAAAAGGCAAGAGCTCGATGAACCTGGTCGATGGGAATCTCTGCGTCCCATCGGCGCCAGCCCCGTGTTGTGGAACGAAGCCCGTAAAACCCTGCTGTAACTACTGTCCCTCCTTTACACTCCCTGTGGAACCACAAGCTGGTGTCAGAATAGCCACAGCATAGCATCACATAGCATAGCATAGCACTGTCTCAAATGGAGTGAGGTTCAACTCGTAACAACGCTTACTGGTTGACCCCATGGAGGGAAAATTGGGAGTGGTAAGTTAGCTGGGTAGACCTTCACAACTTCGCTCGCTTGAAAAATAGTCCCAAGGCTTGAGGGTAATCGTGGGAAAGATAAAGGCTAAAATAAGCCCCTACAGCAAATCGTGAGACTACCTCGGGTGGTAGGGAGGGTTTCCACAATGAGAACCCCGTCCTGTGTCCAAGGTGACCCTTCGGATAAAGGTATGGCTGTGGTCCCAGATACCCTTTGGGGCCGTAGTTAACAAGGTTAAGTCTTTGCCCTAGGCCTAGAACAACATTGGAAGCTCAAGGACAAGCGTCTTGTTTCGGAATGTATACAGCAATGTACAGATGTTTTACCTCCGGAACCGTACTTAAAAAGCGGAGACAAAGATGTCGTGGGTTATAGAAACATGAAGAAGTATCCACGGTGTCTGGGCATCGCATTGTCATCACGAAAATAAGACTTTTTTCTCGAGTTCTCCATTTGGTCTCGAGAAAAGACTTATTCTCGATTAATAACCACGGCCTTTGGATGGAGACAGGCGACACTAAGTGTATAAGCTCATAGAAAAGACTATGGACAATCGACGCCGAAGAAACATCATGCCAGATCGGTCGAGGACCGGAGTAACAATGACCACGCAAGTTTCAGGGAGGGGATAGCAAAAAAGTGTGCTACTGGAACCCAAGCAGATGTATCAATGCTGAGAGAAGGAACATCCATTGGTACATGAAATGTCCGGGTTTCACACCAGTGAAAGAACTGGCAAATGAGCGGGAACAATACCAGTGGGACATTATAGGAGTGTCAGTAGTCTTCAGGGTATTGTGGAGAAAGGTCGACATCGAGGTGGAAATGGCCCAGTAAAGAAATGGACTAGTCGTTCCCTGAAGGATCTGCTCACCATCCTCAAGACAGGTTTTGTCAACTGTTCTTCTATTCAACTGTCCCCCTCCCCAAAGTCGACGTTCCGGCAAAACAGCATAACCGTTCGTTAATGAGTAAACGAATGAACAAACGAATTAATGACCGTTTGTGGTTTTTTAAAGAACAATAACATTTTATGTGTGCGTCAGACTAGACTCTTTAGTATTTACTTAACAACCGCAGCAGCTGCTGCCTGTAATTACACCGAGCGGTAGCGCTTGAAAGCCTGATGATCTAATTATCATTGCATGCAATTATCGGGGTATGTAGCCTGATCTGTTAGAGGCCGATTTGGGTATAATTGTTCATTATATGCATGGTGAAAGACTAACAGGAACAGAGGAATAATTGTATTCTGTTTTAAAATACACACACACTCACACTGTGTCCCATGTGTGTTTATGGGTGAAGAGAGAGAAGAGAGAAAAGAGAAAGAAAGAACTTGGACATCAGGGTTGGAACTGTTCTCTAAACTGGCAGAAGACATCACTCAGTCTTTTTCTAAATTTCTTTTGGAAGGCCGTTTAGCCAATCTTCTTCACGAATTTTTTCCCCACACTGTAATCTGCCTTCTTCATCTCCTAACAGCATCCCATAACTCCTCAGGTTTATTGACTTCATTATCTAAAGATTTCATTTTTAATTGGACGCAGGTTTGTTCTTTCCCTCTTAACAGACGTTTATAGACTTTTCTTTCTCTGCTGGAAGCTTTGCTATCTTTCTGTGTTTTTCTTCCTTTTAAACTTTCTCAGTTTAACCATACATTCTGTATTCTTTAGCAAACCATTCACTAGGGTGTCTTGTGTTACACACTCCAACATCCTTCTTCAAAGTCTCGTTGAAGGTAACTATAGGTGTGTTCATACATCACTTTGCACTTACCTAAAAGACTCCTAGAAATAGAGTGCAACATATCGAGATAAATATTACCAAGAAAGATATCAGCCTTCTCCGTGTTCCAGAGCAACTTCTTTACAACATCTGATTTCTTTAAGGTAGATTGTTGCTTATCATTTTGAATCTTAAATTGTGCAAGTGGGAGGATTCTAATCTTTCACCGATGGTTAGGTCTGTAAACCTGTGAGTAAATTCCAGTGAAGCAATAACAGTAAACTGTTACTTTTTTTTTTCTTGGTCTCATATGATGGTGAACGACTGTTCTTTGTTACACCATCCATTTAAGTCAAAGCAAGTTCATAATAAATCCGATAATTTCTACTAAATATATTAACTTTACATCATCAGGGTTTCTGCTCTGGCACATGGTTCTGTCATGGGTCTTTCTCTCTATCTTAGCTGCTTTCGTTGAGAGAGAGAGAGAATGTATTAGTGGACATCGCTGGAGAGCCTGTTCCTTCCTGCCATAAAAGTGTAAAAAAAAAAAAAATAATAAAAAGCAAAGACAATCCTCTCTGACGTACTTTAAGGGGCGACCTACTTTATTTTTGACCGAGGACAATAAACGAATTTCACAATCCAGCTGATGACGTACGAGGGCTGTTCTTTGCACCCGAAACCCAGTTTCATCGCCTCTCATCTCCTTTACTGTTGTGACGTCTGCTGCCGCACTTTTATTCAGGTCGAACACAAAGCTGCACGTGCGAGCGAGCGCCAAGCATCTGTCTTGTGAGAAAGTGGCATACTTTTTTTTCTCTCTCCACTGGCTTTGTATTGCCGCCATTTAGCTATCGGTGTTTCTTTTTTCTTGCTGCTGGTCACTCGGTCAACAACCTCTAGATGACTGACCTCCATGTATTTTGTTAATGAATACAGATTATTTTCTAGGTTGTATTGTCACTTATGTGAAGCTGGCTGCTAGGTAAATCGACAGCGACAAAATGGAGTGGGGGATGTCTTTGTTACCTAGCTATAACTGTTACTGTAAACTTGTTCAAGCTACGACTGCGGTAAAGGTTACACGAAACGATGTGTCTGTTATTGAGCTCTGTCACTTCAACCTCCGCTGCCATCACCACAACAAATATCCATAAAACCACCATTACCACTTCTACCATTACCAATTAAATTATTACTGTGATCGCACAAACCAGTTTTATCGTCACCACGACCATCATTACTGCTGCTGTTCCTACCCTATCATTACCATTAAATTACTGAATTTACAGCTTTTCGACCTCAAAATACTGTTCATCCTACTTCTTAGTCTCACACTGTCCTCCCATGCTGTTGGGTATATGCTCCAGGATAAAGTTTTGGAATCCATTTAGAATATACAGCAACTCTGAAGCTATCACCAGACTATTGAACACGGGCATCATCAGTTTCATCCATTTAAGTCTGATCCCCACCACCTCATTTCAAAGCTTAAAAGAATAAATATTAACAAATATTAACCCGCAATTACAAAGAGAGAGAGAATCTCACTAATGCGATTCTAAAAGAGTTACTGTGTGTTATGATGCCAGCCCTTGTCACATGTTGCAGTCCAAGATGATCCTGGAGAAGCTGAGCGCTACCATTTCATGCCAGAGCTGTGGCAGCCTGTGCGACTGCTGCTGGTGCTGCGAGAAACAGAAGAAGGAGGGCAAGGTGCGGCGCCTGGACATCCAGCATCCCATCATCACTAACGAGCCTCCGCCTGCCGCGCAGCATCAGCAACAACAACAACGCCTGGACTCCTCCAGCAGCTACGCCGACAGCGTCCGCAGCTACCGCGAGCGCGTTGACTCCGACAACCACTCCCGGACCGACTCCGTCTCCTCCGTCGGTAACGTCAGCGCCGACAGCGTGAGCGGAACGATCGGCGGGGGCGGAGGCTGCTGCAAGCGCCACACAACACCTGTCATTGATATGAAGCCCATCGAGTTCTGGACGGCCAACCGCGAGAACGTGCAGCCGCGCTCCAAGCGCCGCCTGCCGAGCGAGAGCGAGATCAGCGTGGACAACTTCCAGAAGGACCTCTACGAGTCGGAAGGCGGGCAGGAGGAGGTGTGCCTGACGGACGAGGAGAAGCTGGCGCAGTACCAGCTGGGGCAGCTGCACCTGGGTCTACAGTACGAGGTCACGGCGAAGGTGTTGGTTGTAAAGGTCATTGAGGCCAAGGACCTGCCCCCGCCGTACTGCCTGGACGAGAACAAGCAGGACATGGCCCACTCTAACCCCTACTGCAAAATCTCCTTGTTGCCAGACCAGAAGAACTCCCAGCAGACTACAGTACAACGGAAGACGCAGAGTCCCACCTGGAATGAGTATTTCACCTTCGAAATACCCTACAAGGAGGTGCAACTTCGCACACTGGAAATCCTGGTCAAAGACTTTGACAAGTTTTCGCGCCACTGTGTCATTGGACAGGTGCTGCTGCCCCTCGACAACATAAACTTAATTAAAGGCGGTCACATGTGGAAACCGCTGATTCCAGGTAGCAGGGTGAGCCATTTTAACACCTTCTAGACTATTTTTGGGAGTTTTTTCTTTTCTAAAACATTGTTGATGCTTCCTGAAAATTTAGTAATTAGACCCAAACTGATGTTAGTAAAATATATTTGAAAGAAAATAAATATGTGATACCTCAAGATTGACAGAAGAACCTAAGACAATTGCAACGTTGATAAAAGTATTATTGATGAGGTTTTTTTGGTTTTGTTTTCTTATTGTGTCTGTCACAGATGAAGTCAGTGTCTAATTATATTTTAGAGACCGAAATGGGGATCTGCGTCATTGTTCCAGGCATTGTATAAAAGAGTGAGGGTGTTGAACGATAGCTGCGATTTGTACTGAGGTATCCTTATAGGCATCATTAGCAATGGACAGACGAAAGATAATGGCTCTATTTGCATAGCTCCAAACTAGTATTTGCTTAATGACAAAAACGGATCCATTTGTGGCAATCTGGCTTTTGTTTGTGGCCCCCTAGTAATACAAGCGATTGAATGCCCTTGGGGAACTAGTGGCGAAGACAAACTTTATGTAACATTGCTCTTAGAGACTGGTCTTTCTGCCCCACAGCCCCTCATCATAAGTATATGATCCACACACTTTCTTGTGGAGACCCATCTCCGGAGATAGCAGCTCAATCTCGCACGATTCCATCTTTGGAGACTGTTACAAAGTAAACTGATGCTGGACAAGCTGCATCATTTCCATTCATCTCAAAACTTCTGCAATTTTTTTCCTTGGACCCTCACATTTCCGGTGTTCTTCCCGCTCTCTTGTTTGTTCTTTGTAATGTTCCTTTATCTATTTTTTAAGCATCATAAAACTTTTAGGTCAGTAGTTTCTCCAAAAGCTAAAATACTCCAAACCTGGGGATAATTGACTTTTCTCCGACGAAAGGTTGACTCGACGTTCTGCTGGCATGTGTATGCGCGCGCATGCCTGGAACTGCGGCACGGATTCTGTAGACGACAGTATCAGCTTCAGACAGCACCTCTCTCCTCCCGATGTGTGATCCTCCACACAGATAGAGTCAATGCAGTAGCAGACCGTCATGAATCGACGGCTTCAACTCGCTCGATAAGTGACTGGACTTGGGAGACTGTCCTGTCGGGTATGGAGGTAGTAGTGGTGGTGATGATGGATGTCGCTGCTACTCTTGGGGACTCCTTTTGCCGTGTCTTCCATCTCTCCTTCTTTCCTGATAAGGCACAGCTGGATTATACACTTTGTATGTTCTTATGTGTCGTGATGATTAGCGTGCCATTGGTATTTAAGGTTATGCTGACTCTTGTTATCAGCATACCACTGTGACAACAAAGTCTCATAAGCAGTTTTTGGGGTTGTGGAGCGAGCTCGAATCACCCGCAGACTGGTCACGTGCTTTGACGCTGGGCCCAGCTGCATGAGTAGTCGTGTCTTACCTTTTCGTATGTACAAGGGCACATGTCTTTCAGAAAGTTAAGATAGATGTTAAACCATTGTTCATTTAGGCCAGCCACAGAGTATAAAATCCATCTCTAATGTACACTGTTGCCGAGTTGCAAAATAATCTAAGCAAAGAAAAGCAAAACAAACTGTAACCGTTATAGCTTTATTCTGTCCCTATAAAAATATGAGCTTACTAATTGCAGGAATTAACAACCACCTACACAGTTGATTACATACGATTTTAATTTTGCTCGTTGACTCTTACATACAATTGTCATTATGATATATTGGTAAACACACTTTCTAAACAGATAAAATAAACTTGCATGTTTTATAACACTAACGATAAATCAAAAGTCGTGAGGTAAAAAACCTCGATAAGAAGCAGACACTACCCTGGCCTTTAGTTATTGAAGCTATGCATGCATCACCAGCAAAGTTGTTTTGTCCTCTCGTTCTAGGAGCGGCTGGACTTGGGAGAGATGCTCCTGTCCTTGAACTATCTACCAAGTGCCGGTCGGCTGAACATTGATGTCATCAAAGCCAAACAACTGCTTCAGACTGACCTCGTCGGAGGTTCAGGTAAGTGATTTAAGAAAGTCGAAAGTAGAACAGAATTTATCATACTTAGTTAAGTAATGACAATGAAACAATCATGTTCGACAAAAATGAAACAGACTCTTGAGAAGGAAAAGAACGTCGGTCAAACAAAGATTAATTAAACATTATTAATTATATATCAGTATCAATAAAGACAGAGAAAATGTATGTTTATGCTCGGGCATAAAAGATTTAAACGGACCCAAGCAGCTAAGTTGAGTTTGGCATGGAAGAGTTAATCAGACTAATTTCTGAAGAAACACGAAACAAACAGGAAAAATTTAATGGCAACAAATATGTCTTGTTCCAGTCCACTTGCTATGAACAGTTGTTAGCCTGTTACCAGTGTGAATATTCTTATAAATATCTGTTTAAAGAGACCTAAAGTTAACAAAGCAAAATAAATCTTTGGCTTTAAAGTGACCTAACTTTACAGAATAGCTATAGTTCATATGCAATTAAAGAAAAAGACTTGATTAAAATTAATTGTAAAAGACAATGAAATTCTATAGTTATGGCTTTATTGCACTCGTGACCCGTAGAAAAAGTACTGCTGCACTTTAAAATCAAACTTTAAATTTTTTCCTTTATTAATTATGATTACATCGACATCTTAATGTCAGAGATTTTAGAAACGGATGTAGAGTGGTTTTGTCTCTTTTTTTAATTTTCGAGTTCGCTCTCAAAACATGTGAGCCACTCAGCATCTTATGTCATGTCTCCAAGGAGAGTCCGTTGAACTGGGTCGCAGGCTCACTGATTGCTTGACGTAATCTCCGCCCACCTGGCTGTGCCTGCTCAAGAAAAATAAATTTTATTGCAGAGTTTGCGCAGGTGTAGGTTAATAGGTACCAAAGAAAAAGGAGAGCTAGAGCTGTAGAAAGAAATTATAAATACTAAAGAAATGAATTAATAAATTTAATTATTTTATTAAGTTAAATGACAGCTTCATTGACAAACCTAATTATATAAAAAATACGGTATGTAATAAATGTAGCTATTACCGTAGGTTTGCACTAAAGCGCGCACTGTTTTATTTTTGTGAAATAGTTTACTAAGCCGTGTTTTTATTTTGGTAATAAACTACGATATCCAGATGGGAATACCTGATTTTGTCGTCGTAACATGTCTTTTTTGGCTTAACCTGGCATGTCAGACTAACATAGAGATGAGTGACTAACTGTACAGACCACTAGCTTGTATGAGAGAAACACGAAATGTTTTCAAATTACTCCAACAATTTAAAATTGTGGCAACAGTTGTCTTCAAAAATAAACATTTTTTTGCAAGTGGGGTCGGCGAGTACAGACTACACTTATGATTTATTGGGTTGAACTTTTTGCTCGATGAAGTCTCAACATTGCATACATGACTGATATATCATTAATCAATATTTTTCCAGTGACCGACTACTCTTTGACCCACTATTCTAATCACGTGACAAGAGTCATGGCCACACGGTGACCGTAGGCTCGCCAAATTTGTGGATCCCTCTCTCATGTTTCCCTTGTCATCTAAATGAAAGAGAAAGAGAGAGAGAGAGGTAATCATCTTGAGAGTTAGGGAAAGCTTTCCTGTCTGGCAGTCACTGTCTCCTTTTCTATAGCAACGGTGACGTCAGAGGAGGTGGATCCGCCAAGTCCATAGAAGTCCTTGTCCGTTACTGGCGTCGCGACACTGTGATAACAAAAGCAGTGAGTCGTACCTTGACCCGCTCGCTTGAGGAGAAAGTGGAGGTGGGGAACATAGAAGGGGATGAGAGGGATTTAAAAAAAAAAGATGGGAGGAAGGGAGAGATCGAGTTTGTAGTGCACGCGTGAGCGTATCTATTTGTGAAGATCGGATTCGCTGATTGGCTCGTTCGAATGAGCAGCGTTCATCTTATGTGACCTCGAAACTGATTTTTTTGTTTGTTTGTTTGCTGTGTCTGGTGTCGTAAGCTCAGATATCCTCCAAGCACGTCGGTTGGTTGGTTTGGCGGGAAAGTGCTTCCACCCAAAGATGATTTCTCACTGTGAGGGGAGTGAAAAAAAGGGGGGGGGGGAAACCTGAGTACAAGGAAAAAACCACAAAGCTTAACCCTGCAAAGAAGTGTCCCGAAACGAGATCCGAATCCAGAACCTCTCACTGCAGTAGAGACAAGTGAGTGTTTTAGCCACTACCTTCAATCACGTACGTGAGAAGGTCGATAATTTAAATAAAACGAAAGCGTTAGGTAGTGCGAAGTGTTGTAAAGTCCATTCCACAAGAAGTGACGCCTCCTTTTTTTTTAAATCCTGCACATGCGCATTATGTTATTTCTTACATGCGCTAAAGTTTTGGGAGCAGACTCCATCGCCTGGTCTGGATTTAAACTCTGCACGTGACTGTGCATTGCGCATGCGTCGTATTTAAATCCTACGCGTGATTTTAAATCCTGCACTTGCGCATTGTCGGGAAGACATCTGTGTGCATGGAGGCACATCTGAGCTCCTGGCACCGGCACTTGCATCTTGCTGTGCAGCGCGGCAGACATCAGGCACTTCCCTGCATGCTTCGAGTGCTGCGTCACGCGCCTTGGGAATAGCAGCAGCTCACGGAAAATTGAAATCAAGAGAAAAAAGTTCATGCAATTGCGCGTGCCTTTGCATGGGGCCTCGTAAGTTCCAGCATTTTCTGTCTGACCTCAGCGGCGCATTTGAGAAGCTGCAGTCCTGTCCGGTTTCTAGGCAGCAAACCACCAAGCAATTTAGCGCCATGCAACGTAAAACCACTTAACACCAGACAAGTCGCTCGGCGAGGTGTCTCGGTCCTTGTAGCGTGAAGTCAAAGTGAGCCTGTGGACAAAGTGCTAACATGTATCTTAACTTAAAGACCAACCCGAGTACAAAAAATATTCTCAATGCGTTCACTTAATTCATTAAAAGATAACAATGTCTCGAAATCAGAGCAGCAGCAGCAACAACAACAATTACAACAACAAAACAAACAAAAAAACAAACAAAACAAAACAAAACAAACAAACACAAAAAACCCAAACCGCAACAAACAAACAAATTGTTAAATTGCATGTGATGTCTTTACAGTAAAACTTGCATTAGCGTCTTATTTGGCTGCGGCTTTTAGTGACCTCAGCAATTAGAATTAGACCAATCCATGTCTGTTTTATTTAAATTGATTAAAACTTCCAAACTCATTTTTTGCCAATCTAATAAAGCCAGCGCGATTAATCTATTAACTTTACAGCAACTTTGTTTTTATTTTTCACTATTGTTAGCATTTAACAAGTTCAATAACGTTTCTGTGTCTTCCTGTCCTTCCATTGGTCTGTCTTATTCCCTCCTTTATCAGGGGAGGGAAGTTTTGTGACGATAACTGTTTTCTACAGTGAAAACCAACAGACGAACACGTTGCTCGGAGCCATGTTTACTTGAGGTTTACCTCCCAATGCCTCGAGACATCGTGACTAGCCGTTGCCCTGTCGTGTGCTGAGATCATACATCATTGCATGACCGCTGACGTGTCCTACCGATTTTCTCAGTGGCTTCAGGGTGCAGCAGTTAACCGTTGGACACTGGACTGTAAGTTCAGTTAGTCCCTCTTGTATACGTATTTTCTTAGTGAGTGTGCCACAGACTAGTTCGCCGTAGTCCATTCAGTTGCTGACTCGGATTAAAACCACAGCAACCAACCATTTTATCGCTTTCCTTGGTGAGTTTACATCTACCTTATACAATTTTTAAAAAACCAACAGAATTTTAGACACTGTCGGTGTAAGACAGATTCTTTATTGCCATTTGTTAAAAAAAAAAAAAAAACAAAGAAAGAAAAGAAAAAGAACAGGGTAGCTGTTAAAAGGTCAGAAACTGGTTTGCGTTTGTGAAGTACTTTCTTGGTGTAGGTAATGATGAAATACAACTCAAAAAAAAAAAAAGACAGACTTTGGTATTCAGAAAATAACTCTCAAAAAAGTACAAGAGAAGAAGAGGATAAAGAGATGGTGAAATTCGAGAAGGTAATCTTGAGTACACTGCGACAGCAGCATAATTTGCAGCCTCGCTGTTACCGTCCGCCGCAGGCAAAGTCGATGGGCATCAATCTGTTCTCGAAACCCCATCGTGATCTCACGAGACACTCGCTGCGTGCTTGGCACCGACACCGGATATGACGCATTTGCCCGATGGCGGAGAGCGTGATGTGGGTTAAGGTCACCGCCGATAAAAGGCGATAATATCGGTTGGTATAACCGACATTTGGCGCATGCGTGCGTGCATCTTCACGTGCAGGTGTGTTTGTGTACGTGCACGCGCCTGTGAGCTCGTGCACACGTGCGTGGATGAGTGTGTGCGTGCGTATGCGTGCATGCATGCACTCAGCGCGTAGTTTGCTGAAGTACCACCGTTCGATCGTGCTCCATTATTCATCTCAATGGCAGACAACTCACCTCGCTGCTATTATTTTGTTTCTCGCACGGCGGAGGAAAAATCTGGCTGGTGCCGGTTGTCGAGAACCCGATGAGAGTTCAGGGAGCTGGGGATAGGAGGGGGAGATAGGATGATGCCTTGCAGAGGCGTCAGCGGTTGCCAAGTGTTACCAGTCGTGTTTTTCACCATGTCCATTAATATGTATATATCATGATCATGGACACCATACAACGGTCAACGAGTTCTTATCAAACGACTGTCCTTGATACCAGACATCGATAACCCGCTTTAAAGAGCTCGGTTTGTATTTTAATCTGATTTCATTCGAATGAAACAGAAGGTGAAGGAGTGTAATCTGTTGGTCTGCAGCAGTACTGGCATCTTATTTAGGTGGGAAGAATTTATGGGTTTGGTGGGTGGGAAGAACCTTTCTGTTGCCAGACGTCTGTCCTTGACATCGGTTTCATTTGCTAAACCGTGAAGGCCATTTTGACAAAAGCTTCCTGTAGTCAAAATCGAAACCGGCAAAATACCTTTCGATTTTAGTCCAATTAAATAAATCTAATCGTATATCAGGAACATCTTCGGCATTACATTTAAGCACGAAGTTAGTTTTTATATTTTAAAAAAAGCCACACAAAGCCAAATAAACCAGAAGCTTTTGAATGCGAAGCTGTAGTAGGTAGTAACTAATAAAATAAAATAAAATAAAATAAAACAACTTAAAACAAAGAAATATTTTTAAACCTTAAAAGCTATCAGAAGTAAAGTAGAAAAGAAACTGCTCAGCAGGAAGTTACTAAGTTACCATGAAGCCAAAGTTATGCAGTAGATGGAGACAAATCTGAACAGATACTCTTAAGCTCGAAGTTATTAAATTAAAATCGGTCTAAAGCTGAAATAGAAAAGATAAGCACTCATTAACTGTAAGCTGATTAACGCGAAGAGAAAAAAAAAAAAAAAGAAGACGAGCTTAATTCGTACCAGCTTGTCACCAGGGCATTTCATCCGACCGGAGCAATGAGATCCACAAGTGTCAGGGGCCGAACTACGACAATGGCGAGAGGCACCACGACCCCGTCGCTCCCATCCTTTTTATTTGCCCCACGAACTGTCTGCTGCTGACACAGGTGGGAGACACATCGCTCCGTTCGGAGAAGGCTCCCTGTCACAGCGTCCACCATGCGCTGCCAGATGTCTTAGATATCCTTTCTCACATCCTGCGTCTGTTGCTTTTTACAGATCCGTACATAAAAATCACGCTGGTCCACTTCGAGAAGCCCATCAAGACCAAGAAGACGACCTTCAAGAAGAACACCATCGACCCCGTTTTCAACGAATCCATCAGCTTTAACATCGCTCCACAGCAGCTGGACAACACGTCCATCGTCCTGACCGTCTGGGACCACAACTCAAAAAGCAAAGACGACTTCGTGGGTCGCATAGTCATCGGGCGTTACGGCACGGGGCCGCACGAGTTCACGCACTGGAACCGCATGCTGCAGTCGCAGAGGTGCCCAGTGGCGCAGTGGCACTCCCTTCGCTCCCGCCAAGAGTGTGATCAGGTATCCCCGGCCTCCATCGCCGTGCTGTAAGCAGACAGGGGCAGGATGAAGAAAAGGAAGTCCAACTACTGGATGGAGACACAGGATCGCCATCTTTGACCAGACGACGCTGCTACTACTGCTACTACTACTGCTGCTGCTGCTGCTGCTGCTGCTGCTGCTGCTGCTGCTTTCTCGGTTCTTTGTCCAATCTCGAGACGAGACGTAGAGGCGTCGCTTATTTTTGGCGATTGGCCGAGCATCAGCTCAAGACCATGTCGATGAGAAGGGAGGAGAGAGTTTGCCACGAGGTAACGACAGTCTTCGCTCCTATGTCTTATCTGTCAAACGACAGAACAATATGGATTTGTACTGTCCTCCAATGTCCGGTCGCAGATCAGACAAGTGTATTGAATGCTGCTGAGCTACAGAATAGAAGTGCATGCCCAAACTGATGAACTGAGACATAGTAGAAAGCTTTACAAACTCTGTATAATGTATCAAATTGCTAGTTTGAAGTGAGACAGTTCAAAACTGTGAAATGTGTTTTGTGGACTAGTGATGACAGCTTGAGATGGTTGCAGAGGAACAAGATCGTGAAAACAGTGAAACTGGTGACGAACGTGAACAATAAGCACGCATGAAAATAACATTTGAAAAGTTTTTCCGTTTAAATGTGTATCAAGTATATCTTTGAAACTTAGGAATTGGTGACCGCTGTAGAAATCACAGCGACGCATGAAGCAAAACGGTTGCTGAAGGAATATAATAATTGGCATATAAAAACACTGTGGCTTTTTGTAGAGAACATATTTTTAAGCATGTAAATATGCATGTATGTAACGACTGAGACATTGGTGTTATTCAGTGTTGTGTAGTGAATATAGTCAGGTGTGTACAACATTCACTGTACCTTTATATATTGTGAGGTGTCTTGTTTTTGTGAGACCTTTATAAAAGGCTCGCTGATAGTTCTACCAAGAAAAGGTATAAGTTCCTTTAGTTCTTAGTTAAATTTAAATGTATTTGTGTTCTACATTACAATTTGACTTGTACAGCTGATTGGTTGTTTCTGAAATAATCTATGTTGTTGAAGGCTAGCTGTCAGTTTGTATTAACGTATTGTTCAGTTCAAACCTCCCCAGGCCAGTAATGTGAAGAAAACCTCTCGATTCTTGTTACCCTGCCCTTAAAAATTATTACTTTGTTGTAGCATATATTCTTCTGTTTACTTACTGTCTGTAGGTAGGATGCATCCATTAGCTTTAAGTCAAGCGTTCAGACGAGGACAAGGTCTGTTCAAGTTTTTGTATCTCTGGACATAGCTTTTCTGATCTCTGTCGACCTTTCAATCTGTTGGATATATATTATTTCAGATGATAGACTCTGACAGCTTTTGTCTAAGTCGTCTCTCTAGGATTTTCTAAGCGAAGCAGATGGCTGTAGCCAAACAAAAACTATAGTTATATGCCATCAACAAATGAAATGTAAGATATTATCAGTCTTCTGTCTAAACTGGTAAGTTCCATAGTACAAGGTCAGGTTCACAATGCAGCATGGAAAGTTTCCACAGAAAACTTTTGATTATGGATGCAGCCAATAATTTTTTTACCCTTGTATGTATGTTTGGAATTGTGATGTTCTGTATATTTTTTTACCCTGACAGATATCTGTCGTCATGATAGGCAGCTAGTGATATGCTTGTGAGTAGTTTTAGTAATGTTAGAAACGCTTTTTGTAATTTTATTTTTTGTTTTCATGCACTCATCGAATGCATCGTAACAAAGCCCAACAGCAGGTTACACGGACTGACACTAAAATATCTTACTGACCACTTATAGATACTAATGAAAAAGGGAAGACACGACACAGTTTTTCTTGACACTTTATTCTAATTTCCCAATCGTTTCTGTCCCTTGAAAAGATTATATTATTTGGCGTATGCGTAGCATGATCACTATTCAAAAATATTTCTAAAATATGTTTCAGTCCCTATCAGAATGAATGAAGAACAGGCTTCGAATACAGTCTTCACTAAAGTTAGTAATTCTCTTATCTGCGTACAGATAGTCCTCATCCCTCACAACGAAACTAATGAGGATTGCTGCAATGGCCTTTATACTCTGTTCACTTGTCATAAGACATTCAGGTCATAGGTCATGTACTGCCATCGACCAAAAACCTTTTGTGGCCCACATGTCGTCTGACGGCCATAAACTCAGAGATGTTGTTAACCTGGGCTAATTAATTTCACATCCTGACAGGTCAAAAATTCGGAGAACGTGTGCATCATTCATTTTGTAGTATCCACACCAAACAAATGCAGGACCAAATAGTTATCTGTACCTAATATGTGGCTGCTTGCATAAAGGAGGATGTAACTTTTTATATAATGACATGTACGGAGATGACTTGGTTAACAACAGCAGGCTGCTTTGTGGGGAAGGGGAAATATTTAGTATAAAGTATAATTCGTGTACACACAGGGAAGTAGCTTTCTAGAAAAAGGAAGACTCTGTTCATTGTTTATTGTTTTAGCAAAAGTAGGCCTTGAGGTTTCCGGTCACAAAACATTCTTGTGATCCTGTGTCACACCCTATTTGCGTGACATCTGTGTGACACAGAGTTTGCCTGCCTTCGTCAGTGTTTCTGCAAGGTGCTTCAGAAAACACATACTGACAAAAGCTTTTCATTATTTGAGCCACATCTTGAAACAGGTCGCGAATGTGTGTTTAGCTCAGCTAAGATCAGACTTTAAATAGTAAGGTTAGTCAGCTCACAGGTTTCTCGATAGAGGCCTTTGAGAGGCGACCTACAGTCGTGACTGACAGGGTAAGTACAGCACAGTTTATTTATTGGATTTAAGTAAGTACATCACAGTTTATTTATTGGATTTAAGTAAGTACATCACAGTTTATTTATTGGATTTAAGTAAGTACATCACAGTTTATTTATTGGATTTAAGTAAATGCAGCACGGTTTATTTATTAGATTTAAATAAGTACAGAACCATTTATTTATTGGATTTAGGCAAAGTAGGTAAAAAAAGACTTTAATGTCACAGTGTTTCTCTGCTACTCTATAAATGAAAACAGAGTGCTACAACCAGTTTTAAATATTTTTGGGGCACCCGGACATTTCTGAATCATAAAAGTCTTTATGCAGAAATAAGAAATAAAAAAGAATATTTAAATAATTATGTCATAGTTCTTATCTTTATAACTGTATATATAAAACAAAACGAGGTGACATTAATATTTTTGAAGACATCATATGTTGTAAATGTGAACCTGTGAAAACCTCTCTAAACCATGTAAACATGATACATGATACAAGAATAAGGTGTTGACAAGGAAAAGTCTTCGTAATTCTGAATTCATGCAGTAAGCAACATCGATCGATGTCGAAAAGAAGGTAAACAAGACATAAATATGAGCTGACGTGAGCTTCCTTCTGCTGGATTATCTACCTTTAAAGAAATAATAATTTTTAAAAAATTGAGGTAAATCTCTCCGGGCATGTTCACATTTTAGGCAGCCACATATACCTTAAGTGCAATAAGAATAAAAAATAAATAAATAAGCATCTCGAAGAAAAAGTGTTGGAGGTTGAAATGCTTGTGTGTTCAATAACCTTGTTTATTATTAGAATTCGAACTTTGTGTTGAGGTGTTCAGATGTTAAGGTAGAACCTGCAGTTGGGTGGTTATGGCCATGAACACAGCGACCTAGACTTGTGCATGATTCATCGCCAGACCCAGCCTTGCGCATGTCTTGACATTTTCTCGCCAGACTGTCTGGCAGTAGCACTTCCACTGACGCACGGGCACGTGACGTCAGTCACCCATCCTTGTCACTGTGGACCCCACCTTTTTCTTTTCATTTCCTTGTCCTGCTTATCCCCATGCTTATGTGGGGTTTTTTTTTTTTGGTGGGTTTTCCGATTGCAATCCATTTCGCAACCGCTGAATGGGCTAGGGATGAATAAAAATAATTATAGCAGCAACGACCCCGATCTTCAGAATGGTGGTGTTGAAAGAAGGTCACGTGATTAACCCTAGAGACCATGAACCACATTTCTGTAAATGTCCTCAGGCAACTATTCTGCACAAACCTGTTTGGCATGTGAGGGCCCAAGACTGGTGTTTAGGTGGGGCACTGTAAGTACTTCCTTATTTAAGGTTTCCACTGATATTTGCAGACTACACTGATAACATGCTGATGTCGTGGGTTCAGATCTCGTCTCAGGCACGCTTTATTTTTCTCTGAATTTGGCATTTGTCTACAGAGCCGACAATGTTGTTATATACTAGCCTAATTTTCTGGCTATATATATAGCAACATTTCATGATAAAAGCGCCTCTAGAACTGAAACAAATGGTTTGTCTTGATCAGTCACTTTCGTGTCAATGACAATTTGTGAAAAAAAAAACCAACTCCTTTTCTGGACAAATTTCCTTTTAAAAATTGTTTCAACCTCTACATAACAGAAACCTAATTAATTAATCCAGCCTTGTTGGGTAAACTTAAAATTGATGAGTTAATGGAACATAACAATCATGCCATCTAATCGCAGTGTCCAGCACAAATATTTACTTTTGTTTTGTTTCATCCGATTAATTAATTTCTGTCGCTAATTTCAGTCTTAGTAGTTTGGATTGTTGTAAAATACGCTTTCAAAATGTAAATAAGCAGCTTGACCTGTCGTGAAATATTGTGTGTTGTGAAGCAAACAAACATTGGCACACACATGCACAAACACAAACATGCTAACAAGCTCTTGCCCTCATACCTCATGTGTCATACCGACAAAATACATAAATAGCATTAAATGCACCCTGGATACTTCTTTGTAATAAGATAATAGATTATACTGTGTAAAATGATTGTTACTGTACATAATAGAAGATGACACTATTTTGGTATTTTAACGACAGAATTGATGTGTATATGTATATCTTGTTCTGTAAACAAAACAAGCATGGCTGTTCTTGCTACACGGTTACAACTGTTGAATTTGTCATTCTCAGTGCAGATATATAATCCTTTCACATCTAAATGAAAAGCAGTGACTGTATATTTACTGATACCTCGTGATTTCCTTCTTTACATCAAGCCTCTCAGATTTTGTAAGCTGCCAGTTGTATTTTTTTTAAAGAGGTAGGTAGGTGGGGTGGAGAAGGAGGACTGATAACCGTTTGTTTTCTGATGACTGCTTTCCCTGTACGCGTGTGTGTGTGGAGGTGGAGGCTGGCAAACAGAGAGAGGACCTACTGATGAAAATAAACAAAAATTGATTAAGAAAATGTATCTCTTTGGTCCTTAAAAATACGGAAACAAGTTTTTATTTCTACTTTGCAATTAAAGATGATGTGACCATTCCATGAATTTCACAGCCTATGCGAAAATAAATGAACCAGCAATCATTTGCTGCACATTAATTTTTTTCACACAGGGCGGAAAAAAATTGAATTTTACTATTTTAATACAAAGATTAGTGCTTTTGTAGGTTTTCTGTAGTAACTTACGGAGATGTTACTGCTAAGGTTGCTACAATAAGTGCGCCTGACCCTGGCTTAGGTAGCCTTATGATTTGTTCACATGTTAACATAGGATGTTGTACACATATGCGTATTGTTGGATACTATTTGTGAGGCTTTGTTACTGAAGAGCCGATCGGATTATTCAGATGCCAAAATGATCTATGTCATAAGAAAGAGTCAAAATCTGTCTGTGATTTGTGCTTGAAAATATTTTGTATCTATATTTTAACACGAGATGACAACAGTCTGGCTAATAAAGAAATGCGAAGGTATAATTACGAGTTCTTCCCATTTTCATCGCGTTAAAGGTTTTCATGTAAATAAACATGAATTTCAGAAAGATTGTAAAACAGATTCTTACATTTAAATGCTCGTTGATAATAATAATAACCAGCGAAGACCTCTTGCTTAGGTTTTAAATCCTCTCCTTTCCACTCCTCGTCAGGTTCTCAACACGGGAAAAACCTTAAGATTCTTATTTTGAGACGACATATGAAAAATAATAAATCTGCTTCAGCTATTCCTTGTGGGCCATGCTGATTACTTTAATGTGAATTGAAAAAATGAATATAAACTATTCAGAGTATACACTTTCAGGTGTACTGCTGTTCATGGAAAGGTGTCAGTCCATTAAATGTTTTATGTAGTTTATATTCATGGAAATTAAGCCGAAGTCTGGAAGATTCCAACCACTATCTGGGGCAGAGTAACTTAATAATCAAACAGGTAGGTCAAATCGTCAGGAGAATTTCTAGATGATCACAAAACAGAAACTGCGTGATTTGTTGGCTCTGATGTAAAGTCTTTCCCCGTGACGACTTGTAAAATGAAAAAACTGTGATGACGATAACCTGAGAGGATTAACGGCGATGAGAGAGTTGATATTAGCAGAGGAATAAATAAAAATAAACAGGCAAGTAAACAGTCAAACACAATGCAAATGACGAAAAAAAAAAGTGCAGCTGGGAGCAATAGGCACCACAAACACAACAAATCCAAGAAGAAAACGAAAATGCGGAGAGCTGGCACCGGCAAGCCTGTTGGTCGAAGTGACACCACTCAATACTTGACATCTTTGTCTGTTCTCCTCCATCGCTCACGATTCTTTCCAGGTAGCTGGTAGGTGTAACCCTGCTGAACTATGCTAGGTAAAATTTCAGGTATTTGTCGAGGGACAAACTAACATTCCTTCTGACAGACTCTCTAATGCGTTGAACTATTAAAATATCTTAACAGCAGACGTATGATGGTAATTCTTGCGAATGATTTTCTCGAAACCTTCTTTCAGCTTTGTGTTGCATCTTCTTCGTCGACGTCTTATGATCCCAGTTCCAACTCGCAGATGTAACCGCAGCCATGGATCACTCCATGAAACTATGGTACAAAGAGAATGGCAGCTGGTAATGGTGATAATTACAGTGATGGTGGTACAAGTGGTTTTGATTTGGGCAACAACCGTCATAATCTGACGTGAGTACCTTTGGACTTGAGGATCCAGCTACATGCGCAGGTCAGTGTGAAAATCGGTAAAAAAAAAATTTTTTTTGATAGCGATAACAATGTTTGGTAATTTCTATGTATGCAGCATCCATCAAAGGAAGTACTGATCTCCTGTGTCACAATTAAAACTCTAACGCCACCTTCACTTGACACAAATACTTTACAATCCTTGAAATGCCAATGCACCATCGTGGGTGCTCTTGAAAATAGTCCAAGTGCTGAATGATGGCTATGGCGACAAATCAACCCAATGATTTTTTTTTTTAATTATTATTATCCGAGAAGCTGTTCAAAGCCTGGTTCCGAGGAAAATAGACTACACATCCCTTTAGCTTTTCGTCACCCAGACCTTAATCACAAATAATCATAGCACAACAGCACGGCCTCCTAATGTATATACAATACCAACTATATATATATAGTTGGTTCTTGTACCAAGAAAGCTTGCAGTGTTGTCGTCCGACACTTGTGATTTGCACAGATGTCGTTAGGTGTGTCATTAGGTGTGTCTGGCAGATCTCCCCTGCAGCAGTTCGTGATGGTTGTCGATCTCTGTCCACATCGTCAGGTTTAACTAGCGGTTCCTGACCAACAAGCTCCTCGGCTAAAGTAACCAAAGTTTTTAGCTTACCCACCCTCCAATACTGCAAATAAATGTTCATTGAAACCATTTTTTCCGCTTAGTGTGGACGGAAAAGTATTCATCAACATCGTAGAATTTCTGTTTACAGTTAAAAAAATTGTTTTCATTATTTATTGTCTTTTATTATGCATAGGCATTTTTACTTTTTTGGACGAAATGTTTGATGTTAAATTTATGCATAATTCCCGAAAAGAACAACTTTGCAACAAGGTTTCATGATGTGAGATAAAGCGACGAGTTTAGGACCTGGGTTTATAGATTCATGAAGAAGCTGGGATGGGTACACATGTGATCCATTTTGTTCCGTATGTTGTGTCATGAACATCCATTGACTCATCTGAATTATAGTTTATAGGTTCTGTTCTTGTGGTGGGTACGAGAGGGACCAGTCCTACACACATCTACGTCTAGTTGCTATGCTGTGTTGTTCCAACTTTAATCTGTCGATTCAGTGCAAGCTGCTGCATTGCAAATAATGTTAATGCAATATTTTTTTAGCCGTCCACTCAGATACAGCAGGTGCAATGGTGGTTATTTCCTTGCTCTATCAACACAATTAAAAGACTAAGAAACAATAGTTTGATTGTCCAGCCTGAGACTGACATCAGTGATGACGGCTGTGACGAGAGGGCTGTGCGGAGGTGGGGAGGTCTTTTACACCACACCAGCAACTATATAAGGCTATAGAGCCGGCACGGGCCCTGAGGCAGACGACCTCTACAGGTCCCTTGTAATTGCAGTATAAATTATTTTCTCAATATATAATAATATGCTTAGAGACTTGAAACTCGATCAACATCTGCAACTTGGGTGTTCTTTCCTCAGACCTTTCTTTAAAAAAGAAAAGGAAAAGATGATGGAAAATAAATACACTGCCCAAGACTGGTCCCTTTCACAGCAGCGGGCCCGGGTACATCCACCCCCTCCCCACACCTTCACACACACACACTTCTTGTCAGGCTTGTACCTATATTAGATATGTACAATATAGTCAGCCCTGTCCTGTAAACAAGTGATGCAGTAGCTGCAAATAAAGAACGACGTCCGGAGAGAGATCTGAACCTACGACACCCCAGTCGTGACAGATATATATATATAAAACCTAGCTATAGAAAATGTAATTGCAGCAAATTCAGTTTGTTTGCAGAAAGTACGATCGTCATTGACGTGTGTCGATCACAGAGGAGGACCCCCCCCCCCCACCAAGGTGTCACCTCCCTGAATTTAAAGGTATATGTATGATTCATCAAAAATGCGGTAGAATAGAGACGAGAGAATCTATACCTTGCAGGCCAGGTCATGGAGTAGCAAGCTATAGTCGAAGGGAAGAAGCTGGGTGGCGGTAGGTGGGGGTGTAGGTGGGCTGTAACCACCTGATCAATTCAGCCAATAGAAAATGGTCGCGGTGACTTCTTTGATGTGACGTTGACTGAGCGTTTACCGACTACACCGACGACGGCGCCTTAATCTGAAATGTTCACAAGTTAAATGAAATTAACCTTTTTGAGTCACAGTTCAAGGTAGTCGTATAGATTTTATTTTTCGCGTTCAGACAGAGTCTTATTTATTTATTTTTCTTTTTAGAGTCGTAAGCATTACCTAAGCGACACGGCGTGACGCCTCAACAACAGGGATAAACAAAGACACAGGTGTGACGAAGAAAAGGTGTTCCCACTTCCTGTCTCTCACCTGCAACCGCGAGAGCTTTTTAAAAATGCTGCTGTAATCAGATGCAGTATAAAAATGAATGCATTTATGGGGGTAAGTATATATACAGTACTTCGTCAGGGGTCACTATAGTACGTATAGTCTCTTCTGAGATGTTTTTAATATTGAATCCCAGTTTATAAACATATATCTATTCCAAGGCATTCAGATCAGCGATTAATGTTTGCAGAGAGGGAGGGGACAGAGGGGTCTGGTGACCCTGGGCACGCGGCTTTTAAGGGGGCCCGGCCTTGGTCAACTAATTAATTTGTTTTCCTTTTCTTTAAAACAAAACGTTGGCGTAACATTCCTCACTCTGGGGATTTTATTCTGTGGAGCGGGGTACTACACGTTTCATCCCTTAATGTCATTTTCCCTCATTTACTAACCAATTACATGTAAACAGCTATGTTCAAGTAGTGATGCAGATCTTAGTGCACGCTTGTCCAAATGTTAGCAGTCTATACTACGCTACTGAATGAAATGTAGATATTGACAATCGAATTGTAAACACATTATCATATACTGGGAAAATAATTTACCATTACAATGCGGAGAGGTCGTCTGTCCTGGGGCCTGGCTGGCTCTTCGCGGCTCTGTTTGTTTGTACTTTTTTTTAAGGATAATTTAAGAGGACACCATAATATCAGTTGCAGTTAAGTACAACACATTTTTATTTAAGCATGGACATTACCATACCAATACAATACAGTACAACTGTATTTATATCCAAAGGAAACTAAGAAGCAGCTCTTTAAGGAGGCAGTTATAATTAGCAATCAAGAGCTGCATAGCACTATAGTAAAAGTCAGCAAGAACATTGTACTTTCATACCTGTCACACCGGACCCCCATGCTATCACAATTCAGACCCGAGTGCAATTGCGATTCGTTTACGCACCCTAACATACTCCTTCCCACACACACCAGCTTGAATAACATAGAACATTTAAACAACATTTTACTTATAATATTTTAAATGAATGATGTTTTTATTTTCCTCAGTGACATTTTGGAAACGTGATGTCAGACATCGAAAATGACATTCTTAAAAATGAACCCAGTATTTCAGAGCAAGATCAAGAGCGTACAGCAGCACTTTGCAGTGTAAATTCAGTGCTTTTGATGTATAGCGAAAGCCAGCAGGATCAACCTAGCCAACAAGCTGCCATGAGCGAAGAAAATAGCCAAGAGAGACAAGGAGCTTTGTCACCAGGTTATCATAAACCTCCTCACCACAAAAAAGGAAAGACAAAGAAATCTGATAGTATCTTTCCATCACATGGGCCATCATTGCAGAAACAGTCATCAAATGCCAGTCAAACCCATGAGTGGTCATTTGACATCAGTGAGCCACTGAGTCCAAAGAAGGAACTTACTGGTGTTCTAGAGCCTCAAGTGGTATCATCATCTCCATCATCCAGGCCTGGAAGCAAAAAGCAGAAAAAGGATCAGAAACAAGGCCAGGAGATCTTTCCCATGAAGAGTATGTCTGAAGGAGGTGAACCTTCTGAAACTGAAAAATCAGACAAACAGGCAGGAAAAAATGCACCATTGAAAATAGATTCTATGCACAGCGCTGACCTAAACACAGCTAAGGGAAAAAGAGATGATCCATCTGCAAAAGGTTCTGATGGTCAAAAAGAGGAGAATCCAACAAATGGTCAGAATAACAGAGATGGACAGAGCATTGAGCAGTCCAATTTCTTGAACATGAACAAGTCTCGTTACACGCCAACAGTCACTAACTCTACTAAAGATTCTTTGAACCAGAGGCACATCAACCAGGTAAAGGAATAATATTATACCAGGTATATCATGATTGTAACTACTACCACCTGCTTGTCTACCACTGCCATTATAATTGTCATATGGCACTGGCTTACAGGGCTTACATCCATCCCACAAATCATTATCAATCATGAATTAAAATATATGCTAAGCTATTTTAGCCTTTTTATAGTCAGATTCTTAAATTACAAAAACTATTTCATTAAATTATTTTGAAAAATATGGAAACTATTGGTGTAAGGAGATGTTAAGAAAAGTTGTAATGAGGCAGCAAGTTTGTATTTTGTTATAAAATATGTTTGTTAGTGACTATAGATAGATTATCACATTCAGGTTATAATTTTTTCATCATTTTTATTGTATTTTTTTGTGAATGCTTTTTTTTTCAAAAGACTGCCATTGCTGCTTATATCAGTAAGAATATACAACAGAGAGAGTGCAAGGCATATGCTAGAAATACATCATCAAGGTGAATACATTTTTAGAATTGTTTTTACATTAAGATAGCTAAATATATAATTTTCCTGCAAACAGCTTAAATTGTTTAGACATTTCTGAGAATATAAACAAGAAAGAAACAAAATAATTTAAAATACTTTGAATGAAAAACAGTTACTACAGAGTTTTAATGTCAATTTACGACATTTTTAATTAGTATAATTAGCATCATTAATTGTGTTAATGGGGTTTTCATGCAAGCATCAACTATTTTTCAAAAGTATCTGCAGGGATCCATTCCAGCAAAAAAAAACCCAAACACTAGTATTCTAGATTTTTCTTGTTCTACCGGTTTATTGGCATACATAAATATGGGCAATAATTTCCTCCTCAGTAATATTTTCCCCTGCAGTGCACTTTTTTTTTATACCAAGAGATGTTTAAATATTTATTAATTATGAACAGCAGAGAGCATGGTCTTGTAAGGTATTCTATTCTTTATAACATTGATAAAAATATATTATCGAATATTATATTAATATAATATTTTGTGTCATATAAATAGTTCGCAGAAAACATATTCTTTTTCAGTCAAGCAAGTCAAGCTTGCCAGTGTGGGCGAAAACCCGATTGGCATGAATTAAAAGGAATAACTACAAGGGTAGATTCAGAACACATTGCTTGGAATACCGAAACACACACTAAGGTCTTGCCATGTGACTCTTTTGGAGAGATTTTGTTTCGAGGGTTTGGATCTCAGTCTAATAATTCCCCAGTAAGTAAACTTCTGTTTTAATAGCAGGTAAAGGTTATGAATAAGAAATTATTGAGTAGTTTTATGGGTCAATCTGGGTACACAAAATCTCAAATATCCCAAGTTTACTTTGTTTTCTATCAGTAAATATGTATTTCATAAATGTGGATAACAAGAAGAGTTCTGTTTTCAGTATGTACGAGTTGACTACATGACTGATATGGAGAAAATGGGGACTCTTTTGATGGATTACTGGCACCTCCCAGTACCAAAACTACTAATTTCTATCACTGGAGGTGCAAAACGCTTTAACCTCAAGGAACGCCTCAGTAACATACTCAAACAGGGATTGGTGACAGCAGCTGTTAGTACAGGTGCGTTTCTTTGATGGTTAATAAACAAAGAAGAGAAACAGAAGGAACAACATGTGTAAAATGACCAGAACAACATTTTTTTCAACTTATTTTGATTCATGCTTATTTATCACTTTATTTAATTCAGTGAATGTTAAAATTTTGCAGTATATAAATAATTAATTTAATGAACACAGTGTGAAGTACATACCAGCATTTTGCTGACATTTTGTGCAAAGCTGATGGGGACACCTCAGCAGTCTTACCTATATAACAGTCATAACTGTCAACATAGGACAATGTTTTTGAAAGGAGTCAGCATGCATAGCTTGATATGGTGTCTGTTTATTGATTGATGTTTGTCACCGTGTCAGCAACAGAGGTTATATTTGTGAGAATTAGTAAAATATTTATTTAAAATTTGATTTGTCAGATATCATATGATATGTTTGTGATATAACAGATAGTTTTGCTGTCCTCAGGGGCTTGGATCATCACTGGAGGTACTGCTGCAGGTGTGATGGAACTGGTGGGTGAGGCTTTGCATGACCACCACCTCTCTACTGGAAATACTGATCGCAGCCAGTGTGTGGCACTGGGTATTGCATCCTGGGGTGTCATTGCTAACAATGTGGCACTGGATGGCGAAGGGGTATGCTTGTTGTGGCTAGTTTTCAAAGATCTGTTTTCCTGACTGATTTTAGGGGACTGCTTTTTATCATTTGTCCATGGATCTTCATAGACTTTTGATGTCCTCTGTTGATCTGTGCTTTTTATTGCACCATTTACATGTGTGCTGGATTGTTCTTCTATGCCTGTATCAAGATAATGCTGTCTATAGACAGCTTTATTTGCTAATGTTCTCTAAAGTATGTTCTTCATTTAGCCATGTTATTTGCAGTTTTTACTTTATGAGATTAATTGCACCCAATTAACTACAAATTTAACTTCTTTGTGTCTGTGGACCTGCAGTTTTTCCTCCTTTTTTTGGATTGACAGACTGTGTGCTTTCTTAATACATATTCTGCTGATTCATTAAATTGATTTGACTTATTTGATATATTCCACTTACTTTTTTGTTAGATCTATGTGTCAGGGATACTGACTGACCTTCTGATGATAAATTGCTTTGTGATATCCTGTATCTTGCTCCGTGAATATTTCTAGACTTCTGTCATGATCTCAGTGCCAGGATTGTGCTCTGTTCTTAAATGTGTTGCTCCTAGAAATTTATTCAAAACAAGTGTAGGTTAAAACTAACCTCTCCTCACCTCACTTTGATTGCAAGATCTTGCTCTGCACATTTGTTTGTTACTATTCTTTGGTTTGTGTATGTGTGCTAAATTTATTTTGTTTATATTGTGTCGGTATTTATATATTTATGTTTTAGTTTATTTTTATTTCTGTACATCGTATAAAGGGAAAAATGGGCTATCAAAATCTAATTATTGTTATAATTTGTTTACAGATTTATATTTCAAAATATAAGCTTGCCTTTTTTTTCAAATGGTGAATTTCTCAACTGTTTCTCTTTGATTTTCCTTAATTTATAGATTAATCCCTTCTTTTCTTTTAAGGTTTGTTTGTTATTCCATTTTAAGCATAACCGTGTGTTCAACTTTAATTAACATCAAGGTCCTTCCAATGAGTGCACACATGCAAAGCATGTCATGTTTATTCAGTCAAATTTCATATTCATTCTTATCATTCTTTTGATAGAAGTAGTAAAGGAGCATAGTAGAGACAACACATATATATATACATAAAATTCTTAAAACATAATGAAGAAAATTCATTTTGGAAGAATTAAATTGTTTATAAAATGTGTTACAATTACTTTCCATTCCAACAGGACAGTGGTCTCTTCCCAGCCCAGTATGCTATGGAGGACATACAATCACATGGCAGGAATCGAGCAGCTTTGGACCACAATCACACCCACTTCATTCTTGTTGATAATGGTACAGATGGGAAGTTTGGTGTGGAAATAGAGTTTCGAGCAAAGCTGGAGAGCTACATCTCATCCATAGTGGAGACGGGTGTAGCTAAGAACCAGAGTGAGTATGGATTTTATAATAAAACTAAGTATGCTATAATAACGCTATGAATAAAATAACACTGTGTGTTACTATAAACTTTTGCTTTTAGTGAACTGCAAACTGCAATTTTTGTAAAATATCATAAATTGTGTGAATGTATGGGTATATGGCATTTTAGAATGTAATTTTTAAACGAAAATTAGATTTTACCTTTTTTTTAAATATATTTTATGTACATATTAGAACATTTATTTATGAGTGAAAACTTACAAGAAACTTATTGATACTCCCTTTAAACAAACATGCACTTGTACAGACACAATGAGACCCACATTTAACCATCACTCATCCAACCACCACAATATGTACAATGAACTCAGACCGTTAAACTGTAAGATGCCTTTGTTCTGTGCTTAAACCATCCGGTGTTTCTTTTCTGATCTTGCTTACTGTTCATATGATCATTCATTAGCTTCCTCTGCTTTTCTCCTCTTTCATCATCATTATAAAGCTATATGCTTCCTTTTTTACTCAGGTATTCATGTACCTTCAGTCCTGATTGTCGTAGAGGGTGGTGTTAACACATTACATACAGTGCATGCGAGCATAAAGCGCAAAATCCCAGTGGTTGTTATCAATGGATCGGGACGAGTAGCTGACTTTATCGCTCTGGCTTATCGTCTTACCAAAACTTCTGTTGAGTGAGTTTATCCTTGGAAATCTTACTGTACTGGAAGTAATAAGTGAATTGCATTTACGAGGGATGTTCGACTTCCACCCGGGCTTGGTAATAAAGTAAACCCAGAGAATTTTTTTAATTTTACACTTTTCTTATTCTTCACTCTTTGTAAAACTTATTCAACATAGTCATCACCAATTGCAACATAGTTTTTAGTCGTAGGGATACATTTATGAAAACATTTCAAAAACGCCAATTTTGGCATCAATTTCATCTGTTTCCTCACACTGGCAATGAGTTCCTCTCAAATTTTGAAGTTCACTCCCCGCAGGGGTTCTTTCAGCTTCGAGAACAACCCAAAATCGTAGGGGCAAGCTCTGGTGAGTAGGGAGGAGACTTCAAAACCTTGAAACCCAATTGTGCAAGAAACTCCAATGTTACATTGCCTGTGTGGGTAGGAGCATTGTCATGATGGGCTAGGGTTAACTGTCTTATATTTTTGAAGCGACCTCTGACCATAGCTGCGAAAACTTCAGGAATTCATGAACTTTGTCAACATTTTCTGGGCATCTTGATGTCCTAGGCCTTGGTTCACGATGTTTGTCATCACAGCTGAAATAATCACTGCTAAATCGCCAATACCAGTCTATGACAGTCGTTTTAGCATCATCACCATAAGTTTCTTTCAGCTCCTGCAAACTGTCAACAGCCCAAAAACCACGCTGAAAATGACACAGCATGCTGACTTCACTGGTGGATCAGTTGGTGGAGTATGCATCGACTTGCTTCTCCTCTCCATCCAGGGAAAACTGTTAGGGAAAAAGTTATGAAAAAAAATTGTGGAATCACTCTGAAGAATCGCTCTATTGAGTTTGCATGGTCTGCACTTGCTGAAAGAACACAAAATACTGATGTCTCGGCAGAAGTGGAACATCCCTCGTATTTGTAGATTGATTTCAGTTAAATAGTTTTAAATCTCTGTCAGACTAGATTTTCCTTTTTTTTCTTTAATATGTACATATACATAAAACATAAAACTACAATATTAACAGTACAGATAAAAAATAACATATACACATAAGGTAAAACAGTTTGGATTTCTTATTGGAATTTTAAAAAAAATTAATAAAGGTAAACTTACATGTATACTATTTAAAATGTAGTTTTATATCAATAATCTGATTGTAAAGCAGTTGATAAAGTTTTTTGTGCAGAGCATACCAAGTAAATCTGTTCTTAGTTTAGGCAGACTCAAATAAATTTTTTCTAGTGTTCTGATGTTTGTTTAGTGAGGACAGGACTGTATATCCTGATAACTTTGAAAAGACCATGAAACAGAAAGCCAAGGTTATGTTTGAGTGGCAGCGCAATGACACGGATGTTGATCAAAAGATCATTGACTATATCAAAGTTGTCAAAGACTGTCTCATGGAAAGAAAGCTGGTAAGTTGTGTTTGTTTATATAAGTGCATGAACATGCATGATTGCATACTTAAGTATGCAGTAAAGAGATACAGAATTTTAACACTTTGGCAGTTCTTCGGAGAAAGAATTGACTCTATAGTTCTTTAGTATTTAAAATTTACTTTATTCTTTCATCCAAATGAACTTAAAGACCACATTACTATAAATAGCATAAAGCTTATCCGCAAACATATTTAGAGAAAATAATGAAAAATGTATTCAAAAATATCTATTTATACTGACAAATGACCAACCTGAGTAGTCTCCATGGGCACAATGGACGATTTATCTATGGTTGAGCAGCTGTATTACAGAGGGTACAAACTATTTTAAGTGCCTGTGTTACTTCTGCATACAGGCATTGCATAATGTTTGCCTAAACTCCGTAAAACAAATTCTCCTGATAGGATGTGTTCTGGTTTAGACAAAATACTGGAAGCTTTCCTAACAATTTGCTGATCAAAAAAGAATCCAGATCCCTCTGCTTGACACCTATTACCTGAGATCAGATACTGACAAAACTGTTTGAATTGTTCCTGCTATGGACAGACCGTGGAACCAGCATACAAAGGAAAAAGAATATAAGACTTTCAATGAATAGCTGATTAAAAACAAGATTTGTCTCAAGATTTCTGTGCTGACTAAAAAAGATTTTAATCTTTCAAAGAAGGTACTCTCTTTCCTGACAATGTTTAACAATATGTTCAGCATTTACATCCCATTTAAGCAGGAAAGTGAAAGCAGTGCCTAGATACCCGAAGTGAAACTTCACCCTCAGAACTTTATGTACAGCAAGTTCATGACTAAAAAAAATGTAGTTTTTAGGCATTTTGATGCTCTAAATAGCAAGCTTTTATGTCTGCAATATTCCAAGCTTGTTTTGTAAGATGGCTCTGCAGTTATTTTTTAAATTAAAGTTATGGTCATGGCTTTCAAAGCTATGTTAATGATATGTTGTTTCATTGCAGCTAAATGTTTTCAACCTAGAGAAGGCTGACTCGGTGAAAGACATTGACCGTGCCATATTATATGCACTTTTGAGAGGTGAGAACTGGCATTTCGCAGTATTCTTGTCATTCAAACAACCATTTGTACACAAGTATACAATGGGGTTTGTTATTGCTCTCTTTATAATAGGTTAGCTCCTTTTTTTGGCATTTTTTCTCTATTTTGTTCAATTAAATGTCATAGTTAAAAATGAATGGTAGTTTGCTAGCAGAAGAAATGGTATCTCTACTAGAAATCATTTTGTTAGAGGAATTAGTTTTAAAATATACTTTGGAAGCAAAACAACTTACAGTTGCTTGAGAACGAAAATACTGTTACAGCACACTAATAAATCAGTTGGTAAACACACAAAAAATGAAAAAGATAAGGGTCATCTAATGATTGTTTGAGCAGTGATGTTTTGATATTACATATTTTTTAAACACATGAAGAACTTTGCTGACAGCCAACAAGTCAAATGCTAACTCTCAGCTGGCTCTTGCTCTGGCTTGGAACAGATGTGACATTGCCCGACAGGAGATCTTCACTTCTGTCAACAGGCAACACTGGAAGGTGAGATGATCAATCTTGCTTTCAGATTTTGTTCTTTTCATGGAAGCCTAATTATAAAACACTTGTTTTTTATTTTGTTTCGGTATATTTGGTTGGCATACAAACATGTGACATTTTGCTGTAATTAAGAGCGAGATTTCCTTTAAACTGATAAATTTAAATGCTTAAATGTGGATGGAAATGCTTGTGTTGCCAAGACTGCATTCAACAAGAGAGCTAATACCATGTGTAAGTATGTGCACTTTTAAGGATATAATTTGGGACATCCTCTTTCTATTATTATATCAGGGCTTCTGCTTACGCAAAAAATTGCGTACAGTACGCATTAAAAGTTCGGAGGACCCCTTCAATTTTTGTCAATGGGGTCCCCTTCAAATTTGGGCGAAGAACAGGGACCCCTTAAAAATCTGAAGAAGGGGTCCCGGGGACCCCAAAGAATTTAGCCTTAGCAGAAGCCCTGATTATATTATTCTATATAACTTCGATATTAATAGCTTTGCTGTTACTTTTGTTTTTAGCTGTCTGATGGTTGTTCTAGCGAAGAGCACCCTGCATGTCAGGCACATGCTAACTCACTGTCAAGGAATCAACTTTTGATGATTAGAGAGCAGCTGTAGTCTCTTATCTCCCATGGTCATGTCATCTGTTAATGTCAGAGAAAAAAAAAATTCAATTGCGTTGCATCTATGGTCTGGTATAAAACAGTCCAGTATAAGATGAAAGGCAAATCATTACACGAAAGATAATCTGGCTTCACTTTTGCTTCTTAAATTGCAGAATATTGACCTGTATCCAGCTATGTTCACTGCCCTTATACAGAACAGAGCAGATTTTGTTCAGCTGTTTCTTGACAATGGTTTGGACCTAAAGCGCTTTCTCAACATCAAGACCCTCTGGAACCTGTACTGTGAAGTGAGATTTGTTAGATATTTTTATATCACAATATAAACTCTATCGGAAAGAACAAAAATGCTAGTGCGTTATATTGCTGAAGGCAGATAGTTGTCAGTAATCAGTAATACTTCTGTGTTTGCCTTATACGTATCGATCTGTTGTATTTCTGGAAAATCGTATAAACATGCAAATATAGTGAGTAATTTCATGTGATTGAGAAGGAACTGATGATAAGATGTCCATTTTGTGCATGTTGAAATATTTGTATGTGCTCCCCAAGAATACGAATCTGGACAAAAGTCTAGCTATTGCTCCTTGGTTGCAGTGCATTAAGGAGGAGACAGATGCTGGGGCTCAACTTCTGCGTTATCTGATCACTTACCAGAAGGTACTAGAAGGGTATAAAGAAGAGTTTACAAGTGGTGTGTGACCACAAGAGGCTTTCTTCAGGATATTTTGTTTGGCAGTAGTGTGATCATACTCATTTGTTCATTGAATTTAATGTTAATAACACATTTGATGATGATGATGATGTCTATTTGTAATGCGCAGGTATCCATTCAGAAGAATGCTCATTGTGCAGCAAAAAACAAAAAAAAATTAAAAAAAGAAGAAAAAAATAAAGTGAACAAATATATAAAACACCAGAAAAGTGAAAATAAAGACAGAAGTGTTGCTAGGTTGTTTAAGTCTGTCTTAAATAAACCGATGGGTCTTCAGTCTTTTTCAAAACGTGGTTGGTATTGATTTGGAGGGAGGTTAAGAAATAGTTTACTAAAATATAAGGTTAGCTTTTCTTTTAAGCAAAGATTTCCATTTGTTTGTGAAAGCAAACCTGGGCAGCCTTCCTGTTATGTCATGACCCACCAGATTTTGAGAACTTTCCTGATCTTCTTCCATACATCGGCAAAATTGTGGCACACTTGCTTGAGGACCAGAGATTCAACTTTTATTCTGGTAGGTTTAATCTTTTGAACATATGTTTCACTTGTAAGCATGGATTCTGTTAATTACAATCATGTTGCAGTGTTCAGCTTAATTAGTATGTGGTGGAAAATTTATTTTGTTGCCTATAGTAATTAATAGAGTGAATGCACAGGCCTATATGTAAAATAACAGAAATAACTTTATTGTTTCTCAAATTTGTCTCTTGTTAGTTACTTTTCACATAAAAAAAGTGGCATTACACTGTTCACAGTCACCATAAAGTTCACAATAGCTATGAGTTGTTTGACAGAACAAGCAGAACAATTTAAGTTATTTTTTAAAAAGGGAGAGAGAGAGGGTGGGGGGCAATAGGCACTACCCTCACTTAAAGCTGGCCCATGCAAAATGGGTTTGTGGAACATTCCTCTCATTATTAATGCTAAGTTCTTATAAGTTTTATCATTTTGAAAACAATAGCAGATCTATAGAACAACTTTACCCAGATATTGCTGTTATATTCTTTTGTTAATTGTATTTAAAAGTTTTACTAGTCATTTTATGCTGTTGTTAGTCTTGAGTTCAGTAATGATCTATATCTTGATTTAGTACATGAGATTCTCCTACCAATTAATATTGCACATCTTTTAACTGTACTGAATTTAATTAGAAAGTGTTTAAACTAACACAGTGTACATGTGGGCTGGGCATATGGATATGAAGAATTCTGACAGTTTCATAATGTTTCTGGACATAGCATTAGCATGAGACATGACCTTTTAATGCATTTGTTTTCAGAGATTATATTTGTTGGCATATACCATTTAATAATAAAGCTAATAATAATCAAATTATCTAGTGCATTTCCCTGTGTGGATACACGTTCAGTGTTATGTAAGTAACCATGTGATGTGAAATGTTTATTTTCTTTTCCCCTCTAAATTAAAACTAATTTCCAATTTTATTTGAATTGATTTTTATCTTATTTCATGTATATATTTCATATAAACATATATTTCATTTCATATTAGAATTTTAAGATGCATTTCACCTGATCTGGGATGACAGTTTTACTTACATGTTGGATACCTAGCTTTACATTAAAATTACTGTTGCAAACTTTATTGCACATTTTGATATAGTTTTTTTGTGTCTATATTTTTTTACTTGTTTCTTAAAAAAAAAATTCTAATTTTAGGCATATATATATACTTTTCCACTAAATTTGCCAGGTTAATGAATCTTCAGTTAAAGCCAGCCAGTGTGTTTCTTCATATAACCAGTACTTTTGGTACCAATGAATCTGGCCCCCAGACATTTTAAAATCTGCATGCCACATTTATTCTTTGGACAGCTCAACTCTGCTTTAATTTTAATTCATAGTGGACAGAACAGAAGCTCACTGTCTGCCCCATTTATTCCATTAACACTTTAACTCACTGTGGACAGGACAAAAGATTGCTGTTCTTTGTACCTGTATTAGCCTTTGCTGCGCAGTTGTCTCAGATGCAGTGTGTAAAAGCTGCCAAATTGTGGTTTTCCCTCACACATCTTACAAACTATAACAATTTTTTTTAAGGTTGAATTAAAGATGGCTTAATAATTTTGTTATCTGTTACTGTTCAATCAGAATAAAACTTTTATACATCCTATAAGAGCAAGGTAAGGAAAAAAAGTCATTCGTATACATAACAGTGGGAGAAAGAGAGTAAAAGCAGTAGAGACAGAACAAAATGACAATAAAATACGATGTTTGTTTTTTATCTTCTTTTCATTTTCATGTTTATTTTATTTGTAATGTTATTTAATTTTTTACTGCTTGAATTCTTCTTATGGTTAGGTGTATCTAAGTTTTTCCCCTCAAAATCTACTATATAATTACTGTTTTAAATCAATTCATCTATAGCTGTCATTGATGTCTGAATAATGGAGTTTTTCAGTAGGAGAAAGCTTCTTAACAAGAATTGAAACATTTTATTTCTTATTTCTGCCAATAATACTATCAGTAAGCATTGAGTTGTTAATTCCTATTTTGCAGACAAAAAATTTGTTGTTCGCGATAGCAATCCCTCTCTGGAATGGAAGAAGAGAGACTTTGCAGCTATAAAGCGATTGAAAAAAGCAGGTAAGGTTTAATTGCTTTCATTTCATGCTTTTATTGTGTGGTTATTTATTTATTTTGAAGGTGAGAGGTTATTAAAAAAATGGTTTTTGAATGGTACACTAGATCTTTCTTTAGAATCTTTCCACATATAAAAAGTAAGATGTAGGGCTGCTGTTTTCATTGAGTCTTTAACATCATCTCACAATCCCCATGGCTTAGATGCCTGAATGAAGTGTGTATTGCATTTCTGCATGCAGTAAAACCTCTTTATTAAGACCTTCTTGATTGTGACCTTCTTGATTATGACCCCCTCTTACTTACAACCCAAAAATGTTTCATGGACATATTTCGCTATATAAACATAATCTGTAATATGACTACCTTCCAGCTGAACTTGTGACGGACATTTTATGATCCATTACAACTTCAAAAGTTGCATGTTGAAAAAAATTAAGCACATTTTAAAATACACTGCTTCTTGCAGGCCGCTTACTGAACATTAAGGTTTTCTGCAGAAATCATGTAAATAAGCATATTTTGAAAGAGACTGCTTGTTCTATGGGTTATCTGTCATTTCAACCCAAACCATAATATTATTGCTCCAATCATAGCAACCATATCATCCCAACACTGAAAGTCAAAATCCATCCAGATTCAAAAGGTGAATTATACTCTTTACCAGCCATTATCAGCCAATTATGCTTCATGCTTTTGCAGAAGTCACATGTCTGTAAAAATAAAATTATTGACCAACTTCTTTATTGCAACTTTTTGAAAAAATCATGTTAAAAAATATAAATAGTACATTTTAAGAGAGTATTTTTGTTTGCCAGGATACATGTCTATTGATTGATTGCTCTTACCTGGAGTTCCCCTATAAATCTTCAGTACAGCTTAACAATGGCAGAATAAGCATGACCTGCTTATTCTAAATAACAAAAACTATTAAAAAACATAATAATATGGTTTTAAGAGCATTATTTCAACCTTTGGTTCCTAGATTTATGCCAGACTGGTTGATCTCCCTACGACAACCCCTCTGTTAGACCCGATTTTGGTGGATTTTAGCCAGTCTTTATAGGGAGGTTTTACTGTATCAGTTTAGCCATACTCTTTAGATAGCAAAAGAAAACAATGGCTTGAAGTGGCAAAAGGAATAATCCATAACTGTGATTGTTTGTGATGGTGTTGGCAAAGCTTTTATTGAGTTATAAGCTTGATATGAGAGCTAGTTCTGATGTGTATACAGAAAGATGAGCTTTTAAAGTGTGAAGAAAATTGAAAGTATCATTATCACTAATGTCTTTTTATTTAGTATGAACTTAAATGTCACTTAATAATGCTAACATTTAAGGAGACTCCTTTTATATGGTTTTAAACACAACATCTAAGCTTTCATGTGCTTGTTAGTGAAATATATTCAAATATCTATGTATTCACACTTATAAAAGTAGTCTCACCATAGTTTGCTTCTCAGATGTGATGGATAGGTAAATATAACTTCACTTCCACAGGAGGGAAATTTTTGCCTATAAAGAAGCATCAGAAAACTAAAGATGAATTTGATTTTGAATCTCCGGAGAGAGAGCTGTTTCTGTGGGCCATTCTTTTCAATCGTAGTAGACTAGTTCGTCTCTTCTGGAAGCAAGGCCGTGATCATATTGGTAATTATGTTCTTTTCTTAATTTTGTGTATGCGTGCATGCCTGTGCACACATTTTTTATGTGTAAAAATTAAGCACTAATATTGTAGGTGTATGCATACATGTTTGTTCTATTTTAGAAAAGTTAAGCTAGAATTTGGTGGGCTGAAAAGATTAAGTAGAGTTACCATTGAACTTAGTTGATCACATGAGTTCATAAACTAGCTGTTGATAATGAAGGCAATGAGACTGATTTAGTGGAAACAAAATCCAAGACAAATAAATAGGAGCTAGGAAGCAGATCCAGATCTTCACACCTACCGTCTTTTTTCTGCATATATGGCACCTGTTCACAAAGCTGGCTACTTTCCCCTGATGTAGCATTAGTTGCTGGCTCAATGTAAAATGTCTTCAGTATTCCACTGTCAGAATCATGCTATCAGTGAGCTAATATTTACTGGTTGGCTACTGTACTAAAAATATATCAAAGCCAGTTTCATGTGCATGGAGGAGACAGTTTGTGGCTAGAATTCCTAGATATTTGATTTTGACAAGAACATGAATATGAATAGTTCTACTATCAGTGAGCAGAACTGGTGAGAATTTGCTTGGCAGGTGGTGCCCTCTTTGCCTCGGCACTGCTGAAGCAGTTGTCCAGTTTTGCTGATAATGAAGAAGAGGATGATTTAAGTGCTGAGATGGCCACCTGTGCTGGGTAAAGACATCAAAGTTTATTTTCTTTTTTGTTATGACAACCTGGGATTCAGTTCTCTCACTGGTCATATATTCAGATCTTGACAGTAAATCATTAGATCCTTGCTAACATTGTGTCAGTCTTTCCCTTTTGCTCTCGTTTGAAGCCTTTCACACACACATTCATTTATAATGTTTATAAAGCTAGCACAGTTGATACAACATAAACATTTAATAAGAGCAATAATAAGTTTATTCAAAGAGCATCATGCTCTAGCTAACAGTCAAGTAAAATGTACTTTAGACACCACATTTATATTCCAAACTTCTTCCTAGGACTGTCATATTTTATTCAATGGGAATGGTATTTTTCATGTTGGTTACAGAGCATGTGAGCAGTGGGCTGTAAGTGTGCTGTCTGAGTGCTATTCAAGAGATAAACAGCTGACACACCATCTGCTTGTTCGTGAGCTGCCATCTTGGGGTCAAACAACACTCTTCAGCATGGCTGATAGCTATGAAATGATGGAATTCTCTGGACACTCTGCATGCCAGACCAAAGTATCTTCAATATGGAAGGGTCGTATGGCACTCTATACATCAGAAATGAAGGTCTGTCAATTCTTCTATTTTTTCCATTTCTTTACGGCATATTGTGTGAAGACAGATGGAACAGCTTGAGGAATGAAGAGAAATAGTGAAATTGAAAATGATTACCAATAACTTAAATCCATTAGGGCATACTTCTGCTTCCAATGCATACCACTTGCACTTCTCTCTCTCTCTCATTTTTGGGGGAGGGGAATGATGTACCACTTAGGAACAAACAAAGTAATAATGTTCAGGAAAGATACCTGATGATTGGGAGATATTTTTGTCAGGATACTTGTAAACATTTTTGTCCATGAATTTTATCCATTTGGTCATGCTTCCACATTTTAGACAAAGAATTACTAAGTCTTGAATTTTTTTAGTTGTTTTGTATATCACACATTATTTTAAGACGCTCACAGCACATTTTTACTTTGATATATGTAACTCAAGAGCATATGCATTGCAGTAATAGTGAAATCTACTCTCTAATACCTTTTCCACCTCATTGACCATTGATTGATTCATTTTAATTCAAATGAGGAAGCTTTCTCCAGTTATAACTGGATTTGAGAGTTTCAGTGAGTTACAAATGTTCATTTCTTATCTTTTAACTGTCATGGACAAATGCCTCTAGTGAAAGACAGTTTTGATGAGTAATTTTAGTTTTCTGTTTGCAGATCGCTTTTTGCATTTTCTTCCCTCTGATGGTTCCCTCCATCAAGTTCACTGCTGATTATAAGCCCAAAGAAGAAGACAAAAAGAAAGCAACGCCTGGAGATCTTACAGAGTCTCCGAGGGGTTCGACTCTACTTAACAATACCGTGTCTCCCAGAACTCTTTCTGATGACAACCAAGATGGTAAAGGTTTTGTGCCTTCTCAGTCCAGACGTGAAAGGGTGTACACCATTGCAAGCAAATTCAACAAGGTTAATCTCTGTGACCTCAGAACTGCTGATAACATCAGCATCTTTGCAGCTATACTCTATTTCTACCAGGCTCCAGTCACGAAGTTCTTCTGCAACATAGTAAGTGGTGCTCTGTTCTGGAAGAACTTTCCTGAGTTTATAGTATAGATGTGTTGTTTATAGCATAAATGGATGGATAGACGAATGAAGGTAGGATAACATCAGTGATAACAGGAGAAGAGATTAAAACCATATCAGTTTGAGATAACTGCTGTATGATGCTGTTCAGAAATGTTTTTCATGTTTTGTACAGATTTCCTACTTCGTATTTATGGGGCTTTTCACCTACTTTGTACTGGTTGAATTAAGACCTGTTGAGACAGATTCTCCATCCATTTTTGAGTATATTACTTGGGCGTGGCTGGGCACCATGGTTCTAGAAGAATTCAGACAAGTAAGAATCTGTGTTTTGTTTTTTTGTTTTTTTTTAAAAAAACACGCTTGCCAGAGAATAAAAGAAAAGCAGCTAATCATTTCTTTGAAATCATGAAACAAAAATTAACTCTCAAAAAAAATGATAACTCGACGTTAACATTCTAATGCATATAAAATTCATTCAGTTTGAAAAACTAATCATAATAAATAAACAACACTTCATTGTTGACAAAAAAATTAGGATTAGATCGAAACACGAAAAGTCAACATTTTTTTTTTTTACCAGAATCCCTTATAGCACACCATGTTTTTTGCAAATTGGAAAGGAATTAGATGTATCCAACAAACTTTCCAAAAGTATTTCTCTACACAGAGTTCTCTGGTCTTTAAATGCATTGATTTCTTTATCACTTTTCTATATCCTCCGTTTTGTCTTTATTTGCCATCTGCACAAGTTAAGGGAGGCTATTTAGTTTGGAAATGTGAAACAAAACATTTGTGGGGTTGCATCCCTTGCTGAACCCATTACTATTGGCATGTGATATGGCATGTTAAGTTTGTTATAACTGATAAGCCAGATGAAAAATTAGAATATACCTGATGCTGCTCCTAATATATTATCACTGTTTCTGATTTTCAGATGATGAGCAAGGATCATGGGTCAGTAATATACAAAATAAAGAACTGGTTTGGAAACGTGTGGAATAAGTTTGATCTTCTCATATATGTCTTGTTTATGGTGTCGATCATTTTGCGATACCAGCTGGAATCTGAATTTGTGTGGGCACGCATTGTTTACAGCATTACAATGGCTCTGTTCTACCTGCGCTTTATGCAGTTCTTCTATGCTGAGAAAAATATAGGCCCCAAAGTCATCATTATACGGAAAATGGTGAGATTTATGAAATGACATCATCATTATGGAGTGTATTTAGAATGGCATAACACTCTTAAGTACATAAAGAAGAAACATGATGGCAGAATATATGATAGTGAATGATAAGCAACTTTTAGCTGTCTTTCAGCTTTTATCACCAACAGTTGTCCATACTTGTCTTTGAAACATTTTGATGGGATCAGTTTTCTGATAGTATTGAAAACTTTTATTTTCAGTAATGATGTGTAAGGTATAATAATGTTATGTATCAATGATGTGTTTTTCTTTTTTTTTTCTTTGCAGTTGACAGACCTGTCATTTTTTGTTGCCATCTTGGTGGTATTCATGTTGAGTTTTGGTACTGCATACCAAGCTAACTTGTTTCCCCATTCGGTACCGAGCTGGACTATCCTTGGCAATGTGTTTTATTTTCCCTACTTCCAGATGCATGGAGAAAATTTTCTGGATGAAATGCAAGGTCTGCTTGAATTTTGGTAGTTTAGAACATGACAGTTCATGTTCAACATGTAGGTTGTGACAGCTCACATACCAAATTGATAAGGAAGACAGCATTTTGATTTTAGGGTGTTTAAGTACAAGTTGTAAATAATACTTTCCTATATGTTGCACTGGCATACAGCCAGAAGATAGTGACATCTATCACCATTTGTTAAATTAATTGTGTTTATTACTATTGAATGATAAATGTATATAAACAGATTTAGCGATCTATTTGCTTGTCTTATTGTTTAACGTAAAATCAGCAGTTATGCTGCATTCTGTTGACCATCAGGTGAACCAACACCAAACTGCTCAAAAAATCAATCAGTATGGGGAAAAAATCTAGCTGATCGTTGTCCAGAGAATAACAAAGTGGTGCCTGTATTGCTGGGTGTGTACTTGATGCTTATCAACATCCTTCTGGTCAACCTTCTTATTGCCATGTTCAGGTACTATTTCTTAACATTGTGTGCATGCATCATTCAGCTACCCACCCGCTCACTCATATCCAGAAATATGTTCATATATGCGCACACACACACACACACATATATGTATGCTACTGTGCTAAAGATAAAGTACATCAGTGAATGAGTGCCAACCATTTTATGTAGAAAGTGTCTACCTTGAGAGAACCTAGTATGTCACTGACATGTTTCAAGACAATACACAGAGAATTTAGCAGATACATTAGGGCATTCTTCGGGATTTGACAACCTTCTCTTAGTATGGTACATGGGCCTGCAACCATTTGAACCATGTGCTTTAAAATTATAGACATATATAAATTAAAAGAGCTTTTACACAGTTATGGATGAGCCTTGCAGGTTTGTCCATTTCTTGGTGACACCATGTTTTAGGTATTTAAAAAAAAATAACCTGTGCGGGAGCCAATTACAACATTCTGTAAGTTAAGGGACTATATACTATAGGTTGTAAAATTTATTGTTTACCCTTATGGCCACTGAAACTTCTGCTTATCATTATAATTTGACACTGATAATGATTTAAGAAGGAAAACTTATATGCAAAAGCATGTAAAACCTAGAGCAGTTCTATTGTGCATTTTCATTACTTTTATGCTGTAATGTCATCTTTTTATACTGGTATGCTGTTAATATTACTAGCACTTATTTACATGATAATGTTGCAGCTACACATTTCAAAATGTACAAGACAACTCTTTGAAAGTCTGGCGCTACTATCGGCTGTCTCTGGTGTTTGAGTATGCTGATCGTCCAACTCTAGTGTCACCTCTCATTTTCATAAATCATGTTTTTCGATTTTTGAGGTGGCTGTGCTACAAAGCTACAAAGGACTGCATTAATCGACATGATCCATTACGTAAGTGATGCCTGTGTGTCTGAGTACTGTGCCGCTGTCTTCTGTGATTAGATTTTTTTTTTTTTTTTTAAGAAGGAACGATATTTATAAAAACAGTATTATTTCAGCAGGCATGAATGCTGTATGTTTACTTCAGCTGCACATTTATTTATTTTTATGTATTATGCTGCATGTATGTCCATTGTGAGACAAAGTCTTGTGATTCTCTATAAATGCATTGAGCCTTCTGAAATATTGACAAATGATAGAGGTGAAGCTGTCCCCTGAAGACCACAATCGCCTGTCTGTGTTTGAACGAATGGCCATGGAGAATTATTTGACTCATTCCAAGCAGATGTCTAAGGGGTCACTTGACAACCAAGTGGCCACAACAGCTGAAAGGTCAGTACAAGAACAGGCTGTTTGCCAGTGACTGGATAAATTCTGCAATTTAGTTCAGTGACTAAATTATGAAATGTAGCTGGATAAAATGTATCACTAAGAATTTTTAAAGTCTACTTTGCATTGTTGGACTGGTTTTTGATGATTTTAATATTTGCATTTATAAAGTTTTGATTCATTTCATTATGATGGGGGAGATGAGCTATGAAACAGAAAATGTTTTGAGACTGAGCGTTATGGTTTAACTTTATGATGTACAAAAGTAAGTTTGTTATAAAATTAATCAAATCTCACAATACTGCACCTTTTATCCTTTTTAAACTGCATGCCTTGTGGCCTTTAAGTGATGTATTTATACAGTCCCCCATGAAAGTAGAAAGTCAGCAGATAATGTGAGGCTCCTCACTTAACCAAGACAAAGAGCATGGAGTTCCCAAATATGTTCCAGCTGACAGTTTAACGTCTAATAAATATTTGTTAAAACATTTTTAGTTATGCTTGGCCGTCAAATATATAGGATTGAAAGCATAATGGAGGAGCTGGAAATTATCAAGGACACAATTCAGCAGCAAGAAGGCCAGAGGGCACAGTTTGCTGGGATGCCAACAGAGAGCCCATCAAAAGAAGCAGATATCATGGAGCGTATTTCTCCATCTGCACCAGACAGGTGTGTTGATACGATGCCTTTTGTTGCAGTTTCTGTATCAGTAATAGACCTGGGATTCAGACTTCTTCTTTTACAGACATGCAAACACATGCAGACTTTTTTACATTTAGATATTTGTGAAAATTTGTCTGCTCTATGTCATTAATTTTTTAACAACTACTATTTTAGTAATTTATATGTATATTTGTCTCTATGTATTCTATTCAGAATGAGACCTGCTGGAAGTTTGCACCCTCTTAATCTCCTTTTGCTAATAAATATCTATACTTTTCTTTTTTAAAAAATGGATGACGTAGAACAAAACAAAAAAAATCAAAGTACACATATGAAAGCTGATGCTTGGTTCTGTTATATAGCAAACAAGTATCAAGGGAGGAAATAGAGAGGCTGTCAAAGTGCGTGGAGGAGTTGTCAGCCAGATCATCTGCAACCTCTGTTCAGCTTGCAGATCTGATTAATCTGCTGCAGACCTCAATCCAGCAACAACAGCAGATCCCATCACGAGTCAAAAGCTGGACCTCACCTAAACACATGCAAGAAACCAGAGTCATTGACGAAGACGAAGACACACTTCAGTGAATAAAAAAATCACTCATACCTGTGCTGAGATGACCACATCTAATTGACTTCTTTATCGCTTTGTTATTGCTTGATGGGTTTTTGTTAATATGATTTATTTTATGATTTACAACCCTTATGTTGGCAATTCATGGGCAGCAAATCTGAACTGGTTGTTTGCCCATTTTTTCCTCTGATAATTTTGATTGCATTTTTGGGCAACACAAGATTGTATATGTGGAACAGGGTTTTTTTTTAAAAAGTTTTTCTTCTTTTGTGATTAAAGTGCTGATCATGGATCAATGGACATAGTGAGGATTGTAGCAGACGTGACCGACACCTGCTAGTAAATATGTCATATTGAAGATTTCATTGTTGTTATATATTTAATAGTGTGTGCTACAAATCTATTAGTTCATTGTGTTTAAGCTTTAGCTTTTTTTAATTACAAATTTATGTCCTTTTATTTATTTCTTTTAAAACTAGTTTAAAAGCACAGAAACACCATGAAAAGCACAAATCCAATACACTTGATATTTAAAATTGTATTTTATATTGTATTGTTTTCACACATAGTATTTCTCAAAGAAAGAGCCACTCTCTTTGATCACTCATTTAAAAATGGCATGAACACCTTACAGGACTCATTTTGATACTCACTTTGGTGTGTGTTCAGGGAGACTGATCTACAGTAGATTGTGATGTTACAAGTAAACATTTCTAGGCACTGCTTATATTTTTGTTCATTAAAATCTTACGTTCAATGAACGGGGAAGAGGAAAGCCAAGTGCATGGTTAGAACTCTGGCCAGAGAAATGCTTGCAAGTCCTTGGTACCTCTATGCTGCAGTAAATATCTTTAGTTGTTGAATTAGATTCCTGACTCTGTAGAGGGTTGGGGAAAAAAGGGCAGTGATGGAGGGATGGTGACACAAAAAGAGCTGACCCCAAAGCAAGTACAGTCTCTACCATCTCGCTCCCCTATGACCAAAAAGTTATGAGCTTTTTTTAAAAATTATAACCACAGGGCTTATATTGTCATCCTAGGATTGTGTCTCATGCTAAATTTCTCACCATTCATGTTTAAAAAGTGTTTTTAAATCATGCAGTGATACAACATTCTATACTGTTTCATTCACTGAATTTCCTGTGATCTCACCTTTTCATTGTAAGAGAAAGACCATCGTTAAGTCTGAATATGTCTGCAAGATTATGTACTTATATTGTATGATTTGACTTTTAAAATCATGTTTCACATATTACTGCAATCGTCTTCGCAGTGGTGCAGACCAATAGGAAATGTACTGAAAAAAAAACCAACCTAGAAGATCTGAAGACTGTGATAAAACACTCACTTTTGAGATGTGGCATAAGATTTTTGTGCCATTTGACTGTTCTTTCTCAATTGAAATTGCATCTTGAGGGTATCCCTCCAGCAGCTACATTCACAGTGGAGGAGTTCATTTACTTCAACTTATTGTTTTCCATTTAGTCTATAATGTAACAAGCTCTTTTTCTGTGGGTAAGATTTTGTGGTTAAAATATTCCATTGCATTTATGATCACATGAACTCATTTATTTGTTCGTTTATTCCTTACAGAACGTATGTTGTTACACTGTAAAGTTATTTCATGGTAAATGTTTTAGCAGTCATTTTGTACACAAATGACAGAATGAGATCTTGACTTTCAGACAGCTGATCAGATTTTCACATATATTGTGTTGTTGCGTGAGAATGAGATGTTACTTTACCAGAACTGAAATTTATTTTTAAAGATGAAAACAAAAACCTCAGGCCTTTTGTATGAACTCTTGAAAAAAAGGTAAAATTTACATTGAACGTTGTAACTCATTTTTACCAGATCGTAAACTGGGAAATTGAGTCAAGGGTATATGTGACATCGATCTAGGAGCAGGAAAAATATGCAGTGCCATAAAGTATGGCACTAGGTGACAAACTCTTTTTGGATCAGGTGAGAAATTGGTGAAGAAACTGGATAGAAATATAGATGTTCCAGCAAAATGAGTTTGTTTGCTGTTTAGCAGCTGCCTCCCATGTCTGTTTGCCACAGAACAGCAGCTGAATTGATGGGTGATTTGTCTTGTGAGATTTTGCCTCCTCAAAATGCTGAGGGATTTGCTTAAGCGAAACAGGTTTGATGCAGCCTTTGCTAATGAGGCTTTAGTTTATTGAACCCAGTGAAAGCAGAGTTCAACACAATCTCCACTTCTTCTGTCAAGTGAAAAGCATGTGCCTTTAATATTCCTGTTTGCTCAAATGTGTCTGGTATTGTGTAATATTCAAGATTCCAGTGTCACCTTCTGCAGCAACAGACTTTTGTGTCTACATGCTTGATGATATATTTATTTCCTCTTTTGAAAATTTTTTTTGGTCATAATTTACGTTTTTTAAAAAAATACTAATGGTTATTGCTTTTAATCAAGCACTCTCAGTGCATTTGTTTACATTTTTCTATTTCATTTTTTACATGACTATCATCTTCATATTTGTAAAAATTGACATATATGTACTAGAATATACATGATGTTAAACCCATCCGCTTGTAAATTCAGGTGATTAATTTTATGTGTTCTTTTGCTGTGCAACAATCTTTGACATTAGAGAGATTAAGATTTAAACCAAATTCAGTGAGAACTCCCTTTTTTTCATGGAGCCCATTTCAGGCATTGTATACATTGCCTAGCTATTCTATAAAATGCCAGTTTTAAAAATTGCCCATAACTAAGGTGACCAGACGTCCCGCTTTAGGCGGGACAGTCCCGCTTTTGACCTCGTGTCCCGCCTGAATATCGGGCGGGACGCCCAATGTCCCGCTTTTTGGCTTTCTGGCAAGTCCATTAAATGTCCCGGTTGTCTTTAAAAATCACTTTTTTCGGTGTTTTTTGACGGCGACGACACCATCATCGGCACGTGTCCCGCTTTCGCCCCCGAAACGTCTGGTCACCTTACCATAACACAAATACACAATTGTTATTCAGTCTCTGAAAATGTACTCAAAAACTTTTTACAGTGCATGAAAAGAAGTTTTTATTTTGGTATGTCGTCTATGCAAATGTCCTTGTGCAGATTTTCTTACCAGATGGTACCAAAATTGATATGACTGAGATACAAACTCTTCTGTAACATTAATTTATATAAAAAAAAAAATCTACTTAAACATGTCGTAGCATAGAGGGCATATAGTAGTTATTCTGTGATTACAGAAAGTGCACAAAAAGGTGCGTCTTCTTTGATGAAAGGTAAAATAATCACTTGGCAGATGCTATTTTGGGAACATAGATATTATTTTACACAAAAGTTGTAACTTCATAAATCACCTCATAATGGCCAAAAATTTGCACACACATGAGATTTCTGACATTCACTGCAAAAAGCAACGTGACCATCAGTAATGGCAACCATGCCGCACCCTGACAAGTTAATGGTCACCAGCTATTCTCACCTAAACTACTCTTTCCACAACCTCCAGGCCTTATTCATGAAACATGTTAGCCAGTCTGCGTTGCAGCATGTTACCCTAGCTGGGTAGATCAGCTAACCAAAGATGGCAGCTCCAACCTCATTCATCAACATGGGATAGGCCCATCCAAATTGTTTTACCAGCAGGTATGTTAACAGAGATATCCCCTTTGGCTAATGTTCACCTAGGTTATGTATGGTGATGACTGTAACTTAACAGCAAACGGTGAATTTGTTTCTAAACCTTGTTTACGAAGTTTACAAACTGGACAGATGATATAATAATAAAAAATTGTTTAGTAAATACTGTTTGAATTAATAATCCAAGAGAACATAAAAAAATTGGGCATTTCTTTCCCAAATAAAAAATTAACTTGAAAGGTTAAATTTCATCTAAGAAAACAGGTACAGATTGAAAAACAATACATTTAAAATCATCTTTCAATCATAATATATCCCCTGCTGTTCTGCGTTTCTTAAAATATACATATATAAATCACATATACCAAGACTTATGCATATCTACAATAAATGCACAACGATTAACGCAAAGTCCATCAACATGTCATAAAAACTATTTTGAACACAGACACTGAAAAGAACTTTTAAAGAATGCCTCTGCTGCCAGGAGATAAGATGTAGGAGGTACTAATGGCATCAAGGAAAGGTATGATTTTGTTATACACCTAAATTTTGGTGAAAAGGCACAGTTCTTTTTGGAAATCCTAGTTGCATACATGCTGCAGATAATCATCATCACTAATGAAACAAAATAATGAAATTGGAAAATCATTCTCAGTAGATACTTGATACAAGATACTGTAACAATTTCTTCAAGGCTCCTTTATCAGTCCTTAAACTAAAATTAAAATGAGGAACATGATGTCTCCAGCTTTTCTAAATTCTTGCATTACAAATTCTATTTGAAGATATATATATCTTTAAAAATGATCACATTGAATCAACAGCATTATATCATATTACTGTAAAAAATGTTATCTCCATCAGCAATGATCAGACAATTATATCCCAAAATAAAGGATATAATTTAAAGAAAACTTGTCTAAGTGGAAATAAGACAATAACAAAGCAAACCCATAGTAATCGTTCTGTAAATCCCCAAAAAAAGGAATATATAAGGCCATGAGAAGTACACCAACAAATGGGAAATAACTAAAAAAGACGACTCCTGAGAATTGTCAGATGTGTGCAAAAATTGAAGAACTAAAGCAAGTTTATTTATGAATGTTTTTGCTTTTAGAAGCATGAAAATGTGGAGCCAGTCTCCTAACCCTAAGAAGGCAGTTCACTGACAACCTTTAGTCGCCTCCCCTTGACTAAACTGTCATGACAGGAACAAGGCATTATTATAAAAATATGTAAACAAAATGTAAACACTAGATCCATACACATCCTCATCAGTGAATAAGACAATTATATAAACATTTTTAAGTACAAGGCATCCATATGGCAAAAAGAATCCTTCATTCTGTAAATGAAACGATTCTAAATTTTGTGAAAAATGGAATGCATAAATCATTGAAAATGGCACTAACTACAACAGCAGGGATTAATAACTTAAAAAAAAAAAGACTCTTGCTGTTGCCAGATGTATGCAATAATTAAAGAACTAAAGTAATTTTTAAGCAAGTTCATTTTTGAATGTTTTTGCTTTTTGAAGCATGAAAAAGCACAGCCAATCTCCTAATCCAAAGGTGGTTCATTGGCATTCTTTAGTAGCCTCCCTTTGACTGCATTTGACGCACTATTCTTAAAGCAGGATAACACTTATATGGACATCAATATATTCCAGCTTTATCAAAAGATTATTATTGTAGAAAAAAACTGGATGACAGAAGTCCACCTAGACGTTTTTACCCCAACCGAGCAGCTACAAAAGCTTTGGGTGAATTAGAATGTCAAGATTTGTGAAAAATTTAACAAAGCTACAGAAAATATTAAAGAGCAAAATGGCAATTTATCAAATACAAAAATAAGTATCAACAATTAAATTTCCAATAACAGTTACTTTAAAAATGTGTTAAACACCCCAACATATTTCAATGCAATCCCTCTTAATCTTTGCAGTGAAAAAAGCTTTACTGGTTGTTAAGGTTATCCAGTTGGAATGCCCATCCCCACTGGCAAGGCATTTGGTTGAATGGGATTGGTGGAATGTCAATAGCCACACCCTGAGTGCCCGTGCTAGCAAATGTGAAGGCGCCATTGTACCCAAGCAAAGAGATTTTGGTTTTGGAAGAGACACTTGGTGCTCCCAACATCATGGTTGAGGTAGAAGGCCACTTCAATATGATTGCATATACCACCGTACTTGCATTGGCTTTCTTTGCTGTGTACCTGCAACAGATTAAACACCCGATGACTGTGATTGTATTGCCATGCTAAATAATCTTAGTTTGGATGGCAGTCAGGGGTTCATAGGCATTTGAAGTGAAAATAAGTAACAAGGAACATATTTCTCCCTTCATTAGAACATTTAATTTACCCAAAGTTAAATTGTAAGATTTAACTATCAAACTAACCTGTCACATAGAAGTTTATCGAGTTTTGGGTATATATAAAGCTTTTATAAAGTCTTTACATATAGCTACAATGAATTCTGTAACTAACACTTCCATACACAGAGCTCTAACAAATGTGAATATCTGCTTATGTTACCAAATATTAAAATATAACTTTCTGATGCTCATGCTGTAAAAGTGAGATAATTCACAAATAAAAAAAATAAGTGGTATGAATGCAGAATCCGTTTAATAGCATTTTTTTGTTTTTTTGTTTTGACCTAGCTATTCCAAGAAGACAGAACCTGATTACCACATGAAAGGCATCTTATCAGGATAATTACACATACCAATGGGAAATATGCTGATGGCAACTCTTTAGGACTGAGTTAAGTCACTGGGTATCCCTTTAAAATAGAATCTGATATTTTATCAATCTTTAATGATAGCAGCAATAAGCTACTTTTTGCCCGTTCTAGAAAGGCAACAAGAATACGGCTAAGTTTTTTAAAAAATCTCTATAAAGAAAGACATACCAAACATTAGAATTGACTGTGTCATTCTGATATTTCCAAGGCTGTGTACCAAAAATTGCATCTCCATTTACCCCCAGCCACTCTCCCATCTGAGTGAGACGCTCTTCATAGATAGGGGATATCATTCCATCTTTAGTGGGTCCCACATTAACCAGAATGTTTCCACCAAGACTGCAAGATGACAGTAAATATATTTAATGAACATGACAATAATAAATCACCAACACCATTGTCCAAAAATAGACTTTAAAACATATTGTTCTAACAACTAAGTAAGGTTAGAAGACTTTATTTTTTAATGCATTCATAATGCAAGGATGAGATAGAGATTATTGCTCTGTATGCAGGGTAGAGCTTTGCATGTGTAGTTTCTATCAATTTTTTGTTAGGGGAAGGAGGGTTGCGATGGGAAATTTGGGAACTTCCTGTCAAATTCACTTCCTTCATAATCTAAGGGATATATGTGCTTGGAAATAAATATAACTATTTATCTTTTTTTTAAACAGCATAAAAAATAATGGGGCCTCATGCATATACAAGAGAGCTACCTTGTAGGCACAGATTGTATGAACAGAAGAGTTAGAATGAGTTAGTTCCAAAAGAAAAACTTCAATCACTTATTAATATAAAACACTACCACCAATGCATCTAGGCTTATGATATTAAGCAAAAAAGTTTGTGCAGGACTGGTCTCTGTGAAAGAACTTGGAAACATTAAAACACAATATACTGTTTTCATGTCTAACATCCATGTTAGATTTATAGCTTCATCTAGCAGAAACTTTGTACCTCACCTGACTGTCTTCACGAGAAGAGCAATAAATTCATCCATAGAATAAATGTCTGACAGCCTGGCATTGCGGCGATACCCCCAGGAGTACTTGTCCAGAGTCATGCTGTTTTCCCATTTGTGGGGGATCAAATGACCTTAAAAAAGATTAGGCAAATGTCAGTTTGTACAAGTTATAAGTATCGTAGGTAGATCTACATTCTTGAAGATTAGAAAAAAGAACACATTCTCTGTGCTGTACAAAAAGTAAGATGTCAACATTAAGGTGCAAAAGCAGAGACTAAGTTTACAACTTAATAATCATTATTATTATCTAGGTGTTAAAACACAGTTTATCTCTGAATGCTAATGCAAAGGAAGGTGTGTATTAGTAAGAAATGGCAAAGGCTTAATTGTTTCCAATACCACTTTTTAGTAGTGCTAATGTTTATAGTCATTTGTTTTTTAAATCTAGGACAAAAAAATTTGTTCCCAAAATAACAAGTTTCACTTGAAATTTGAGAGGATTTACCTGGGACAAACCTGTCATCACAGTTCCAGAACCCACCATGATGGCAACGGATGTTACTTCCCCAGCGGTCATTCACCACAACTGTGTCCTTCACTGGACTGTTCATTAAAATACATATACATGTAGACATCATATCTGACCAGTGACATAATACAGATCCCAAGTAAAATAAATTACCAGTGCCTCAACCACAATAAGAACCGCACCATACAAACATGTAACAAGCACAAATACCCTTAGGCGACATGCTGGCAGCTAGGTGGTAGTATTTCAAGCTTTTTACAGTCTTTTCCTCTGATATGTTGTCATCAACTATTCCTTAAAAAGGGACAAAATATCATCAAATGTACCTATCATTGTAAAGCCAAGCCAGAAAATGGGTGGCATTCCAGTAGGTATCCTCAACCATCCAGTCACCATCAGACCATACAATCTCTGGTTTGTAGGTGTTTACCAGCTCATAAAGCTCTGGCATTGTTTTAGTCTGTCCATCAAATGCAAATAAGAATAAATGTATATTTTGACTTTAATTATAAATCAGATTATGTAGGTTATTTTCAAACTATTTTTTTAAAAAAGATCCTAGGTGTGAACTTCAACTAACAGAAATAATTTGTAAAGCAGCACTAACGTAACATACTAGTAAAACTTATATTTTTAACATCTAACTGATGGACTTCTAAATCCAAAGAAATATAGCATGATGATCATCATAGTATTATGTCAATAATAGTATTTTGCTTTTAACTTACCTATAATACTGTTACAGGTAAAAATAAAGGTCACTTATATGGGCAAAATATCCTAGCCCAACAGGCATGCTTTTAGGACATTTGATATCTTTAATATAGGCAAGAATAGTTCTCAAAATAAATCACAATTAATGAAAATGTAGAAATTAGTCACGATGTTTCCCAAGGGAGATAACTGCCGATCACAAATCCAAGATTTACATAGCAAATATACTATCCAGTTTTTGTGAGATTAAAAAGAATTTAAACATCGTTATATCTAATAGTGAAAGCTCAACATCTCAAAGATATTGCAAAGCCAACTGAATACAGTGAATGATGTAACCCAAAAATGTTTGTGCTTTATTTTATTAATTAAAAACAAAATAAGACAATAACAAAAGAAACTTACAAAAACAAAATTCTGAGTTGTGAAATTATTTCTTTGGTCTTCTTCAAAGAGGGGATTGAACCATTCAAACAATGAATGGTACACTCCAAAGTGGATGTCAGTTTTTTCTCTGATCGCAGCTGCAAGCTCACCTGGTGATCATTCGAAGCAGCATATAAAAGATGTTTGTTTACACATAAACACATGGAGAGGCAAACAAGAATAAACTAATCTGGTCAGAATTACAACTCTAAATCACAGTAAAGAGGAAAATCCATATGGTTAAATTTTATAGGGGAGTGGGGGAGAGGGTGGAACAGAAGGTGATGAACAATTTCGGAAATTCTTTGATGCTGTTCATTATATGGAGTAGACAGGGGGTTGAAAGGGAGGAGTCATTTGTATAGATTCACCCCAGATGATTGATGGTTGTTCCTAATAAGTTAAATTTGTTTGATTACATATTTAAGCAGAATTATCATGTACTATCCCACTGAAAAGAAATGGAGAGGAACTGAACAGACTGCAGTGGGGTGTGGAGCTGCCTTTATTGAACTGGGTGATATGTTAAAATTCAGCACTAAGTCATCAAAAATAAATCCATCAAAAGCATTGCCAAGTCCTATCAGAAAGTTTTATATTTCTAAAATGATTAAAAGTTATAAGTAAAAAAAAGTGTAAATTTTGAATGAAGTATCTATACTTCCATCCTGGTTATGAAGTGTTTAGGCTTCTAGCTTTACCTTGTACATTTTTGATGCATACTTTCTTGATGACAGATACCCCTTCATTCTTTCCCTTAAAGTTTTGTCTGTATATCTACATTCACTATTATTTTTATTTTTAATTTTAATTTTAATGAAGTTTGAACCACAAAACCTCCAGATTTAATATCCATGTAATTTGTTGCTTCTGATCAACTATAGAAATATAAAAAAAATATTTTACTTAAAATTTATATGATACAAGCACTAAATGCTCATGCATGTACAAATAAATGTATACAATCTCACCCTCACACCAATATGATACTTATGATTTAAATTTAATCCTAATGTCCGTACCAACAAGATCCCGGTTGGGTCCAACATCCATTGCATTCCAGTTCCACGAGTACTTTGATGGCCAGTTGGTAAACCCTTCATGGTGCTTTGTCACCAGAACGACATACCTGAATGACAATATTGTTGTTATTAGCATTGTAATTCTTTCTGGTATATTGGTTACAATGTGCCTAAAATATGCAGAATTTAAACAATGTCAATGATGATGCCAAATAAAGTGAAGCCACTTAGGTAACTTAATTTTACGGAAACGTTTTGTAACTTAACATGAAAGTAAATATTATCACAGTATTCTTCGTAAAATTAAAAAAAGGATGCGAAAACAGAAAGGAATTTATTGAAACAGCTATATAGTCTCAATGGGATTCTGCAAGCCTTAACAACAGATGCAGGCTTTAAAACTGATTACGTGATAACATTTTGGTCAATAGTGACCTCGCCAGCGATGACTTGAAGATGTCTGCCCATCGATAGGGATCGAAAAATTCAGCTGTAAACTGTGGGGCAAAATCGCCATAGGTGAAATCTGGTTTGTAGTTCTGCTCCATAAACATTACGGCCGATGGCGTTTTGGATCCCTGCCACTCGTACCAAAACCATTCGCTAATGAAGCTGGGTACAGAGAAAACACCCCAGTGCAGGAAGATTCCAATTTTGCTCTCATCGTACCAGGGTGGCAGCGGCCTGGAGTCCAAAGAGTTCCAGTTGGGTTCATACCTGACCGCTGACGAACATGTCAGGAAGGAAGAACCTAACACGAAAATAAAGACACCCAAATATGCTCCACGCATGACAATTAATGTCTCAACTTCTAGTCAGATTTGCTCTTAATCTGGTTTTGTTTTTCCTTGTTCCCTAGTCTGTGTCACGCGCTTTTCACTTAAAACCACAAGTTCGTGCTGAAAACGATCGGCTGCTTGATCACGTGACTAAGTGCAGGGTCAAGTCATGTGACAAGCATCGACTTAGAGTTATCCATCGGCATCAAATACTTCTCTGAGAAAATTTAGTTTACCCTTTTATTGACATGCAGGTTAACTTATATGAAAATGACATTTATTAAAATATGTGACAGGTGTGTGCGTTGATTCCATGGTAATCACGATGCAGCACACATCGAAACTACTTCTCATTGGCCTTGAACCTTAGGTCACTAAGACCATGGACCTAGATAGGTTCATGCTAAGACGAATAATGTCGAGCTACTATTTGTGCATTTACAGTTCGCGCGATTGCCAAAACATAATTTGATCAACCGTGGTATTACGATACATGGACAAGCCTACGTCGATCGATTTCTCTGCTCATTTGCTCTGTCTAGACTATACTGCAAATCTCTTCTTGCTGGCTGTCCACAAATGCAGTTCCTCATTGACAAGCTTCAGAAAGTTCAGAACTTGATCAGCTGTACGACTCACAAATCGGAATGTCTCATCACTTCTTCATTGGCTATCAATTAAAGCTAAAAATTAATAGACTACAAGCTAGACAGTCACATATGGACACCGAATTTTCTCCCTTTGTGCTGCTAAGCAGTGAAACTCTCTTCCACATCACATTCGCCATTCGGACTGCAAGGCTACATTCAAACATCTTTTCATGAAGTACTATCCCTGAATTACTATTCCTAACTCGCTGGCAATATGGTCATGCCAACTGTAATGTAACAACTCCATCTTTCACTGTGTATATCTCTTCATCCATTCCTTTATCTTCAACATTGTCTCTCATCTTTATGTTGTTCAGTGTCCCTATATGTACCTAACTGTCCACTGGCTGTTATCTTTCATTTACCATTCATGGTCTGCGCAGAGAGTGCAATCTGTCTTGGTCGTGATGCAGAGCACTATATTATAATGTAATAAAAACTATTTTGAAAATAAAGCACTGAAAGTACTTTTCAAACAATGATCTGCTGCCAGGGGAAAAGTTGTAGACTGTAAAAATGGCATTGAGGAAAGGTGTAACTTTCTTCTGCAGCTAAATTTTGGCAAAAAGAAACACAGCTCTTTTGGGATATGTTGGTTGTATATATGCTGCAGATAACCAGCATTACAAATGAGAAAATACTGACATTTGAAAATCAATCTCAGTAGATCAAGATACTGAATACCAGATACCATAACTTCATCAAGGTTCCTTTATCAGTCCTTCAATTAAAATCAAAATAAACACAATATTACCAGCTTCTCTTAATCTTTGAGTTACACAAATTTTATTTGAACAATATATATTCCACACACATATATATTCAGGACTGATATGGATTTGAAATAATCTTTCAACATGATTATATCAAAACAAATACATTATGACTATTTTCTACAGGTAGCTGAAAACTTTATTTTTTTTTAAAAAAGCAAACTTGAAATGCTTTTCGTCTAGTAGTGCGGATGTAACTAGTTTGTCAACTTGATGTCCCAGTATATGCATAACTGCACACAATATTTGCAGATTGTTTTAAATCAGAAATGCTACCATTAAAAAGATATCTAAAATAATTTAATCATTGTCATTAGTTGACTGGGCATATTCTTTTACTATCTTGCTTCTCCTTGTTTTCCAGGTGGGATTTCCATGAGCTAATAACAACACATAAACATTTGGAATAAAGAATAATTCTTCATATCTAAACTGTCATGACAGGAACAAGGTATTATTATAAAAATATGTAAATACAATGTAAACACAAGATCCATACACATCCTCATCAGTGAATAAGACAATTATATAAACATTTTAAAGTACAAGGCATCCATATGGCAAAAAGAATCCTTCATTCTGTAAATGAAACAAGATTCTAAATTTTGTGAAAAATGGAATGCATAAAATCATGGAAAATGGCACAAAACCGACTCTTGATGGTTGCCAGATGTATGCAATGATTAAAGAACTATTTTTGAATGTTTTTGCTTTTTTGAAGCATGAAAAAGCACAGCCAATCTCCTAATCCAAAGGTGGTTCAATGGCATTCTTCAGTAGCCTCCCTTTGACTGCATCTGAAGCACTCTTCTTGACTCACAAAAAGCAGGATAGCACTTTACCAATATATGGACATCAACATATTCCAGCTTTATCAAAAGATTATTAGTGTAGAAAAAAAATGGATGACAAAAGAGAGGGTTTTTTCCCAACCGAGCAGCTACAAAAGCTTTGGGTGAATTAGCATGTGAAGATTTGTGAAAAATTTAAGAAAGCTACAATACAAAATATTAAAGAGCAAAATGGCAATTTATCAAATACAAAAATAGGTATCAAACAATAAAATTTCCAATAACAATTACTTTAAAAATGTGTTAAACACCCCAACATATTTCAATGCAATCCCTCTTAATCTTTGCAGTCAAAAAAGCTTTACTGGTTGTTAAGGTTATCCAGTTGGAATGCCCATCCCCACTGGCAAGGCATTTGGTTGAATGGGATTGGTGGAATGTCAACAGCCACACCCTGAGTGCCCGTGCTAGTAAATGTGAAGGCGCCATTGTACCCAAGCAAAGAGATTTTGGTTTTGGAAGAGACACTTGGTGCTCCCAACATCATGGTTGAGGTAGAAGGCCACTTCAATATGATTGCATATACCACCGTACTTGCATTGGCTTTCTTTGCTGTGTACCTGCAACAGATTAAACACCTGACGACTGTGATTGTATTGCTATGCTAAATAATTTTATTTTGGATGGTAGTCAGAGGCTGGTAGACATTTGAAGTGAAATTAGGTCATAAGGAACAGATTTCTCCCTTCATTAGAACATTAAATAATTCGTTTTATCTAAGTTATTTCCAAAGCTTAGCCTGATACCTGAATGTTTAATAGTTTTTTTGTTGTTGTCTATATGAAGCCTTTATAAGTCTTTACATATATTCATAATGAACTCAGTAACTACCACAGCCCTACACAAAACCCAAACAACTGTGAACATCTGCTTGCGTTACCAATATTTTTTAAAAAGTTGGGACTGATGCAAAATTCACTCAATAGCGTTTTTGTATTGATGTGGACAAGAAGACAGTACTTGATTACCACATCAAAGGCAACTTACCTGGACAATTATACACAATAAATGGAAACATGGCAATGAAAATAACTCTCTTGTTCTTTAGACAACAACAGCCCAAAGGATATCCCTATGCCACAAGACCCTTTTTCAACCATCTGGCCCAGAGACTATTCCTGCTGGAATCACTGCTAGTTTTGTATAAGCAATGCAGCAACCCTTAAGCTCCTGTCATTTTAAAGCCTTTTCTTAAATGGATTGTAAAGCGCCATGAGTCTGGTAGATGTTGGAGAAACATGCTATATAAAGGTACTCATTATTATTAGTGACTCTTTCAGGCTGAGTTAAGTGTCACTTTGAAGCAGAAACTTATACCTTATAAATCTTTAATCTTAGTAGCAAATAGCTACTTTCATTTCTTTTTTTCTTTTTCTGCCAATTCTAGAAGGACATCATGTCGAAAGACAACAAGAAAAGAGAAAAATAAATCTCGATAAAGACCTACCAAACATTGGAATTGACTGTGTCATTCTGATACTTCCAAGGCTGTGTACCAAATATTGCATCTCCATTTACCCCCAGCCACTCTCCCATCTGAAGCAGACGCTCTTCAAAGATAGGGGATATTATTCCATCTTTAGTGGGTCCGACATTAACCAGGAGATTCCCACCAAGACTGCAAGATGACAGAATATGCACAATTACATATATTTAATAAAAATGACAATAATGAATCACCAACACGACTGTACAAAAATAAACTCTTATATATACTTTGTACTAGCAACTAAGTAAAGTTAGAAGAATTTACACAGTTGTAAGGCATATTTATATGGCTATATCAACACATAAGACTTAGCTGTGGCAACATCCATGTTAGATCTATGGCTTCATCTAGCAGAAACTTTGTACCTCACCTGATTGTCTTAACTAGAAGAGCTATGAAGTCATTTATGGAATAAATGTCAGACAGCTTAGCATTGCGGCGATAGCCCCAGGAGGACCTGTCCAGCGTCATGCAGTTTTCCCATTTGTGAGGCATCAAATGACCTTAGGTTAGCAAAATGTCAGTTTGTACAAGCTATATATATTGTAGGTAGACATCTAAGTTCTTAAAGATTAGAAAAAGAATATGTTCTCTGTGCTGTACAAAAGGAATGGTGTCAACATTATGTGCAAAAGCAGGGACTAAATTTGCTACTGAAAGATCTAGATGATAATACAAACACATTTTATCTTGATATGCTATTGCAAAGAAAACCATGCATTGCCAGAAATTGGCAAAGGTTTAGTTATTGCTGATGCAGTAATGCTATTGTTAACATAGCCAATTTTTATTTTTAGGAAAAGTATACCTGGGACATATGAATCATCACAGTTCCAGAAGCCACCATGGTGGCAGCGGATGTTACTTCCCCAGCGGTCATTCACCACAACTGTGTCCTTCACTGGGCTGTTCATTAAAATACATATACATGCAGGCATCATATCTGACCAGTGACATAATACAGATCCCATGCAAAACAAATTACCAGTGCCTCACAAATACCCTTAGGTGACATGCTGGCAGCTAGGTGGCAGTGTTTTAATCTTTTCTACAGTTTCTTTTTCTAATATGTTGTCATCAATTATTCCTAAAAAAATGGACAAAATATCATCAAATGATACCTGTCATTGTAAAGCCAAGCCAGAAACTGGGTAGCATTCCAGTAGGTATCCTCAACCATCCAGTCGCCATCAGACCATACAATCTCTGGTTTGTAGGTGTTTACCAGCTCATAAAGCTCTGGCATTGTTTTAGCCTGTCCATCAAATGCAAATAAGAATAAATGCATATTTTGACTTTTATTATAAATCAGATTATGTAGGTTTTTTTCAAACTATTTTTTAAAAAAGATACTAGGTGTGAACTTCAGCTAACAGAAATTATTTGTAAAGCAGCACTAACGTAAAATACTAGTAAAACTTTTGTTTTTAACTAGCTGATGGACTTCTAAATCCAAAGAAATATAGCATGTTTTGCTTTTGACTAACCTATAATATAGGTAATAATAAAGGTCATTTATAAAGCATGATATCCTAGCCCAACAGGCTACCTTTTATGGGAACATGCATCTATAATATCTGCAAGAAAAGTTCTCAAAATAAATCACAGTTAATGGAATTATAGAAACTGAGGTGCATGCTGTTCACCAAAGCGATTTCACTGTAGATCATAAATCCAAGATTCACATGACAAATGTACTATGCAGTTTTCATGAAATCAAAAACAATAAATAAAATAAAACATCATTTCATTTAACAGTGAAAGCTCAACATCTCTAAAGATAATGCAAAGCCAACTGAACACAGCTGCTGTGTGTAAAGTCTTGAAGTGAATGATGTAAACCTAAAATGTTAGCATTTGATTTTAATAATTGAAAAAAAAAAAATGAAGCTTACAAACACAAAGTTTTGAGTAGTGAAATTATTTCTTTGATCTTCTTCAAAGAGGGGATTGAACCATTCAAACAATGAATGGTACACACCAAAGTGGATGTCAGTTTTTTCTCTGATTGCAGCTGCAAGCTCACCTGATAATCATTCAAAGCAGCACATAAATTTTCTTTGCAATACAAGTCTGCATGCACAAGTCCACATACACACATGAAGATTAAAGCAATGATAAACTAATCTGATCAATCTTACAACTCTCAATCACAGTGAACAAGAAAATCCACAGGCTCAAATTTTATGTGGGAGGAGGGAAAAACAGCAGTGGAGAGTGCATTTAGACTATGCAGAGCTTTGAAAATTAACAAGTCCTGTTTCCAGTCAAATGGTGGTTTATACTGCATTAGTTTGTTTTCTGGGGACAAATAAATCAAGGTTGTCTGCTGTTTGGAATGAGATCAAGCTGACAGAAGCTGATGCACTGAGATGGAAGGAAATAGTTTTTTTGCATGGTCTATATTCTCTGGAAGGATAAAGTGCTACAAGACCATTTATTCTTCCTGTTATGGAGCTTTTTAAAAGTTTTTAAAGGAGTTTATACAGAATTGCTCAGTGACTAAGAGTTGTTGAATATGTGATTTGTATGAATGTGGTAAAAATTTTTGGAAATTCTTAGATCTTTATCTTTCAGCTCTGTCAACCTCAGTGGGTTCTATCAGTCCTTCATTGAGTCTCATCACTTTTTCTTTCATCTCTTGGTTTCACAGCCTATCCTTAGGAAACAGGAACAGTCTTGCCTCCCTTGTTAATATCTGTTCCAAGATCACCAGAATCATGCAGAGGGACTTGGCAGCCTTATGTCATAAGCAAATCCTTAGGAAGGCATCCCGTATTCTATTTCTGTTCATGTATTGGCATGTGAGTTTTCACTCTTGCGGTCTGGCTGTATGCCTGTATGCAGAACCAATTGTCACCACAATTTATTTATTCCATGTGCCATTTACTTGCTCAACTCTACTGCCCATGATCTTGTACTATAGCCAGAGGTGACCAAAGGTCACCAATTGTATCTACTGAGAAACTGTTTCAACTTGTACATGTATGTATTATCTAGTATGAGCACTATCTTGAATCACCGTTGTGGATAGATAAAGTTTTATTGTATCATGTGAAGCAGACAGAGGGAGAGAGGGAGGAGTTATTTGTATAGATTCACTCTAGATGATCAATGGTTGTTCCTGATGTTGACTTATTTCATTATGTGATTGAACAGAATTATTGGAATTATCCCATGGAAGAGAATGGATTGGAACTGAGTAGACTGAACAGAGGGGTGTGGAGCTGTGAACCGTTTATAAACTGCCTTTAATGAACCAGGTGATATGTTACAATTCAGTGCTAAATCATCTATAACAAATCAATTAAAAGCATTGCCAAGTCCTACCACAAAGCCTTTTAAGATAGGAAATGAATATTTAAAAAATGATTAAAAGTGGTTAATAACTAAAAAGTCTAAATTTTTTTATGAAGCATCTACTTCCATCCTGGTCATGAAGTGTTCATGCAACTGCGTATATGTCTAGATTCACTACTTTTTGTTAATTTTAGTTCAAATGAAGTTCAAACCTCATAACCTCCAAATGACACACATATATATAAAATCTGTTGCTTCTAATCAATTACACAACCATGATTTTAAAAAAAGTAATGGTTTACTTGAAATGCAAGCACTAAATGCTCATGCATGAGTAGATAAATGCATGCGATTTCAGCCTCAGACCTATATGATACTTATGATTTACCTTTAGTCATAAATTAAGTCCTAATGCCCATACCAACAAGATCCCGGTTGGGTCCGACGTCCATTGCATTCCAGTTCCACGAGTACTTTGATGGCCAGTTGGTAAACCCTTCATGGTGCTTTGTCACCAGAACAACATACCTGAATGACAATATTATTAGTAGCATTGTAATTATTTTGGATTATAGCTACTGTGAGCCTAAAAATGTGCAGAATTAATACAATATCAATGATGCAGCCTATTTTACTTAAATAAAGTTAAGTAACTTAATACTCACTTAAGTAACTTAACATAATTAAATTATTATCACTGGATTTTTGTGAAATTATGAAAAGTGAAGGGAGAAAAGGCTTAAACAAAAATACATATAAAGAATCACTGAGATTTCGAGACTATCATGTGCTAGAAAGGGCAAGGTGGCAGATCGACTGACATTATTATCTGCACTGAAGTGGCCTAGTTACATACTAACAACATTTTATTTTTCCATACTGACCTCGCCAGCGATGACTTGAAGATGTCTGCCCATCGATAGGGATCGAAAAATTCAGCTGTAAACTGTGGGGCAAAATCGGCATAGGTAAAATTTGGTTTGTAATTCTGCTCCATAAACATTACGGCCGATGGAGCTTTGGATCCCTGCCAGTCGTACCAAAACCATTCGTTAAGGAAGCTGGGTACAGAGAAAACGCCCCAGTGCAGGAAGATTCCAATTTTGCTCTCATCGTACCAGGGTGGCAGCGGCCTGGAGTCCAAAGAGTTCCAGTTGGGTTCATACCTAACCGCTGACGAACATGTCAGGAAGGAAGAACCTAACACGAAAATAAAGACACCCGAATATGCTCCAGGCATGACAGCTGTTGTCGCTACTTCGAGCCTGACTGATTTCGCTCTTCCTGTGTCACGCGCTTATAACTCAACAAGATATGTTGCTTGATCATGTGACAATGCAGGTCAAGTCATTTGACAACCATCGACCAAGACTGATCCATCGGTAACAAATATACGTCCTTGAGAAAATTTATGTCAGTTTACCTTTTTTTCGACAGGTTAACTTATATAAAAAATATAACATTGATTAAAATATGTGACAGGTGTACGCGTTGTGTCCATGAGCATCACGATGCAGGGTTACCTGTCATTGGCTGATTTGACCTATAACATGGAATCTTAGATCACATATGGTCGATTCGAATAAATAATCGATATTATTCGTGTGTTTACAGTTCGAGGGATTGTCAAAATAGAATTTGATCAGTCGTGATATTATAGTGCTTGGACACGCCTACTTTCTTGATACTTGTGAGGCCAGCAGGGAGCTATACATTTTTTTCTCTCCAAACTGTGGTCAGTCAAGCGTGATGGAATGAGGTCGACCCATGTGTCGACTACAAAAAATGTCAGCTTGATGGCTTCACACTGCAGACTTGTTTATACAAGTATTTCACTTTAATGGCTTTAATCGGTGATCGATTCGTTGTTTGGGTTTGAGATGATTTGACTTTTCGGTCTTGGGACGAACTGATTTTTGTTGTGGGGCGAATGACCTAAAACCGGAAGTCGCCTAACGTGCTTGCTGGGTGAAGGTCGTAACATGCTGGGTGAAGGTCGTATGCATGCATAATTCACCGAAATAGCGTATACACGTCCATGCTCTCACACGTACTGCCGCACGCTTGCACACAGAGACTCATGGGTTATCGGGTGGTGCCGCCTAGAGTTTGTTACATTGACAGGGTCGTGGGTACAGATCTTTTCTCGTGCACACCTGGCTTTTACACTGTGCAACTCACCTGCAGAATAAATGTCATCTTGGTTTCTGACACGGCGTCGAACACTACCACCACACATATCCACACTTAATTTCAGTCAGGAGTAACACGTACCTCTCCTCCCCACCCCTCCACACTTTTTCGAGGGATGCGGGTTTTCACTTTCGACACTTACGTCTGTTAGATGACCGACAAAGAGAAATATGCTACAAATGTTGACCATGATGTTACTTTAGGTATACAACGTTCTTTTATATATTTTTTGTAAGACTGACGCGCGCGCACACACCCACACATAATATGCACGCACTCGCTATTATTCTAAAAATAAAAAAAATTGGCTAGTAAGTGTCCCTTTACATAATAAAGAAATTGGAAAACAAAGAGAAAGGGATGGCTTTTATCAATGAGCTGTAAAGTTTAATGTGAAATAAAAGAACAAAAATAAATCCAGAAATTTATTTTTAGAGTTATATATGTTATTTTTCTCTGGGGAAGGGAAGTTTGAAGGTGGGAGAAACGTTTCTGGTGAAGGGGAAATGCTGTAAACCGTCTCTCCCTCTAATGTTTTCATCTAAAATGACGGCATTGTCAAAATTTGCTTTTCGTATATTACACAGAATAAAATAAACATTCATTAAAGATCGATGCTCCATTGCAAAATAGACAAAGGACGAATTAGCAGTAACACACACAGGTCACGTTCGGACAAACGTTGTGCTTTTGCTCAACCATTAGCCAGAACTACACACACAAACACACTCTACCTTTTCTGAAGTCATATACAGTATACTCCTGGGGGATTTTTGAATCAGTAATAAGGAAAAGGGAATTAAGTACATAGAAGAATAGATTTTTCTCTCCAGTGATCAAGCTTTTTCTGTAGCTCAAAAAGCTTCCAGGTTATGAATTTTTAACATATTTTATTTCCAGGTGATTTTATGCTAAAAACTAAAGTGAAAAAATGTTGATTTGGAAAGGTCAGTGTAACAAGCCACTGACTATTAAGTACTTAGCACCTAAATATGATCTTCAGGTTGCACTACCTAAAAATGAACTGCTCTGGCTTTTTCATGTTACCCAGGTACTAAAATGTATTAATAATATCACTTCAGCGTTGGGATTTCAAGCAAATGTCACTGCTCTGAACCTTAACAGTTATTTACATAAGCATTGAAAAAAAATTGTCCTGGTGTCTTTTCAAGAAACTGGATGACTGCAGAATTTCATGATAAAATGTTCTCAACATTTGTTGTTCATGTATTGTTAGTTGTAGAAGATGGCCAGCTGTTGGCCCAGCCTCCTAAAAATGAATAGCATCAGCTCAGTCTCAAGAACATCTTGCTGGACTTCGATGGGATGGATTTTTAGGCAGTTGACAGTCCCAGATAACCTCAAGACAAGTTTGTGATCCAAAAGAGCTGAGCTAATGGTAGTGCATGAAATTTCTTGAGAATGCATCTTCTGAATCAACCTTTTGCATTGTGATGAGACCTGTCATGTGCTGCCTCTTTCCTTATTGCATTGACACACCTGGCAGGAAGTCTTGCCTTTTTCGACTTGCTTTCACTGCTACATAAGGGAGAAAGCCTGTTGAAAAGGACTTTGTATGTAGAAATACTAGAAGGGAATCAAAGTATTTTTCTCATTTTTGCCTTTGCCTTGTGATGGAATGAGGGGAAAAAACAACTCATCTTGTGAAATGGATTTGGGTAAAAGGATTCCTCAAACTCTGAACAGACAGTCCAGCAGCTCACTTTATGCCACAGTACGCTTGTACTTTAATAACTGCATGCATACCCATACTTGGGCAACCTGGACCATAATCAGGGTTTTTACGTGTAATTTCAAGTCGAAAGGATAAGACTGAGAAAACATTTTAGAATAAGTGGATTTAAATATACATTTTCCTTAACGGAAAGCTGACTGTGCTTTACAAAATTAATTTTTTAATTACTTTAATTATCCACGGACTTATATTTAGTTCGTGGTTTATCTGCAATCATTTGGAGTTTTTATTTTTTATTTCATTTATATTTTATTTTCCAGGTAGACAAGGCCCTTACAAAGATTCATATTTCTACAGCGCAAAAGATCGAGATGCATGATTCTGTGGCCTGAATAAAATCCCCATCAACATATAATTGTTGATTTTATTACGTCCTATTATTGTCACCATATTTTAATAATAATAATGATAATAATGATGATGATGATAATAATAAAACTTTTATATGGCGTCTTTTGCCAGACTCGTAACGCTTTACGTACAAAAGATCTCTAATTTTCAGATCTGTTTTATAGTTACCATATTTTTGTTCAACCCTTCGCGTGATGAAAAAATGTTAATCATTAGACGCAGTTTCGCAGAAACCATCAAGATAGTAACTAGTGGTCTGTACAACGGCAGGTCGCTTAGCAATAATAAGTGGCCTTACTTGGTGTTGCCATAGACCACGACGTCATTGATTTCCCTGGAGCCATAGATGTGTAGATCGTGCTGCAGCTCACAACACGTGAATCCTTTGTTTCGTAGTTTCGCTGATACCATCACCATAGTAACTAGTCGTCTGTACAGCGGCAGGTCGCTTGGTTCGGTTCGGTTGTTTAGATGGGAAAGTGCTTCCACCCGAGGGCGATTTCGCACTGTGTGGGAGAGGGAAAGGAGGTAGAGGGTAGATATGGAAGAGGGTGAGGGAAATGGAGGGTGACAGAAACAGAAAGAAAAGGGGATAAGGAAGGGAGAGAAGATGCCGACCACGTAGCCAGCAAGCTC
>SRHC01002269.1:176629-188734 GCA_004794325.1 Pomacea maculata
TTACGTCTGTTAGATGACCGACAAAGAGAAATATACTACAAATGTTGACCATGGTGTTATTTAGGTATACAACGTTCTTTTATATATTTTTTGTAAGACTGACGCGCGCACACACCCACACATAATATGCACGCAAGTAAAAGTGAGTTTACACTCGCTATTATTCTAAAAAAAAAAAAAAAAAAATTGGCTAGTAACTGTCCCTTTACATAATAAAGAAATTGGAAAACAAAGAGAAAGGGATGGCTTTTATCAATGAGCTGTAAAGTTTAATGTGAAATAAAAGAACAAAAATAAATCCAGAATTTTATTTTTAGAGTTATGTTATTTTTCTCAGGGGAAGGGAAGTTTGAAGGTGGGAGAAACGTTTCTGGTGAAGGGGAAATGCTGTAGACCGTCTCTCCCTCTAATGTTTTCATCTAAAATGACGGCATTGTCAAAATTTGCTTTTCGTATATTACACAGAATAAAATAAACATTCATTAAAGATCGATGCTCCATAGCAAAATAGACAAAGGACGAAAGCAGTAACACACACAGGTCACGTTCGGACAAACGTTGTGCTTTTGCTCAACCCTTAGCCAGAACTACACACACAAACACACTCTACCTTTTTTGAAGTCATATACAGTATACTCCTGGGGGATTTTTGAATCAGTAATAAGGGAAAGGGAATTAAGTACATAGAAGAATAGATTTTTCTCTCCAGTGATCAAGCTTTTTCTGTAGCTCAAAAAGCTTCCAGGTTATGAATTTTTAACATATTTTATTTCCAGGTAATTTTATGCTAAAAACTAAAGTGAATAAAATGTTGATTTGGAAAGGTCAGTGTAACAAGCCACTGACTATTAAGTACTTAGCACCTAAATATGATCTTCAGGTTGCACTACCTAAAAATGAACTGCTCTGGCTTTTTCATAGTAACTAGTCGTCTGTACAGCGGCAGGTCGCTTGGCAATGACGTGGCTTTACTTATTTGATGTCATAGACCACGACGTCATTGCTTTCCCTGGAGCCGTGTATGTGTAGCTCGTTCTGCAACTCACATGGCAACCTCCAAAGCTGTAAAATTACCGAAATATTCAATACGGCCAACAATTTTGGAAAATACATTTTCCGGCATGCACCAATGAGGGCTAAGTTCGAGTTTTTATATTAAGCCACGTTATTGCGATACAAACATGCAATTAAAAAAAAAACAAACCCTGCCATCTACCTTGTAGTTCTGTTACTAGGACAACAGCGTTCCGCGGCTTACGCCAGTGTTGGCATGGATCTTTTGTATAAAAGGCCTGCGTTTAGCACGCTTGCTACCTTCATTTTGCTGACCGTCCACAGCAAGCTCGGCAGATCCTGCGATTGCGATGACCAAGTCAGCGACGACCATGTCAGCTCCAGGCAGCTCATCAGGACGGGGACAGAGGATGCGTCTTCGGCTGACAATGTCCCAGTTGGTGAAAGCCATCAAGAAGCTCAGCAATCAACGCGGCTACTCGCTCACCTCCATCCGCAACCGCTTGTGCCGCGACGTTGGCAAATACTCCATAGACCAGATCAACTCGGCGCTGCAACGAGCCATCCAAGCCGGACGGGTAAAGGAGATCACCGAAGACCGCTTCAGTCTGATTCGCCACATCAACCAACCTTCCTCGCAAGCCTCCTCCTATGCGGAGTCGCAGGCCTCCACGAGCAGAGAGGGCAGGGTGAGAAGAGGTCGTCAAACTTCTGGTTCACGCAAGACCACGTCTAATCGGAGAAACATACCAGGATTCCGCCTTCGGCTCGTACAGGATAAGCCCTCCAGACGTAGAAGGCGCGTGCTACCGTCTGGTCGTGCGGCTACCACGAAAAAACGACAGCGACGGCAGCAGAAGCAACAGCAACAGCAGAAGCAGCAGCAGCCCAAGCAGCAGAACCGGCGACGGCGCTCCATGCGTAATGAGGCGGCCAGCGCCCGCGACGATTTCTCTGACAGCGTGCCTCCTTCAAACCAACCATCTCGTCATGCGGCTCGGAGCAAGAACCGACGGCAACAGCAGCCCAAGCGTCCGCAGCAGTGCCAGCGACAGCGCTGCATGTATTGTGAGGAGGCGGCCGCCGACTGCGATGACTGCTGGTCTGAGGGCGAAGTGAATGATCATGACAGCGATGTGTCCGGTGCCGACGATTGACGTGCCGGATGTGTCGTGACAATGATTTTATGGAGCTGATTGAACTGTGAAAGATTTCAGCCAAATCGTGTGACCTGATTTGACCTTTCAGGTTTTGGTGAGGTTTATTAAAATTATATTTACCGCGCATGTGTGTTTCCGTTAATGGTATGGCTGCGTTTCCGTTAATAGTATGGCTCAAACTGTTAAAAAGTCTTCTTTTTTTAATTTTAGGAATTCAAAATAGATATGTTTAAAAGTTTAAATGTTTAAAAGTTGTTAAAATTTCATAATAAATAGAAAATAAACTTATTTGTTAAAAAAATCCACTTTCTCAGCTTTTGCAGGGGCAGGATATTTTGAGTACACATCTCTTGTCAATTACTGGCAGCATTGATCAAATCAAATCCGTCCAAGACAGAAATTTTTCTTTTGCTCACAAGGGCAGGCATACATACAGACACACACAGTAAAGATACATTGTCATGGTAGGTTGGATCTCCATCAAATGGTCAATGAAATTCCAATACATTATATTTCTTGTATGTATTCATAAAAAATGTGTTGGCATTGCAGAATGCAACGAAAATGTCTGAACTGCATCCTCCTAGTACTAGTTTCTATGTCAACAATAGGTACTGTATAATACGGTTATTAAGGATGTGTACTCGTAACCTTGAACTTCTCATAATTTCGCTTTGCCCATTTCACCTCCCGAGAGAATTCCCCCAGTTGTTGTTCACCCTTGTGTATATTCATCCCAGGGCAAATGTTTCCAATGCGTTACGGTGCATCGCAGATGTGACTCACAATCACGACTGATTTGTCCTGATGCTCCTAAGTTTTATATTAGGCGATTTCAATCACTGTGACCTAACATCGGTTCTTCAGACCTACGACCAGTATGTGACATGTCCTACTACCCTGAGTCAGACCACACTCGACCTTGTTTACGGAACTGTACCACGTGCGTACAGATCTCTACCCCTGCCCAGTCTGGGTGCGTCCTATTATCTGAGTGTGCATCTGGTACCCATTTATAAACCTGTGTTCAGACAGATGCGCCGAACAATTCATTACACTAAATGCTGGACGACTGCAGACAGTTTTGCAAGCTTACAACAGTACTTAGTGGTGCTTGATCCTGGTTTGTTTAAGATTTGCTTAAATTGCTTTAAAACAAACTGCTTTAAAGAAGCTTTTAAACGTTGAGGATAACTTGCTTTTTGATTAAAACCTCTATCACTCCGAATAACACCTCACCTACAAGCAAGTTCTATACTCTTTTCTTTTTTTGTCTTTTTTTCATTCCTAGCGAGAACATCCGAAGGCATGAGTCTAAAGGTTGTTCTGAGGGCAGCTATAGCTGTTGTCAGCTCTCAATGTAAATGTAAAGTAGGTAGTCGTGTATATAAAAATAATGAAGACCTTGCATAGTTGGGTCGGTGTACATGAATAGGGTTTTCACAGCTGGAGGTCCCACGACAGGTAAGGATGGTCACCTGACAGAAAAAAAATCAGAACGAAATGTGAACGTTTTTGTGTTGCTGACGCCGTGTGAACGATCACATTTCACGTAGCAGACGTAAAGTCTTGTGTAAACAGTGCCCAGCACTCGAATGCAATGTAGTTCTCTTGGGAGGAGAACCAGTGAGGACAACTTGTTCAGGTCATAATTCCGAGGGAGCCATTTGTGTTCTGGAATATTAAATGGAAGAGACTAAATCGTTGTGGATGCTCGATCTGCTGTAAATCATGCACACTTAAAACTGACTTCTGACAAAGCAAACGGGAATGTTGAAGTCATATAAATTAACTGATTTATGCCAGAAATTTTCTCTCTCTCTCTCTCTCTGTGATAGATATAGGCACACGCTGTGGGGAAATAAATCATATTTTACTGAGTTTATAGTTGACAATTGCCATTCGATCGTACATAGTGCCGCAGCAACAATAGTTCGCACATTTCAGATTTTAACAGTTTATTTATTCACTTGGTGTAAGTATGAGAAAGTACAGATCTGTCAACTCACGTTAATTGTCTCCATTATAAATTGTTTATCATTAGAAGGAGAGATAAAGAATATAATTACAGAGTTAAAAAATAAAACGATCGTAACTATTGATGCTATCAAAAGCAGTACCATATGTTGATTTGACATTTTAATCTTCTATCTTTTGAAACGCAGTGGATTACTGGTATGGATCGTGCCTTTTCTGATTCGACACTTCGAAAGCCACGGCAGGGGAACTTCATGCGAGACCGCAGTGCACAGCTGTGTGTGTGTGTGCATGTTGCTAGGCAACACAACTTTCCGCATGTCGCACATTGATATTCAGAAGCCTCGTTTTCGTTTTCAAGGGTGGAGCAGACGGCGCGAAACAATCGGCAAAGTTTTGAGCTCGAAGCCGCTGAGACACGCGTTTCTCTGTAGCGAAGAGAAAACGATATAGAAACCCTGACAGTGTGAGGAATACGTGCAAAGAGTAAGGACAACAATGACATATTTTAACGGGGAAGCTATGATTGAAGTCAACATTGGATTCTCTTACTTTCAGAACTTCGCTTGGTGAACAGCAAGCCTTCTGCTTCTACTGTGTACAAGTGTATGAGTGTTGCGAACTGCGTCTATCTGCAGAGTTACTAAAAGTGTATTTTTTTCGTGTGTGCCTGTTTCCTGCTGAGATTTACTTCAAGAGAAGACTGATGAAATGAACTAAATGGATAAATACATTCCAGGAGTAATGTTTCTACTTTGCGTGTCGTCTTTTACTTCTGCAGTTGACGGTAAGACATTGAGCCACTCGCATTCGGGTGTTTATAGAATTAGCGACGGACTCTCATAGATTACCATATTTCAACTCTGTGAGTTCAGAACATTTCCACGAATCATGTAGCGTCATATATCTCACGCTGACGTACAGACGCACGTACAAACAGGCGCATAGGGCAAGGGTAGATCGACCAGTTGGAGAAAAAAAAAATAAGTGTGCTGTAAATAAAATTGGATCTAGTGTACCTACGAAGTGGAGATGTGCTGGATATTTTTGTTGTCATTTTTTCGCAGCACTGTTCAACTGTGGAACAGACTGTAACAGCAGCTGTTCCCCTTTCATACTAACTCGAGCACATGCAAGACATGTCCCGAAGGGGCCTATAGTAAGTATAGTATTTTCGATGAAGTGTCTTAATTATCCTCGTTTATTATTTTTAACTGCAATAATTTCACAGTCGTCAAGAATGCCTCCCCCCTTCTCTCTCTCACACACATGCTAGATGGAGCTGAATGGCCATAACTATAGATGCAGCTTTGATTAATAGGAAATTAAGTTTCTGTATTTTCTTCTTTTCTTTAGAAATCTTAGTCAAGAAACAAAATTAAGCATTGTAAATTAAAATAAATTAAAATATTTAAAATAAGACTTAAGACATTTGACAAATGTTGTTTTGTTTGACATTCTGTTGGCTTTCTAGCCAGCTTTCCCAGTTGGCACTGTGCCATATCCTTGTTCTATTTTTGCAGTTTGATCACCTGGATAGTGATCATGCTGATTTGATTTTAGTGAGCTTTTTCATTCATAAATTTATTTTTCATCTTGTGTTCCTGCAGCTTTTCCTGAAAACTGCAGGTCTTTCTTTCTTAATTAAGTGTAACTCAGACTGTTTACAAAAAAACTCTTTCAAGTATTAAATTACTGTCCTGTAACTGCAAAAAATTATTATTTTTTTAATTAAAGTTGCTTTAATAACAGTTTATTATGATCTTGTAGTAGGTCATTTACCTTTCTTATAATTAGGCACAATTATTTTGTTTTGAATGTTTTTGATGGATCATAAATGGAATTATCAGTGTTTCTTGCTCAATTTCAGGAAGAGAGACAAAACAGAGAAAAAAGTTAAAGAAGAAATAAAATCTATTATTCGTCAGATCACTGCAACAGTCACATTTCTGCCACTTCTGGAATCTCTCTGTAAGTTTTTCATTCATGCTGTTTCTGTGATTAAGTTTAGCTAAAACCTATGCTTAGCTGATCACATGATTTGTCAGAGCCATTAACATTGACCAGGGCTTCTGCTAAGGCTAAATTCTTCTTCAGATTTTTAAGGGGTCCCTGTTCTTCGCCCAAATTTGAAGGGGACCCCATTGATGAAAATTGAAGGGGTCCTCCGAACTTTTAATGCATACTGTATGCAATTTTTTGCGTAAGCAGAAGCCCTGATTGACTACTTTTTGTGCTAAAATTTTGTAAAATCAGTATTGCTTTACAGAAAAGCATAATCACTTACATGCTTTATCCTTCAGCTTTCTTTTTAACCACTCATTGTCCATTTTTTGCATTCTAAGCCAAAATATATATTTTAAATGTACGTATTAAAACAGAAATGCTTATATAATGTGATATGAGTGTGTGGTGGGGAGATCTTTGATCGTGACTCGTACAATTGCATCAACCCAACAGTGACAGACATGATGTGGTTTTATTTTGTAATGGAATCGTACTAACATTTTGTTGCTTTTATCCATCACTTTAACTAATAAGGATTTTTTAGTTCTTCTGGCTAATTGTTGAGTGTTGAAGATTGAATACTGCTGTGTAATGTGATGTGTCAATGTTATTCAACAGAGTTATAAGCAGTGTTTCCCTGCCAATCTCTTGACTTGGTTTTGCTTTTTTTCTGTTCAGGTACCTTTGACATTTTGGTTTATACAGACAAAGATGCCGAAGCACCATCTGCATGGGGTGAATCTGGTCCCCACTTTATCATAAATTCTGAAGAGGTGAGCCTCCGTTCTTTCTCCACCACTATTCACAAAGTTGATGCTATGGTTGCCTTTAGAAAAACAGACTGAAGGAGGACCTTCTTTAAAGTGTTAAATGACTAATGTCAGAAGTGAAAAAATGTGTGCTTGAAAGGAGCACTACTTTGCTGCGACATCATGATCCTGTCATGATCCTGTAAAAGACTAACTGTTAAGTACTTTGGCATTGACTGGCCTGTTACCTTATGGTCAAAATATGCGACTCATTTGTTATAAAGAAATGCAGATCGCAGAGCAGATTTTAATAATGCAAAAGTGCATTTGCAGAAGCCTTTAACAAGTAAATTTGTATTTGAGTAGATTTCTTGCTTTCACATTTCTTACAGCTAAAGATCAAATAATTTTGCTTTAGTTATTATTATTTATAAATAAAAGGTAATGTGTTGCAAAGTGGATTTTTGTATATTTCTACAAGGATTTATGTGTATATTAATTATTACACTATTTTGCCACTGATAGTTGCATTTAATTTATTATTTTACCATTCTTTTATTTGCAAAGATTACTTTAGTCATCAATTTTTTTTTCTCTTATTTACTTTTAATGTTCGTTTTCAATCAATTTACTTGGTATATAAACAACATTAATGGTTCAAGTTAAAGTCAAACTAGCTCATGAAAGTCACTGAAACATCATTCTGCATTGCAGTAAATTGTATATACTAAGCAATCACCACTTTTAGTTTATATTCAAAGAAGTTCTATGCTCTTTATCAGTGTGGTTATTTGAAGCTGTGCTCAGGTAGCAGAAAGGATAATAAGAAAAAGCTTGTATATCAGTGACACTTAAGATTGTATGAACGCATGTTGTAATTTTAAACTTATTATTGCGCATTTACTTGTTGGACTCTGTGATCAGAACAGAACAAATGGCTGGAAGAAAAAAAGAACAAATTTCTCGATGAAAATAAAATTTTCTTGCACGTTTTCTATAAAGATTTCATTAAAGTAAATGGATTTTTCTTTTGTCATTTGCATAAGATGGTAACATTATTAACTTACCATTTTTGGTATTTACAGCCTAGCTTAGCCTAGCATCCTGTCTTACTTTTTATTTCTTTTGTCATTCTATATTGTTGAACAATTAGTATTGGGTAATTTTACCATTTTTGCACTATTTTCTCTGCTGCCTTTTGCTTTGAGTTTTCCATAAATTTCATTGGAAAACTTACTTATACAGTCACACATTATCCCTGATTGGTGGTTTTTTTTAAAATAATTTTTTACTGTCCTCAATGTGTTCCTAAATTTATTATTGTCGGTTCATGACGTGTTTGTATTTTTGGGTGTTTGATGCTTGAGAGTTGCAAAGGGGTACAGGTGTGACATCAAATTAACATTTATTGCCATGGCTGACAGAAACTGTCATTTTGTCAGATATTCCTACTAGAAATACCCCTTTGATGGGATAAGAAAAACACAAGTGATCTTGTAAACTACATTTTACTGTGTGAAAGGATTTCTGTAACTCTGCACACAGAAAGCAGGAGTTAATGGTGACAGTAAGCTTGTACTTTAATAACAGCATGCATACTCAAAAGCAACCTGGACCCTGATGAAGATTTTTAAGTGTAATTTCAAGTCTAAAGAAAAGACGAACATTTTAGAATAAGTGGGCTTTTATATATATATATTCCTTAATAGTAGGCTGAACGTGCTCTACAAAAGCAATGCAAATACACAAAAGATACAAAATTTACAGAAACCAAAAGCATCAGCAAACATATATAAAGACAATAGCCTTCAATACAAGAGAGAAAAACCTGCAGACAGCAGCAAAAGGACTGGCAGACAATGCTTGCAGAAAAGGAAGGTCCAAGGATGTGCTTTGAACCTAAGTTATAGTGCACACCAACTCAAAGATTTTAAGTGTATGTGTTAACGTATCTTTTAATGCCGACTGTGGAGCACATAGCCAATGTGCGCTTGTGGCAAAGACGAGTGTCACAGCGGTTGCATAAACATTATAGAAAATTGATGGAGTAAGGGGGGTGGGGCGTTAAGTCTATATTGCTGATATACAGATTCAAAATCTAAGCAGTGCAGAGATGGCTGTACAGACCACTACTTGACAAAGTGGTTCATAAAATAAAAGCAAGAGAAGTAGCGCAACAGAAATGAAGATATAAACAGTAGACACCAGAGGATGAAGAGACCGAGAACAGCCATTCCGCCAGTCTAGTGACTCCTGATGCCAAAGTACAGATCTGTGGCCTGAATAAAATCCCCATCAACATCTAATTGTTGATTTATTACGTCCTAAGTTTTATGTCACCATATGTTAATAATAATTTTAAAAAAAATTACATGGCGTCTTTTGCCAGACTCATTCGCTTTACGTACAACAGATCTTAATTTTTAGATCTGTTTCATAGTTACTATATTTTTCAACAGTTCGCTTGATTAAAAAAAAATAATAAAAAAAAAATAATGTGTATCCGTGAATCCTTTGTTTCGCAGTTTCGCTGATACCATCACCATAGTAACTAGTCGTCTGTACAGCGGCAGGTCGCTTGGCAATGACGTGGCTTTACTTACTTGATGTTGTCATAGACCACGACGTCATTGCTTTCCCTGGAGCCGTGTATGTGTAGCTCGTTCTGCAACTCACATGGCAACCTCCAAATCTGTAAAATTACCGAAATATTCAATAGGGCCAACAATTCTGGAAAAATATTGTCCGGCATGCACCAATGAGGGCTAAGTTCGAGTTTTTATATCAAGCCTCAGCGTATTGCCATATAAATAGGCAATTAAAAAAAAAACACCCCCATCTACCTTGTAGTTCTGTTACTAGGACAACAGCGTTCCGCGGCAACGCTTACGCCAGTTTTGGGATGGATCTTTTGTATAAAAGGCCTGCGTTTAGCAGGCTTGCTACCTTCATTTTGCTGACCGTCCACTGACTGCAACAAGCTCGGCAGATCCTGAGATTGCGATGACCAAGTCAACGACGACCATGTCAGCTCCAGGCAGCTCTTCAGGACGGGGACAGAGGATGCGTCTTCGCCTGACAGTTTCCCAGGTGGTGAAAGCCATCAAGAAGCTCAGCAATCAACGCGGCTACACGCTCACCTCCATCCGCAACCGCTTGTGCCGCGACGTTGGCAAGTACTCCACTGACCAGATCAACTCGATGCTGCAACAAGCCATCCAAGCCGGACGGGTAAAGGAGATCATCGAAGACCGCTTCCGTCTGCCTCGCCACAGCCATCCGGCCTCGCACGTCTCGTCCCATGCGGCGACGCAGGCCTCCGCGAGCAGAGAGAGCAGGAGCCGTCCATCTGGTTCACACACTACGACCGGGTCTAAACGGAGTCAAAAACCAAAATTCATCCTCCAGGTCATCCCGGATAAGCGTGTCAAACGAAACAGGCGTGTGCTACCGACAACCCAACCGTCTCGTCGCAACAACAGCCGACAGCGAGGGCAACAGAAGAAGGAGCAGCCTAAGCACAAGCATCTGCGGCAGTACCGGCGACGGCATTGCATGCATAAGGAGGCGGCCGCCGCCAGCGACGAGTCGTCAGCTGAGAACGACGAGAACGACTGCAACGTCGGCGCAGGTGACGGCGACGCCGACGCCGACGATGCCAACGCCCCGCACAGTGAGGAGATGTCTGGTGCTGACGGCAGGGAGCAGATGGAAACACCGAGTGACATTGCCATTGCACAACCAGTGGCCGGACGTGAAGCCATTTAAGAATCCTCATGATGAGAGAAAAATTTGGCTTAAATCTTTCCCGATAATAAAATCATGTGATCTGATTTTGTTTTCTCACTGTTTGTTTGTTTTTTTTTATTTGAAGTTGCCGGGCATGTTATTCGGCTTATTATTCGTGATTTTTCATTGAATAATTTGAGCAATAATAATTAATAATAATAAATAATAAAATAAATTAAATAATAAATTAAATAATAATTTTCAGCAGCTTATTGTTCTTTAATTTTCTCACTTTCTCTCTCTCATCACGAATATCCTTGGACTGCTGGCAGACGATTTTTTTTTTAACTGCTAAAACGAGGCATTCAAGAAAGCTTCCGACTTAGTCACATTCTTTGTTACGGCTCGCCGAGACTAACAGCGGATCACTTCATACGTCAGAATGAACCCACATAAAAGGTCAAGCTTATATAATTTGGGGTGAAGGTCACGTGTCTGTATGATCGTGTGTGTGCATATTATTATGACTGTTCATCGAGTGCATTACAGGTAGTCCTCGACTTACGACGGGGATCCGTTCTTAACGCGGTGTCGTAAACCGAATTTCGACGTAAGTCGGATCATACGATCATACAGTACTGTACCATAATAACAGTACAGTACTGCAAACACTTAGCCTATCAAACACCTATCCTAACACAGTACCCTACATAATTATCAATAAACATAAGTACAGTAAAATATTGTAGTACAGTACGTTTAATAATGAAATACTGTACTGTAAGTGCTGTTACAGTAATAAACAGTGTTAGGTTAGGCAGACGTTTCCAAAACAAGCCTGTCTCATCCACGTTGAACACTTGTTGAGCACAGTAACCACCCTCCTCAATTATCTTAGCCAATGCATTAGGAAACTCAGTTGCTGCTTTCTCATCAGCACTAGCATCTTCACCTTTCACTTTAATGCTATGGAAATTGGCACGATCCTTAAACCTCATAAACCAACCCCTACTCGCCACAAATTCTTCACTTTCACTTCCTTCCCCCTTTTCTCTTTTCAACGCCTCAAACAGTCGCCTAGCCTTCTCCTGAATAACCATAAAACTCACAGGGATACGGCGTTGATTTTGGTCTTCCAACCAAAGCGCCATTTATTTATTAATTAATAATCTTTCCATCTCAATAATAAGCCCACTACGTTGCTTTGTTATCACTGTCGCTGTAAGTGGGAATGAGTGTCGTAACCACGAAACGACGTAACTCGAGACCGTCGTAACCCGAGGACTACCTGTACTTTTAATCGCTATAGGCAGTATAAGATATAACATATACTACTTTCTAATGTCTTCAAAGCAGGTCATTATTTTTACCATCACTGCCACTGCCAACGCCACCACCACCATGCACCTATTTGAATGAATCAATTATAGGTCCGTGGCTTTATAGACGCTTTGACAGTTTTGTAGGTA
>SRHC01002269.1:189223-237493 GCA_004794325.1 Pomacea maculata
GTAGTTTTATAGTAGGTGGGATTTTTTTTCTTCTAAAAGGCTGATAAGAAATTAATTAGATATGAGAAACTGAAGCTAGTATGAACGACGAGTCACACTGTCCTTTGGACGGAAATTCGTAGTTTCTTGTCCATAAAAAAAAATGCTCGCAGGACCAAAATTAAAAAAAAAAAATACATGTATGTGTTAATTGCCTGTTGCAAGGATGAACTAGCTGACCAAAATATGCAGCCTCGGTTACTAAAACCCCAGCAATTATACAGTTAAAACAATCGTATGCGACTCGATGTACATCATATATATATATAAGCATAGCTGACCTAAAGATCAACACTTCTGTCAGATAACGACATCTATATCTCTGTTTATACATTCGATCGTCCATCAATGTAAACGCCTACATCTACTCGAAACACATAACGTTCAATCATGAATCGTTAGTGAATTGTTGATGTAACACCTTTAATGGTTGCAGCTCGATCACGTTCATATAACGTGGTTGCAGCGACAGTTTGCTGTTTGCTTCACATGACGCAATATATAAGCAATAGATATAAGCTGTCGCTACCATGACGCACCAAGCTGTTTTGCTTGGTCACTAAGCATGCATTGTATCAAAGATAGTTAAATACTATTCAGTAAAAAGTATTCAATATTTTTAAGTGTTGTTGATCGAGTAATGGAGCATGCGTTGGACTGTGTTTGTTCTGCTCACGTGCTCCATCGTCATGTTTTCCAGACGGTAACAAAGATTACGTAACGACACCTGGATTGTTTAGCCCCAGGTAAAAAAAAAATGTGTCCGTATTGATCAATCGTTTTGTACTCTGAGTCATCAAACACTTAAAAAATGTTGTCAAATTGAAAATGTTGCCGAATCAGCAGTGACTTCTCAATACCAGGCCAGCAGGGTGACCTTAGAGAAAAAACATGTTCATGTGATAACATATCGTCAGAAACAATTGTTCCTCGTATCTGTAACGGTGCCTGACATTTTGACTTGTTGTGAAGCTATATATAGTTGTGAACAGTCGTCAGAAAGCGGTATCACTAAGTACTCCTGTGTTTGTTTTTTGTCTGTCTCCGTCACTTTGCTGTTTAGCCGCTTCCCTCTCTCCCAAAAGAAAACACTCGTATAGGGCATTTTTTTACGCTCATTACGACCCGTAGCATCAACAGTGACATTTACATAAAATGACCAACGCGAACAAGAATTCTGGTAACCGCAGATTGCACTTCGCTAGAACTTTCTTACACCAGATTTGATATAGAAAGTTTTTCATAAACTTAACTTAGAAAGGAAAAAATACTAGTTGTCAACATTTTCTATCTTCTATTGTTGATCTCATTAATTAAGATTTTCCAGCTTGAATGTCCAGCCTCACTGGCAAGGAATCGTATTAAAGGGGACTGATGGGATGCTGATAGATACCCCCTGGGACCTCAAGCTGGTGAAGTTGAAGGGAGACCTTGACACAGCTGACCAGACCAAGTGATAAAGTCGAGAAGTAGGACTCAATTTTTTTATATTTAATGTGTTATGGCTGATCAAGTGAAGATGGGAATGAGGGAGCGAAGCATGTGTCCTTCAGCAATGTGTGCCTGTCTCTGAAATAAAAAAAAATATTTTTTATTTTTCTTTGAAAGGACACTAGATCATCACACAACAATCCTAGATGTGTACACCTCAAGCTAATAAACTCCTTTGTTTAAGCGCAATCTTTGTCGAATCAAACAAAGAAATAGTATAAAACATAAATGACAAGAAAGGGGAAACTAAATCAAGAATCGAACCCACCACTTGACATAAGATTGATCCCAAGAGAATTGCTGCCGACTGTTCTGCTAACTAAAATTAATCGTTTACACTACAGTTCTGTTTCGTTGACCTCTTGAACTTTGTGCATTATTTTCGGTCCATCTTGAGGCAGTAATAATAATTAAAAAAAATCTGTGACAGAGCAAAATATCTGAGAATACTTAAAACCCGCAGCTGCACAGGTAAAATTGCTTATTATGGGAAAGAATTGCGAAATAAGTTAGAACATAACGTTAAATTCAATGAGATGGAAATGGCTATACATGCCTTGGAAAAAAAGTCCCCAAACCAAGACTAAAAGCAAAAAAATTCCCAACAGACGGCGTTTTCATTTACGTCTCTACATACTGACTAACTGGAGGGGGCGTTGCCTGACTTGACCGTCTTGAGTGGTCAGCGATCGAGAAAGGGTGTGAAAGGGCGCGCACTGACTCAACTGTGATATGTGGTCAACGAACTGCCCCTTAAAATCGGTGACCCAGTAAAACAAAGATACAACAGTTTGGACTCCCTTCCCCCCTACACATACACGCAAGGCAGGTCGAACAAAGTGGTGCAAGGTGAAACCAGAATGCATAATGCTTATCGTGAGATTGAGTCGAACGGGACGGTATAAAAAGCAAGGATTGACACAAGACATCAGACACCAGACACCCCAAAAGAGCCGGTCAGAGGTAGCCATGTACTCCTCACTGTCAGTCGTCTTCTTGTTGCTGGGCTCTCTCTGTCTGTCGACGGTTTTGGCGGTGAGGTACGATCCCAACTGGGCTTCTCTGGACTCCAGACCGCTGCCCGCCTGGTATGACGACAGCAAGATTGGCATCTTCCTGCACTGGGGTGTCTTCTCTGTACCCAGCTACCAGAGCGAATGGTTCTGGTGGTCGTGGCAAGGCTCCAAGAGCCAAGCGGCTGTCGACTTCATGACCAAGAACTACAAACCTGACTTCACCTACGCTGACTTTGCTGCTGACTTCACCGCCGAATTTTACGATCCCTCTCGTTGGGCTGACATCTTCAAGGCTTCGGGTGCAAAGTAAGTTATCTTATCCCTAAATATGCTCTGTCTTTAGAGCTTTTTAGTTATTAGGTATTTTCTTTACCACCTCTCTGTTCTCTCTAGCCCTGATTGTAAATAAATGGAAAAATGGCGATGACTTTTTTTTTTATTCTTTTACGCAACAATCGCTCCCTCCTACCACACAAACACACTTCATCAGTTCCTTTTTTGTTTGTTTCTTTGTGTTTGTTTTTGAGACTACTGGGGAAAAGTGTACCAGTATATACATTTTCTCTTTTAAACACCAAACACATATGACTAAAGCTTGTATTAGAGAAGAATGTGCCATTTCTTGTTAGGATGAGGAAGGGGAGGACTTGTAGATGATGGGTGTGTATGTGTGGGGGGGTGGGAAATAAACTGCCACATAATAAATATCTGCAGGTGAGAAACCTTTTTTTTTATACGAATATATATATTATTTCAACAGCTTCGATATTTTTTTCAAAATAAAGAATATCATTTTACATTGCAGATACGTCGTTCTAACGTCCAAGCACCATGAAGGGTTTACTAACTGGCCATCAAAATACTCGTGGAACTGGAATGCAATGGACGTTGGACCCAACAGGGACCTCGTTGGTAAGAACGACTGCATGTATTACTAAACTCGTGAGACTAATCTGCAGTATAATGCATTTTGTTTTCTTATATTTGATAATATGATTACAAGTTAATTTCCTCATACTTGAGAACATAGCTGCTTCTGTTTTGAGGTGAAAGGGCACCAAATGGTAACATGCACAAAGCTGTAGCCATTAATCCAGAAATTTAAATTAAAGCGGAATTTAAATTTTGTTCAGTGTCGTAATAGAGCTTAACATCCGATTTTATTTCAAAGTAAACCGTCTGTTCTAAATGTCTATTTTAACCATTTTTTCCTCTATCGGAAAATTTATTTTCCTACGCTGTATATCTATAACAAGGTGATCTTGCCAACGCCATCAGATCAAAGACTGATATCCATTTTGGCGTTTACCACTCCCTTTTTGAATGGTTCAACCCACTGTACCTTCAGGATGTCAAGAACAACTACACAACTCAGGACTTTGTTGCCGTAAGGTTGTTAAGCCAAACTTAGTTTTGTTAACTGTTAGCTTTTTATATCATTCATGCGATATAACGGCCAAATATACACAATACAATACACACAATGCAACTTTAATAAAATATTTTACTTTTAACCTCTTTAAAAGTTTATTTATCTACTCTTTCCCTCCCATAATCGTTGCTAAGTGTTAGCATTTGTTTTTTTTTTAACAAGGGATTTGTGGGGAAGGGGTCACGTACGCGTTTGCTATGTTGGCACTCGCACAACTCCACTGGGAAAAGGTCGACTGGTAACAGAGCTAATGTTGTGTAAAGAGGAAGGGATAGTTTAAGTATTTTTTATAGGTTTCGCAATCGCGGGGCGTAAAATGTGACACATGTTATCTGCGAACCCTTCAGCATGTCATTCACCAAAGACCTAATAATGCCGCGGGATGCAAGGCCGTTAGTGCCTCTCAAGACCAGCGAAAAGAATGACTGGGCGAGTTTTGTAGAAGTAAGATAAGACTCGAGGAAGGTAAATACACAACGGCTTTTATAATCCAGTAAGTGGTCAGATGTCACAAGCTCACCTGATGAAACTTCTCCTGTTGCCTGCAGACCAAGACATTGCCAGAGCTGTACGAACTGGTGAACACTTACAAGCCTGACGTCGTGTGGTCTGACGGCGACTGGATGGTCGATGACACCTACTGGAACGCCACACACTTTCTTGCTTGGCTGTACAACGACAGGTAGGTATCAATAATAACCCCTTTGTTGTGGTTAAGAATTTTTAGAGTCGACCGAGTCATCTTCTACAGTCATTCCTTCATAATGAAAAGAAATGTATTGGAATTGATTGAAATCTTCCAGAAGTAAAATGTCTCCGGTCACTATGGAAATTGTCTCTTTTAGCATGTCGGGTTTTATATTTGATGGGTTTCAAACAAATATTTTTTAAAATTTTTGCGTAATAAGGCATCGTTGTCAACAGCCCCGTGAAAGACACAGTCGTTGTGAACGACCGATGGGGAAAAAACATTCGCTGTCAGCATGGAGGATTCTGGAACTGCGACGACAGATTTGTCCCAGGTAAATCATCTCAAATGTTTGGTCGTTTACTCCATTTTTTATTAAGCTAAGAAAGCAATTTACTTACACTTGTTTTGTATTAGGGGGATAGCGGTCGACCTTCCGTTCAAGCGCTTTGCCACACCGAAACTGACTTTACAAACACAGGGTTTCATTTTAACAGAAACAGCCATTGACAAATTAAAAGTGGTTCGTTATCGAAAAACTCCATGCCCCACTGTCTGTTGAGCTGTCGAGAATCGTGCACAGCTCTTAAAAAAAAAAAAATGCGCTTACCGGAAAACGACCATTGATAAGGATAAATCATGATTTTTCCATTCCTTCATCTGTCCACAACATCCAGGAATTTCCAGAATTTTTATCACTCTTCACACTAAACACACGTCCGGCTTCTCATCAGTCGGCTCTAGTAGAAACTCCAAAAACACCTCGGAAAGCCCAATAAAGGCAAGGAAAAATGTTCTTATTCCACCTTCAACTAAAATCTTTTTGTCGAAAGATGCACACCATATAACTTCACCACACAACACTTACACATTGTTCCAAAAGAGCAGACGACTTCGTAAACAAAACAAAAGTACTGGCATGGGATTCGACAGGAAAAATCACTTGACTTTCTCACGTATTGTCGCATTCATTTCCATCGTCCTGAATATCCGATCTTCTGCTGTTCCTCCGATATTCTATTTGTACGAGGCGCCATGAGAACTTCTCAAAAAGTTACTAATTTTTAATTTAGACCTTTCATGTCACAATGACAACGCGACATTATTGGTTGTATTATAAGGCAAACATTATGCATGGCGTATTAGCCTAGAACTTTTTTTTAAAAAGAAAACTAATACTATATCCAGCATATAGATTTTTCTGCACTGTCATTTGATCTTTTACATTTGATTGGTGTTTATTTTTTTGTAACACAGAGTAAGTCCCTTAACAGTTCTTTAATTTAAGGTTAACTTTAATAACTGTTTTTTTGTGCTGTGTGTTCAAAATTATGAAATTTACCGCTATATGAAGTACTGTCTTAATTCTACCCGTTTTAGGCAAACTTATCAACCACAAATGGGAAAACTCGATGACTCTTGACAAGTACTCGTGGGGTTTCCGACGGGATGCTCAGCTTTCAGACATTTACAGCATGGATGAGTTCATTGCCCTTTTGGTCAGGACGATCAGGTAAAGGAAACAAGGATAACTGACACAACCACCACCACCATTTATCATTGGTTTTATTTTCGTTTTGAGTACTTTAGTTTCACCAGCAGTGAAGCGCAGGACATTTAAATCGGGTGTAGGTGGTGTGCACGGTTGGTAAGTAATTAGTCACTCTTTAGGGTCTTAAGCTGCACTGTATATGGTATCGTACAGTATATATCGACTAGCATATAAGTAGCGTATTATGGTGAGCAAACTAATTGACTGTTTGATTCAGGTCCTTAAAGTCCTGCTGATGCTGAGTTTACACTGCATACATGCTGTGAACTTTTTTTAAAACCTTTGTATTTTAAGTGTTAAGTCAGATAGTGTGAATTTTTATCTATCTCAAGCTTAGGGAGACTACATTTATACTCTGAATGTATGTGGTTTATATGCTACACGTTCCAAACGAAAAAAAAAACCGTTTGAGGTCTGCTGTTGCGACTTGATTAAGTCGCACATAGGAATGGCTATCGTCTGAACTATTATCCTGTTTACTATATATTTGTCATCTTTACCATGAAATACCTTTTTCCAAAGCTGTAGATAAGTTTGCGAGTTGTGTATTTACGCTGACCTGTATGTCCTTGCAGTCTGGGCGGTAACCTCCTGGTGAATGTCGGCCCCACGAAGTACGGCGTTATCTCCCCTATCTACGAGGAACGACTCACTCAGATGGGACAATGGCTTCAGGTCAACGGAGAAGCCATATATGGCACTCGGCCTTGGAAATACCAGAATGATACCGCCAACTCTGACGTATGGTATGTCTTAACGATTTATTCAATGGAATTTCTATAGCTGAGTCTATCTTAAAAAAAATTGATTGATTTAATAAGTAAAATTAATCTATTACTCAGAAACGTTTTCTTACATTGTGTAACAGTGCGGTTTCTCTAGGAGTGAACTTTAGCCCAAGAAGCTTCACTGTGTAAACCCGCTTTCAAAATGTCGCCATACTTTATATCCCTTTCAAACCGTATCATGATACGGTATTTTGGTCTTTGACATGACTTCAGGTAGGTTTGGTCGATGGACATAGCTTCAGGGTGACGTTATACAAGTTTAGTTGCCATCAAAGTGTTATATATTATATTCTGGAAATGCTGTTGCAGGTACACGTCAAAGAAGGTTAACAACGGCACCGTGGTGTATGCTATTGCCTTGAAGTGGCCGACAGGTTCCACCCTGAAACTGGGGGCACCCAGCGTCACCCCTCAGACCCGAATCTCACTCGTCGGCTACACTGGCTCTCCCTTCAGCTTCACCAGCTTGGGGTCCCAGGGCGTGTCTATCACCATCCCACCCATCCCCTTTAATATGATTCCTTGCCAGTGGGGCTGGACATTCAAGCTGGAAAATCTTAATCAATGAGATCAACAGCAGAAAATAAAAAGTAATATATTTGTCTCATTATGCTTTTTTTTGCCAAGACTTTACAACGAATCGTATGCAATATTTTGCATTGCAAAAAGTGAAAAGTACTATTGTCACTGAATCTGCATTTATCTCCAGACATACGACTGGCTTTTTTGAATAAATGTGTCATTTGATGTAAACATCTCATATTTGTGTTGTTGATGAGGTGATTGAGGAGGGTGCATGTTTTCTTTGTGTGTAATGGCGGTGGTAGTGGGTTAGATGAATAATGAGATGGATTTTGCCGATGACAAGAAGTGTAGGAATATTTACTGAGGAGATTTCTCACTCAACATCGCGTCACAACTACAAAGTGTAATGCCACGCCACTGCGAAGTGAAGACCAATACTTTTTTTAAGCAACTGTTCGGAAACCTGAATTGCACAGAGGTCATGGTGTCCTCAGACCTCTAATTAGAGGACGATATAATTATTGTCACCACACCGTGTAGTGTTCTCGCTCACTCCCTTTCGAACACTCTTCCGGGACCAGACAATTACGCTTTCTTTCCCACAAATAAACAAAATGATTAGAGAGTCTACTTATGTTTACTAAATAAAACAAAATAATAATAATAATAATAATAATAAAAAGTCCTAACTGCGATCTATTTCCTAAAGGTAGTAACAGTCAATAACGCAATGGCTGGCCGTTGATACGTTGAGATAACATAAACACAGACTGTAAAATATTCTTCAGTTCCTATATACTATTCCTTTAGATACACTGTCTCGGCAATGGTTTTTCCTTCAAACAACACACAATATCTTCTACTCACAATTAAACGTCCATTTTCACGTCTTATCACCCTTTGCTCTCTACCCAATCTATCCTCGCTTGCTGCTCTCCCCTCTCCCATATAGCTGTCCGGTGGCGCTACGGTTAGCGTCTGTCACCAATACAGTGAAGGTTGGCTGCCCAGAGTTCATTTCTCGTCTCGGGCACGCTGTTCTTTGTCTGCACGTGGCATCTGTTTACAGGGCTGGCTGCCTTGCCGTAATATAGTCTCAGTTGCTGGCACTACGTACAACACTGATTCTCCCCCCTTCTCTCCCGTCAGCTGATAGATTTATTTTATGCGAAGGTCTCAGTGAAGGGAAAAACTTCGGGAACCTTCGGAGGCGTGACGTCGGTGACATTGGCAGTCCGCGCTAAGAGGAACCCTTCGTTTCAATCTTTACCAGCTGTGAAACTTGTTATGGGGCTACGTTAGACAACCTTTAATACTATGAAGGGCTGCATAAAGTTAACTGCGTGGTCAGACAGATCGCCTCTCTGCTTTATGTATAAGAAAAGTATTTAGATGGTGCACACCACCAGGCACACTTTTTCTCTTTCACAATCTCTTTCCGTCCCCAGTCTCTCCCTCTCTCGCTTGATCGCTATCTGGCCCACGAAATATGTCAGTAGACAGTGTTGTTCATATGTTATATGTTGTTCATACGTTATAACTAAATAGTCGGTTGCTGATACGGCATAAAGAACGAATAGTTCCCTCCCTCTCTTTTGCTCGCTCGCGGTGCACGTGACATGGGGAAAATACGGGTAGATGGCTATTATTCAAAGGGTCAAGGGACTTTTAGCAGCTCACGTGTTCTAGTGAGAGGTTTTGGTGGGCAGTTCTGTCACGTGGTAGGGTCAGGAGATGTGTGAGTAGTAGGGCGTTATTATGACTGAGTAGCCAGTCTCTTCTCTCTCGTCTTACGCCACTCAAAATTTGTTTTCAAAGGAGCCCTTTGCTGTAAAACTATTTTACCGACAAGAAAAATAAAAATTCATGATGTACATCAAAATCAAGATCATCCTTGATACAGCATGGCACAACTTTCTTTTATAGATGATCGCTTTTTAATATAAAATGAAGTGCTTTTCCATGTCCAGTGACAAATGGCTGGCATTTATGTTTTTCATTGATAGTCATCTCTCTGTAATAAGGAGACGCATGAACGGACCACGGTACCACCACCTGGCCTCTGTGGCTTGGATTAGTATGAGTTGACTTAGCTCTCAGAGTGAATACTAACCTGGTGGACAAGAGATTCTTGGTCTGACATTTCAACACATTGTAAAGTCAGTCATCAGCGCGGCGAGAGATCGACCTTGACACAGCTGACCAGACCAAGTGATAAAGTCGAGAAGTAGGACTCAGTTACTGATAGATGGAAGAATAGCTAAGATAAAAGATTTGTCGGAATTTAATTGACATTATTTGGTCAGGCCTTGATGCTCAATGATCATAGTATAAGTTTAATGATGATCAGGGGGAAGTAATGTTTTATTAAATGTGTTATGACTGATCAAGAAAAGATGGGAATGAGGGAGCGAAGCACGTGTCCTTTATCACCGACCATAGTGCCTGTCTCTGAAATAAAAATTTTTTTTTTATTTTTCTTTGGAAGGACAATAGATCATCAAACAACAATCCTAGATGTGTACACCTCAAGCTAATAAACTCCTTTGTTTAAGCATAACCTTTGTCAAAACAAGCATAAAAATAGTATAAAACAGAAATAACAAGAAAGAGGAAACTAAATCAAGAATCGAACACACCACTTGACGAAGTAAGATTGACCTCATGTGGAAATTGAGTTACACTCCATTACAAGAACATTGTGGCCGACTGTGCTGCTGAACTAAAATCATCGTTTTCACTCATCGCACTACACTACAATCTATTTCGTTTACCTTTCTTGAACTTTGTGCATTATTTCAGTCCATCTTGATAATAAATACCTGAGAATACTTTAAACCCGCAGCTGCTCGAGTAAAACTGCAGTTATTATTGGAAAGAATTACGAAATAAGTAAGAACAAAACGTTAAATTCGATGAGATGAAAATGGTATACATGTCTTGAGAAAGAAATACCCAAAACAAAACAAAAACCAAAAGTCTTCCCAACAGACGGCGTTTTCATTTCTCTATATGCTAACTGGAGGGGGCGTTGCCTGACTTGACGGTTTTGAGTGGTCAGCGATCGAGAAAGGGTGTGAAAGGGCGCGCACTGACTCTATCAAGGCTGTTATGTGGTGAAAGGCAACGAACTGCCCTTAAAATCGGTGACCCAGAAAAACATAGGTGACAACAGTTCAGCCTCTTCCCCGCCCTCCACACACACACACGAACACACCCACAGGTAATGCAGGTCGAACAAAGTGGTACAAGGTGAAACCAGACGTGAATAATGCGAATCACGAGGTTGAGACGAAAGGCACGGCATAAAAAGCGAGGATTGACACCAGACACCAGACACCAGACACCCCAAAAGAGCCGGTCAGAGGTAGCCATGTACTCCTCACGGTCAGCCGTCTTCTTGTTGCTGGGCTCTCTCTGTCTGTCGACAGTTTTGGCGGTGAGGTACGATCCCAATTGGGCTTCTCTGGACTCCAGACCGCTGCCCGCCTGGTATGACGACAGCAAGATTGGCATCTTCCTGCACTGGGGTGTCTTCTCTGTACCCAGCTACCTGGACGAATGGTTCTGGTGGCAGTGGCAAGGCTCCAAAAACACAAGGGCCGTCGACTTCATGACCAAGAACTACAAACCTGACTTCACCTACGCTGACTTTGCTGCCGACTTCACCGCCGAATTTTACAATCCCTCTCGCTGGGCTGACATCTTCAAGGCTTCGGGTGCAAAGTAAGAGTTAACATCTTATCTACAAATATGTAGTGTGTCTAGAGCTTTTTAGTTATTACTAGAGAATTTGAACGTATTTTCTTTAGCACCTCCCCATTCTCTCTTTTTTTAGTCTTTTTTTACGCAGTAATCGGCCCGCCCCTTACCCCTTACGAACACTTCATCAGTTTCGTTTTTGTTTCTTTGTTTGTGTTTGTTTTTGGGACTACTGGGGAAAAGTGTACGTGTTTATATATTTCCTCTTTTACACATCAAACACATGTAACTAAAGCTTATATTAGAGAAGAACGTGCCATTTCCTTGTTGGGATGGCATTGTGGGGGGAGGCTCGCCTTGTACATGATGTATGCGTGTGTGTAAGAAACTGCCACCTAATAAATATCAGCAGGTAAGAAACTTTTTTTTTTTTATACGAATATGTATTCTGTTGACAGCTTCGACATTTTTAAAAATCAAAAATAACATCATTTTACTTTGCAGATACGTCGTTCTAACGTCAAAGCACCATGAAGGGTTTACTAACTGGCCATCAAAATACTCGTGGAACTGGAATGCAATGGACGTTGGACCCAACCGGGACCTTGTTGGTAAGAGCGACTGCATGTCTTACTAAAGTCATCAGACTAACCTGTAGTCTAATGCCTTTTTTTTAAAAAAAATATTTGATAATAGGATTTACAAGATAAATTTCCCCATACTTGAGAAAAGAGCTGCTTCTGTTCTGAGGTGAAAGGGCTCCAAATGGTAACATGCACAAATCTGTTTAGCCATTAATCCAGAAATTTAAATTAAAGCAGAATTTAAATTTTGTTCAGTCTCCTATTAGAGCTTAACAGCCGATTTCATTTCAAACTCATCTGTCTGTTCTAAATGTGTATTCTCAACATTTTTTCCTCTATCGGAAAATTAATTTCTCATACTATGTATTTATAACAAGGCGAGCTTGCCAACGCCATCAGATCAAAGACTGATATCCATTTTGGCCTTTACCACTCCCTTTTTGAATGGTTCAACCCACTGTACCTTCAGGACGCCAAGAACAACTACACAACTCAGGACTTTGTTGCCGTAAGTCGTTGTTAAGCCAAACTTAGTTTTGTTAACTGTTGGTTTTTAATCATGCATGCGATATAAAGGCTAAAAATACACAATACAACACAATGCAACTTTAATAAAATATTTTACTTTTAACTTCTTAAAAGTTTATTTATCTACTCTTTCTCTCCCATAATCGTTGCTAAATGTTATCATTTGTATTTTTAACAAGGGATTTGTGGGGAAGGGGTCACGTACGCGGATTTTATAATCCAGTAAGTGGTCAGATGTCTCAAGTTCACCATCTGAAACTTATCCTGTTGCCTCCAGACCAAGACATTGCCAGAGCTGTACGAACTGGTCAACACTTACAAACCTGACGTCGTGTGGTCTGACGGCGACTGGATGGTCGATGACACCTACTGGAACGCCACACACTTTCTTGCATGGCTGTACAACGACAGGTAGGTATCAATAATAACCCCTTCGTTGTGGTTAAGAATTTTTTGAGTCGACTGAGTCATCTTCTACAGTCATTCCTTAATACTGAAAAGAAATGTATTGGAATTGATTGAAATCTTCCAGAAGTAAAATGTCTTCGGTCACTATGGATATTGTCTCTTTTAGCATATCGAGTTGGATATTTTATGGGTTTCAAACACACATATGTTTTAAACTATTGTTTAATAAGGCTTCCTTGTCAACAGCCCCGTGAAAGACACAGTCGTTGTGAACGACCGATGGGGAAAAAACATTCGGTGTCATCATGGAGGATTCTGGAACTGTGACGACAGATTTGTCCCAGGTAAATCATCTCAAATGTTAAGTCGTTTACTCCGTCTTTTATTGAGCTAAAAAAGCAATTTACTTACACTTGTTTTGTTTTAGGGGGGATAGCGGTCGACCTTCCGTTCAAGCGCTTTGCCACACCGAAACTGGGTGGAGCTTTAAATTTAGTCACCTGACTTTACAAGCCCCGGGTTTCGTTTTAACATAAACAGCCATTGAAAAATTAAAAGCGGCCCGTTCACGGCAAACTCCACGCCCTACGCTCTGTTGAGCTGTCTGTAATTGTGAACAGCCCTGAAAAAAAATTGGGCTAACCGGAAAGTGACCGTTGATAGGGATGGATCATATCTTTTTCCATTCCTTCATATGTCCACAATCTATGTATCTATTCATCTTCATGCATCATGTTACACATAAAGCCTCAACCAGAGTCCGCCACCGATGTCGATCGGCTGAAACCCGCCCACTCCAAGTGACCCTAACCCTATGTCCAGCCCTTTCCTTTCATCTCATTTCCACCGTTCTTCTCCAAGTTTCCTTTGGGCGGCCTTGTTTTCTTCAGTTCTTCGGTGGAATTATTCCTTGGTGATGGTATTTGGCCAAAACATGTTAAGTATGCGCCTGAGGCATCTGTTTTGTAAGACGTCAAGTCTGTTACTGATGGTTTTTCTGCACTTTCTTTTTATCTTTTACATTTGATTGTTGTTTATTTATTTTTTTTTTTGGTAACATATGGACCCGGTAAGGGTGAAGTCCCCTCTTATAGCTCTTAAAATTAAGGTTAACTTTGAAAATTTTTTTGTGCTGTGTATTCGAAATTATGAAATTTAACGCTATAGGAGGTGACTGTCTTAATTTGACCCGTTTTAGGCAAACTTGTCAACCATAAATGGGAAAACTCGATGACTCTTGACAAGTACTCGTGGGGTTTCCGACGGGATGCTCAGCTTTCAGACATTTACAGCATGGATGAGTTCATTGCTCTTTTGGTCAGGACGATCAGGTAAAGGAAACAAGGATAACTGACACAACCATCACCAACATTTATCATTTGTTTTATTTTCGTTAGAACCTTTGTTTTTTAAGCTTTAAGTCAGATATTAGTGTGAATTGTCAGTTATCTCAAGCTTAGAGAGACGTACATTCATACTCTGAAGGTTTTCGTGTTAATGCTACACGTTCCAAATGAAAAAAAAAAACCCCGTTTCAGGTCTGCTGTTGCGACTTTCATCTGAACCATTATCCTGTTTACTACATATTTGTCATCTTTACCATGAAATACTTTTTTCCAAAGTTGTAGGTAATTTTGCGAGTTCTGTATTTACGCTGACCTGTATGCCCTTTGCAGTCTGGGCGGTAACCTCCTGGTGAATGTCGGCCCCACGAAGTACGGCGTTATCTCCCCTATCTACGAGGAACGACTCACTCAGATGGGACAATGGCTTCAGGTCAACGGAGAAGCCATATATGGCACTCGGCCTTGGAAATATCAGAATGATACCGCCAACTCTGACGTATGGTATGTCTTAACGATTTATTCAATGGAATTTCTTTAGCTGTATCTATCTTAAAAAATTGATTGATTTAATAAGTAAAATTAATCTGTTACTCGGAAAAAGTTTTCTTACATTTTGTAACAGTGTTTTCTCAAGTAGAGAGCTTTAGCCAAAGAAGCTTCACTGTATAAACCCGCTTTTAAAATGTCAACATATGTTATACCCCTTTCAAATCTTATAGTACGGTATTTCGGTCTTAACATAACTTCAGGGTGACGTTATACAAGTTTAGTTGTCATCAAAGTGTTATATATTATATTGTGGAAATGCTGTTGCAGGTACACGTCAAAGAAGATTAACAACGGCACCGTGGTGTATGCTATTGCCTTGAAGTGGCCGACAGGTTCCACCCTGAAACTGGGGGCACCCAGCGTCACCCCTCAGACCCGAATCTCACTCGTCGGCTACACTGGCTCTCCCTTCAGCTTCACCAGCCTGGGGTCCCAGGGCGTGTCTATCACCATCCCACCCATCCCCTTTAATAAGATTCCTTGCCAGTGGGGCTGGACATTCAAGCTGGAAAATCTTAATCAGTGAGATCAACAGCAGAATATAAAAAGTAGTACATTTTTGTCTCATTGTTTTTTCTTGTGCAAAGCCTTTATAACGAATCGGACGCAATTGTTTTTCAACGTTAACTGTGAAAAGTACTTTTGTCGCTGAATCTCGGAACATACGACTGGTTGTTTTGAATAAATGTTTCAATGGATGCAAACGTCTCATCTTTGTGTTGCTGATGAGGTGCGTTAGGAGGATGCATGTTTTCTTTGTGTGCAATGGCGTTGGCAGTGGGTTAGATGAATATTGTCACGCATATATATTATGCACTTTATACTGAGAGTAAAATATCGCCTCACGAACGATAAAATGGCGGCTAGTTGTCTTCAAGCAAAGCCAACCAGAGTCTAGCCATTGGATTAAGATCACTGAAGCTCTCCCAATTTCCGCTCCCTTTCTCAAATTTCAAGACAGACGCTCATCTTAAAACGGTTTTTTATATCTCATCTTAAAACGGTTTCTTTGCTCCATCATTTGGTGTGGTCCACCACGAGCGCCGACAGCCTGACGAGAATGGGGGTCATCATTCAGGTAACCTACGGTACACTTATTAATAAAATATAAATGAACATCGAAGTCTTCAATGGTTGCATATCCCTTAGCATATACGAGCAGACTACTCACCAAAATGAAATTACATTTTAATTCACATTTATTGCCATGATGCTCAGCTGACATCAAAACACATCATTTAAATTATGTAACATGCATATGCACACAAAATAGGATTCTTGACAAAATAAAAAAAAAACTATGCAGCATTAATAATTATGACAATAATTTGGTTCATAAACTGCAATATACTTAACTGCAGTGGGTAACTTTAGACTCAATGAGACTTTCATGCACCCAATAGGTCAACTGATAGGTCTGGCAATGCAGAAGGCAAGGACCAGTGACCGGGTCAGTTAAGTGCCAAAGAAAAATGGATAGCTCCGTGTGATGGCATTAAGGACCATCTAGGAGACTGTTTAGGAGTTCTGATATATTTTCAAGCTTAACTCTCTTCCCACAAGTCATGTGAACTGTTGCTATGAGTATAAATGACATGTTTGACCTACTTGGTACAGCAGCTTGTGACAAATTTTTTCTGTAGACTTGAAGGAAACTACCCATTAAAATGCTTTGAATTATGTTCACGAAGTAAACAAGTTGCCGACGTTTTCCACTTTAAATGTAGTCCAGATCAACAAAAATGAAACATTAAAACAGATCATGCAACAAAAAGTCAACAAATCTCTCAACTGTAATATGATGCAAAAATGCAGCATAAATCCTTGGCCACAGTCTGTTTACCACATAACACAATAAACAGGAATCATACTATACACAGTCAATATTTTTTCATATAATTTTAGTGACTCAACATAATATGCAAATTAAGCTGACTAAACAAAATCAGAGACAAACATTGGGAATAATACAACGTAAACTGGAGATATTTTGAATATTTAAAGTAATTCACTGTCAAATGGAAATCTCTCTTAAATTTTGTTTGAAAGGAAAGAAAAAGCCTTGGTAAATGGATTAGCTTTCCGAACAGTCTCAACATTTTAGTTTGGAAATGTTGTGCAATGTGGTTCACAGGCATCCTGCATGTTAGACAAAGTATAAGTACATACATACAGAACTACTATAATCCACCATGGACGAATTGGGTGATGTAGCTTAGCTTGGTGTTTGGGGTACTGACTGGTCATTCTAGGTCAGTAGCAGATATGAGAAACAGCAAGACAATAGTCACTTCTCACCAGGTTACAAGGACACTGATACACTAGTGAGCACATACAGACATGTGCAAGGCAGGTGTGACATCAGATTAATGTTAGCTGCTGTATATGTACATATCTGAACAATCAAGCATAGTGCCCTTGTGAGGCCTGTGCACAGCTGAAGCTGGAGTAAGGGCATGTCAAAAGAATGTAATATACTATTTAAAAAAAAGCAACTGCAGCAGGCACAAAAAACAAAACACGAACATGGCTGTACATAAAGGAATAACCCAGTCATAGTTTTTTAATGGAACTGGTTAAGTAAAATCTTAAGAAGTATCACAGTATCACGGTACTACGGCCAGTCCTGTCTACAAAAGCCACCTCCATCTGCTGCAGACATCTGAGCTCGGTGGTCCTCACTGTTTCAATGACAGGCTGCTGTAAGCTGAATATACGACACAAAGGGGATTAACTTTGTGTGTTTAAAAATAAACAATAATCTGCATCTAACCCACCATCAAAACAGAATCATGTTCGTACTATTTACAAAACCAGTGAACCAAATAAAAATCTGTTTTGAGAACGAAACACACCACAACTTAGTTGCTTGAGTCAAAAATGTGCACACAACAATGTCCTTTTGCATTATCCTAAAACTTTGAAGTGAAAGAAATAGATATCCCAATAAAGCTATAGTTGTGAACCTGCAATTAAAAAAAAACGCCTCCTTCACGAAAAACAACCCCCCTCCCCCTTAAGAAGAAAACAAGCTATATTCAGTGTAACATAAAATGTAATCCATTACATTTTTGTCTTAAGCTCACAAGCTTGTATCACAAGTGTGTTCAAAGAGGAGAGTACAAAAATATTGATTAGCTGCACAAATATATCTTTACTCAAATAAAAAGGAATTATTGAAGTTACAGTCACATTTGTACACACAAACACCATGATAACCAGAGAGAAACATATTCAAATGAACAATACATGACAGCACTTAGCCACTACTGAGCAGAAGTAAAATAAAAAAAATGCATAAGTAAAGTCCAAACAGGATGTATCTGATATATATGTATTACAGTATAATACACCAATAGCTTTGATTATTATGACTAGATGCTGGTAACAAATAAATGTCATTTGTTTAAGATAAAATGCAGCAATCTATGTGACTGGTTTGCTCCCAATATGTGTTGCCCAGAAGACATCAAATCATAACACAGCATTTAACTAAATACTGTGGACGCCACAAAGAAAGCTACATTTACATTACAATGTAATAACACAATCCTTTACATTTTTGTTACCTATTGCACATGCTAACAGTTTAATAAATTACTCAAAAATTTTCTCACACTGTAGTATAAAATATAATACCTGGCAACTCTCTAACTCTTATAAATAGTAAAATATTGAGCACAAACTGAACAAACAAACTAAAGCTGTTAAAAAGAGTGACATGGCATCTAGCTCCTCGTATCAATGTAAAGGAAGGAACTAAATTTAAGTATACGCAAGTATGAATGCAAGTGCCAGCACATATGTCTACATCCATGTATACATATTAACGCCAAGCGGCTCCATAGCTCCCATTACCCTGATTTTGATGGCTGTATCTTTTGCAGCTACTGATTCTATTTTAGACAAATTATAGATTTCTCAGCCTGCGGCATAGTTTGTTTCACACTAGGTAGTTGTTAAAATTTTCAGGAAGCATAGGGAACAGGTTTTAATTAAACATTGGTTATTACTATCCAGTCATCTTGAATAACAAGTCTAAGTTGAACCCTCCCACCTCACAAAGAAAATTAGATGTAAATGGACACCACGACTGCCAATGGCAAGAGGTCAACGTCTTCTGAACATTATTTTCCAGTTTCCAGTCCTTCTGAACTCAAAACTTGCCAACACTGAATTTTTTCCAATAACAACTGTTCTGCAAACTGTGGCCAGCACACAGACATCTGTGGACATCTGACTTCTAACAGGAATGTGTCTCATGGTGAGAACGTCAGCAGTCCACAATGTCAACAATAACCATCAACCATTTGTGCATCCTTCCAGCTACTCATCTATAAATTTAAAGAGAGAACCCTCAATGCAGTCAAAAATTAAATTCACCAGTTCCCAAAACAACAACCCCAAAAATGTTCAGGAACAGATCCAACCAAAGCAGAGATGCCACATAAAAAATGGTATATCTACCTCACCATTCATAATCTAAAACTAAAAATTTGAGATAACAAGGAATGTCAACAGTATATGAGATTCTTTTGGATAGTGAGCTAAAACAGCCTCAAAACCAGTAAATGAATAACAAATGCAGATGAATACATCTTAAAATCCCCATGAACATATGCTGCAAAATATATACAGACATGGTAATTAAATGTTGGTGCAATATTCTTGAATTAGTGAACATCTGAGAGAAAGTTGTGTTAGCAACATCTTTTGTGCCTACATACAGGCAGCGATGCACATGTGCCCACATGCACTCATGTGCACACATGCACATTCACACACACACCCCCAAATATGACAATCTTGCCCCCTTTCCCTGTTGTCTCATTCTGAGAGACTTACAGGAACCACTGAGTCCTCTCAAATCCTTGAGCTGCAAGACATGAAAAATACCGAAACTAAGTCTTGAATATATTAAAATCATGTTATAAATACACCATGTTCTTAAAATATAAAGATTAAATGCTGATAAAATTATGAACGACTATTTCTCCTTGCAAAATAGACAGAGACTAAATAAACTGACCGCTTGTAAAAGTCAGCACCACGTGTACTCCTACCTTCCCTCACATGGGAGAAATCATTTTTAAAAACTCACACCGGGAAATCGGTCTTTAAAAAGAAAATACACAGTTAAATCTGCTGGCTAGGTATTTTTATTTACAAGCATGAAGATACTTACCAATACTGCACAGAATAATTTTAGCCTGTAAGAAATAAAAAATTATATTTTTTATCAGAAAATAAAGGACATACAAGCAAATCACAACCAATGAAGAAAAATAAGTTTATTATGTAATATTTTTGGCAATACTTTTCAACGGTTTCAGAAACTAAATGAATTAACTATAAACAAGAAATTAAAGTATTAAGAATGGTAATATACTGTGTAAAACACACACACCAATTCTTGTAACATAAGACTATGTTTTTTTCAGTCTTAGAGTTATTTTCTAGTTCTCTGCAATGTGTTTTGTTTGACTTTCTCATTTTCTATGACTGTTAAAATATGATCAAGTAAAACGGAAATTTTTTGTCAGCATTCTTATGTGATATATGACTTCCACACCTACCTCATCAGGATCTTCACTTTCAAACACATGGCAAATAAAGTTTTTAGCAAGATTACATGTGGTATCTCTGGAAATAAAAAATATCGACTACTTACTCAACTTTTCCATGATATATAAGCTTTTAGTTTTCTTAAATGTATTAAAAAAAAAATTACAGAACATAAAGAGCAACTTTAAATGTACTTTGAAGGAACCAAAAAGTACTATAACCATAAAAAAGGAGACTGTTAATACATTCGACCATTAAAGAACATTTTTTAAGAACACAAACACACAGACATTGCCAAAAAGAACATTTTTGCATGACGTGTGCTCATGACCTATCGAGGATTGTAAGATAAATGTTTGGTGACTGATGAGATTTTGCACTATTTAATACATATAAAACAGTGATACTGACTGAATTACAGGGCCTTACAGTGTTATTAGTGAATGGTACCAGATAGCACCAGATTATAGGAATGAGAGTAAATAAGATGACAACTTTAATTATCTGCTCACCCAGCTATGTATGCAAAATAAGTCATGTGATCAGTGCGTCGGCCACATGCTGAGATCTCTGTGTAGGAGTGTTCCATCAGAATCTTGACAGTCAAAATCATAGTCATGTTAGAATAATGCTTCAAAAGCACCAACTTCAAAAAAAAAAAAAAAAAGAAATAAAACACTGATGGAGCTTACTTTTCACTACAGTATTAGGTCTAAATTGTGAATCTGATTAGAGGAAGACAAATCGTGCCACTAATTTCCCAATCTTCAGTCAACACTAACTTGAGAAACACACAAATACCAATCTGAGTCATCAATACCTTTCCTGTCGATTTGCAAGTGACAACAATACTTGTTTCTGTTGCTGCTATTGTGACAGACTGAAAAAAAAAAAAAACAGCAGATAAAACTGTTATACAATACTTTATTAATTCCAGATAGTGATCATACCAGGAATATATAAAGATAAATACATACATATACCTGTTGAAATAAAAAGCTTGTACTGTCAGATAACAGGAATATGGTGGTGGGTTTATATTGGGGAGGAGAACATGAGATCAAACTGATTGAATAAATTGACTAATTTTCCTTTTTTTTTTGACAAGATCATAAAAATAGGTTCCTCCCACCTCCACTAATACCATCTTACAGAGAGGCTTACCTCCATGGTTTTTTCTTCACTGTCAACAATGGCACCAACAGCATCATGAATTCTGTCAACACGTCCATCCTAGAAAAAAAAAACCCAAATGTAGAAATGACAGGATCATGCCTAAAGACACTAAAACTATAACAGATGTATATTTCTCTAGCTTACAAACAAAGTGCATACATGCAACACATACACATGCATAAAATAATAACAAGCACATAAAGGCTACAAACAAACTGACAGTTCATACAAGAAACATGAGTGTCAACAAACAGATGGCCCCATGACAAAAACATTTGTGAATGAATGAAAAACTGAGTGGTACAGTACTTTTAATAAGGTAAGCTATTTTTTAAAGAGATGGTTTTAAGGCCAGACTAAAATTAGCAAACATTTCACAGAAATGGAAATGAAATTATCTCCGTGATCAATTTGAGCAATTAAGTTGCAAACCTAAATTTCTTTCATCCGTATCATAGGAACAAAATAAGTGTCCAGATTCTCAATGAATATAAAGTTATATTGCTAGCAAAATCTAACATAAGAATTTCATTGATGAATCTCACCCCTCTCAGTGGATACATGCCTCTGTAGAACACTTCATAGGCAGCTCTGTGAATCAGAATATAACAGCATTATCCATGAACTACTTTCTGAACTGCTGCAGTGCTGTCCTTAAGGTTCACAAATTAGTAGGATCTGAACTTTAAAACTGTTTACCTGAACCAAACTCTTTATGGTACCACAGAAAGACTAGCAAAATGCATATTACAACTAATCTATTTTATTTTAAAGGTCTTGTCATCAGTCTGACACAAACAAGGCTTAATTACAGACGGTGACAATCACACTGTCAAAACCCCAAATAATTCTGTTTAACAACTTCAAAATCCACCATTCATACAAGCTGATCATGAAAAGTATTTTTAAAAAATAATTTAAAAAAAAAATGTTTCAAATTCTTAGTGATTTTGCTATAAAGGTAATTTGCCCATTAGTCTCTTATAATTTAATAATGAGTATCTTGGTATAGTGCATGTCCCCACTTTAAAGTAGACTCAATGGGCTTTCAAAAGCAAAAGATACAAGAATGGCTTTAAAATGAATAAAGCATACATACTGAAACAAAAATATAACAACAAATATAGAGACTCAACAAGACATTAACAAAGAGAAGCAAAATCTAATAGTCCAGGCATAATGAGGAAGAGTTAGTCTGTATATGAAATTGTCTTTCATGAACACTGGCAAGAAACACACTGGTACCACGCACTTGCCACCTGGCCCATGAACTGGTATTTCATCTAGCTCCTCTTCTGGCAGAATGGCATGGACTGGCTTGCGACTGACGCCACTCTGACTGTCACGGCTGGCCTGGCGCTTTGCCTCTTTGCTGCGGTGCCGTGGTGTTGGAGGTTTGATGTCCGCTTTTTTTAGCAGTTTTAACACATGTCGATGAACATGGCCATAGGAGTCTGTAGCCTGCACAAAGCAAGAAAAAATGTTTCAACATGTTCAGATTTACTGTAGATGTTTTGCCAAGCTAAATTGAGAGTAAAATCACTTAAATGCTTACCTTTATAAAACTGGCGTACACAGGGATGCCTCTGTATAAGGAAAACAGTTCTTTCACCTATAAAAGAAAAAAGAATTACTCCCACTTGAAGTTCATAAGCCACTTATGAGAAATTAAAAAGTTTGATAGTTTAATAGACAATAAATGGAAATAATAAATTAATACATAAAAATTTAGTGACTTCTAGAATGTCTTAATCTGTGTCATTGTACATCTTTGCATTACTTTTGGTTAATATTATAATTTATATTATATTTATAGATAGTATCAAGGATGGAAGGTGACTGTAAAGAAAATGAAATTGCAAAATACAAAATGCCAAAAATTGCAGCAATTGCTATACCTTGCTCTTCCTAACTCCTTTTAAGCAATGCCCAAACATCTCATCTAGGATGTCACCTTTCTGGACTTTTCTCTGAAAACAAGTGTGTGCAGATATACAAAATGCATGCATCAACATGCATCAGAATAAATCTACTCATGTTCACAGACTTATTCAAGTGAAACCCTCTGTAGTTGGAATGGTAATGCCAAAGAAGTTACAATGGGTTATAAGTTCCTTTACAATTATAGTACTTTCAAGACAGAGTTTTATTTTTTGTTTAAAATCTCTTTCAAGTGAGAAAAAAGCAGGGATTTGGGGACAGAGTTACAGAGATTGCCAAAGAGATACACACATCTTCAGCAGCAACGCTCCCTTTGTCTACGTCTGTCACCACAAGATGTTCATCAACTGACCTGAAAAAAATAAATATTTCATCAGTAATTTGGATGACAAAGACAAAGGCAAATACCATTGTTACATATGGCAAATAGTATTAGTAACTATGTACATGTTACTTTTAAGGAAAGACTACATGGGATCATAAAATTGAAATTATTGAAAAAACTGTAATCATACGAATAAGAGTTACAATTTTAAACTGCACTAAATTCCCACAATCTAATTATGGAGAAGAAATAATCAAAATTTTTTCTAAATTTTAGTTTTATAATTATATAGCATATAGCAGAAAGCCAAACTTACTGGAAGTGGATACCCAGAGCATCACAAGGAACAAACTCATAGTCACGGAGTTCCTGAAGATAAGTTATAGTAAAACTCATTACATGAAAAACCATAGCTTACAAAACTAAATAACTTTATCAATTTTGTCAAAGCTAATAAAATTTTCTAAATTTCTCTGCAGAATGCTGTAATTTTTCCTTCAATGCACTAGTACTGTGGAGTGATTTAATATTTCTTTCTTCTTTTACTATGAAAATTGAATCAGTTATAGAAAACTAAGATCTATGGTTATACCTTACATGGTTATTTTTTAAAAACATTTTCTTGAAAATGATGAATATTTTTGCATTCAGAAAGGCCTGTACCCAAGGAGCAAGATTCTCGGGAGTTAAAGCTAATTTGCCTTGCCTATAAAAACAAAATCCATTCTATGTTTACATAAAGACTAGCACTTCTCTACATCACAGCATCAAGGAATAATTAAGCAACTATTAAAAATTGGTTTCAGTCTTTAGACTTCAAAATTTTACAGCCGACTCTTAAAGCTAACAAGAAGACATCACATATAAGCACAAAACTCATACTGAACTTAATATATTGTCTTCTAAAGTCAGCTAGAAGATCTTGTGTATATGCATATCTAATGCACTAGTGCTTTATTATACTTACTGCAAGTTCCCATGTCTCATCCAAGAAGCTGCCATTCTGGATTAGGTAGAAAATAAAATTAAAAAATTAGTTATTTTCAAAACCATAATGCAATTCTTATGACTAAGTCAAAATAACAGAAACAAATTTATTCTGAACTTTAAACTTTTCATATCTAAATATTATGAACACACAAATATAAGTGTGGAGGAAATAACTTTCAAAAAAACCTCTCTCAACTATATTTAATAACAAATGATCTTTTGTTTGATTCTGAGACTTAATTGGTCAACATTTATTTGATGGGTTTAAAGTGTTAGTAAACATATGAGTACCTTCAGATTTAATCGGAATGTTATTCTTTGCACCTCTTCCACTAGAGACAAGAAAATCTCTGCAAAACAAATAGCATATTATAAAAACAGAATTTTCTGTTGCTGGTGGGCTGTTACTTTCAGTGATCTGTTAGTAAAGTTCTATAAAACAAATAGATGTTTAAAAAAAAAAAAAAAGAAAAACAATACAAAGAGTCAAAAAGGGAGAAATAATTAAGCAGAAATGTCCTTATGAGGTCAAGGATATAAGATATAGGACAGCTAGGTGTTTGTGGGAAAGCAGTATCTCTAGCTCAGATTCCAATGAAAACATAGGATACTGTCAGAAATTATGGTCCTACAAAACAATGTAAGCTCTGACAGCTAGATGAAAACTCTCAACAAACCTGTCAAAATGTCATTGCGAAGAATGGATGAGTTTGAGTCATAATAAGTCTGAAAATGAGGAAAAAATACATATAACAACACCTGACAGCCTGAGATCAAGGCCTGCTGGAAGATGCATAAACTTAGTTTGGGTGATTTTAGAAACATGTTTTTTTCTGCAAATGTTATTGGTAAAATGTACTTCTACACAACTATACCAAAATGTTCTGCCAGGCTAGGGATAGTTTAAATAAAATATGAAAATTGAGGATGACACTAAATGTGTGAGTATTTTATGAATGCAGTGATTTTTTTCTTTTCTAAACTTTCATGCTTTACTAAATGTCCTTTAGGAGACCTGTAAATAGACAAGAATCTTTATTCCCTATTATCTTGGACATTCTTGGTGCTCTAAGCAGCTAAGGCTACATTACAGTAAGTGTATCCAGGATGGTAAATGGGTGTAATGTCTAGAGAAAGAAAAAAACCAAAACAAAACCGTGTTCTACAGTTTTCTTGGTTGCAAGGGCTTTACCACTTTCAGATTACCTTTATATCTAAATATGTACAGAAGCTGAGGGAAAGGGTACACTTTTTAAGCAAAAATTGTTGACTTACAGCCAGAACAACAGCATCACTCCTCAATAGTCGCACAGCACATGATAGCTGTCCTTTCACAAGGCAAGCTCTCAGAAACAGTCGTCCTCGACCTTGGTCTGTCAATGTCTGAAGCATAATATAAACGAAAATGAAAATTTTGGAAGCTAGTTTAACATGGTATACTATGTTAAATTGCTCAGCTTAAACATATAATCAGGGGCAAGATTTACATAAAAAATATAAATGATGTACTATGAACATAACATCAAAAGAATTCTGTTTTAAAATTTGGGAATAATAAAAGGCAAAAATAGATCTGTGCTTTTACAGGTAGACAGATAAACAGAAATCATACAAAACAGCTGAGTGGAAAAGGGTGAAAGCTCCAAAAGACAAAAGATATAACATCCACAGGAACTTGCTGTATCTATTAATGATATCGTACACTTACCTTTTTACATTCCTTTACAAAATCTAAAAGATGATATACACCAGGTCCAGCCCTGCACATGCAACAGGAAACCAAGCAAATAAACTGATATTGTAAATCAAGACATTTTTATGGATAAAAGAGTGCTTTTATATTACAATGGAAAATTATAATGATGACATTATAAAACTTGTGATGTACTGTAGCATAATTCCTCAACAGCATGATTTATGATTCAAGTAAGTAAAAAAAGTACAGCACCAAAATCTGCTATCTGATAAAACCCAGTGCCATGAACAGTTTATCATGAGTTGCAAGCAAAAAAACCCCACAAAACCTCCCTCCAAAAACTTATTGTTTAACCAACCCATTTATCAGGCAATATCTAAGTTTTAAAAAGTCAAATAAGTCTGAGGTGTCATCATTTTCTGCAAATAGAGGAAAAGAGGAAATCAATCCTTCTCATCTGCACTAACTTAATAATACTAAGATCAATCTGCATGAACCACATGCCACTTCTTCTATTTTTGGAATAGGCTTAACTGCAAATCACAGTAAGCCTACTGCCTATTAAGCTTTTTCAAAATTTTGTGATAGGAATATGTAATATGGGGACATATCTAGGGTCAAGGGGTATTCAGCTAATTCCAAGGTTGCTTTACCTCTGATCCAAGGCTAATACTATAGAAGTGCTCTTAAATGGTAGCTATATAAAACAAACACAAGATGGGGACACAGGTTATCTGCTGGCCTCAGGTCTTTGACAGTTTGAAGATAAAAGATCCTAAACTGCTTTCAGACTGTAGCTCCAATTCACACCAGTGATCTCAACATGTATATTGTATAGGAAAGTATACAAAGAACTAAAAAAACTGAAACCCCTACCCCCCAAAAAATGCAAATCCCCAAAGAGTAAGTACTTACTATTGTCTGCTGTTGCATGGATATAAACAACAATCCGATCTAATTGTGGATGCTATCTACAGGACACATACCTTTGCACAAGTTTGTAGAATACTGTCCAGTAATCAACTTTATTAAACCAGGAACCATTTTCTGAGGAGTAATAAGATAGATTTAAAAAAAGCTTGTATCATATCTTGATATTTATAATATTTGTTCTACTTACCTAAGCATCATGCTTTCTTCAATTTTAAAAAACCACAATAAAATGTAGTTAACATTGCAAGATAACAACATGGTATTTCCATTATTATTATTACTACTACTACTATATTACTAGCCACAATGCAAATCCAGTTTAGCCTTACAATTTACTCTGAAAAACATTATCTTACTTCACATGAGATTTCTTTATAATAAAGGATTGTAGAACCTTTGAAAAATCCTTAACTTGTAATACATGAATGACAGCACAACATCTGTGTCAGGTGATTGAATATAAAATACATTTAATTAATGAACCACGCATGTGTGTTTGTAAGTTATCAAAGCTTACATGTATTTAGATTTTAAAAATGACATTTGCACACGTGTTAGGAAATTCTTTATCAACCAAGGTAACTATAGAGCTCAGTACTCACTAAGAAGGCCTACTCGAAAGATATCTTCTAGAATCTGGCAGAGAGGCAGCAATTTTGGATTTGAGTCTCTGATGCAGCCAACTTCTTTATGCAGCTCCAGAACAGACACTGATACAAATTGACACACATTCATGTGCAAGCAGAGACACACACTGAGGGTTAATGTGTAATACAATTAGTAAATATTTATTTATAATAATAATAATAAGTAGCATTTATATAGTGCTTTTCCACAATAATTTGCCAAGAACGCTTTGCACATTTTAAAAAACCTACAAACAAGCCAGTTCTAAATAAACTTACATGACAATGACAATTCTTTATTTACGAGGGGTAAAATAAGCAGCAGGGCACTTTTTTCCATTTAGTATGCTAATACTAGCCATACATACATGTACTCATACCACATACACACCAATAGAGTAAATATAGACACATTTTACACCAGCACATAGTCAGGATATGTAAGGGTGATGTCATTAAGTTGTCAGAAAATGAACAGAGCAGTCATGAGGGAGGATGTATATCTGGGAGTGAGTTCAGATAGGTATCAAAGACTAGTACAAGAAACAGTGAAATACATCAGATTGGAAAGTTTGTAGGCTGTATGATCAGAGACTGTACAAGTCAACAATATCAATACCAGACAGGTGTTTTGCTTTACTGTCACTCACCATGAACTGGGTGACACGGAACTGAAGAAATTACAAGCAATAAATAGAAGTCTGATGTCCTTTTGAGTGACTGTTTAATTCTTAGTGTGCAATGTACTTGTACGAAGATTTATTAGCAGTAAGCTGATGGGATGCAAAAGATGGGTGAGATTTTTGTTAACTATTGGAAACCTTGTTGTAGTTATACCACAATTTTTTTATAGCTGTATTCCTTTTCTCCCACCTTTAGATCAACTACAAAATCATCCAAGTGAATTTCTCTACTAAAAATAAAAAGGCCTAAATGATCAGCTTTATGTTGCCATTGAAGTAACACACGGTAACTGTGTTTCAGATCCTACACGTTTATGTGAATGTGAAGTCAACACCTGTGGCACAGTACGTGCCCTTGTCGACTGATCAATCATCTCCCTGCATCCTTCAAACATTGAAACAGAAAAATTCCTCTCACTTCACCCTTGATATGCATGCAATAATAGAAATACCTCACCTTTCATGAGCTTCAACAGTGGGTGTGACACAGACATTTTGATCGTCTGCGAATTCCTGCAAACTGTAAGCGGTTTGTTGTAATTGTTGACAGTTGTTAATTATAGTACGTGATGCAGTTTTTAGTCCAGCGCTCGTGCAACTCCGGGACAGAGAAACAAGATGCTATCGTCTAGAGACGGACAACCTGGTTGCTGCAGTTACTTCTCGTACACTGCATACAACCTTAAATTCGAGCAAAACAGAGCTAAATATAATTCGCGCACAGACTCAACTTCGAAGTGCAGAGGTTAGCTAATACTCTTAGCATGCTTATCTCATGCACAGTTGACGGCGCTTCCTCTCATTATGCAGTTGACCAAAGGGAAGGAACTCCGACCCAAGGGAAAGAACTCCAACTTAACGGGTTTCCTGCTCGGTCGCAGCTTTCGTTGTGTAGCGAAACAGTAAAGATTACTATATGTTCTCACAATTTAGAACATTTAATTCGATGAAATTTAACGTGAAAAACGTGTGATAAATTAATCAAATAATTAAGTAACGTAGGGTGGGCTAGTCATACAAGGAAACAACAAAGATCGAAATTGCCGCACAACTGTAGATTTTATTCAGAGTTTCACTCGGCGGCTGGCCTGACGTCTCTGCACTCTCACTTCCAAATCCAACAAGCCTCTCTCCACTGTAAAACTACTTTGCTATTTATTCTCCCTACCGTCGAACGTTCCAGAACCATCCACCCCTTTTCCCAGCCCACGTGGCGCCACTGGACACACCCACCCTGATTGAAAGGGACAATACCGGAAAAAAGCGTGATGCGGACGCAATAAATTAAGATTGCCTCCCTTAGTCTACACAGCTGTAATAGCGAAGACCATCAGCGCGATTGTCTGTCGTTCGCACGTTCACTAATATTAATTGAACACACTTTCCCCGCTCTTTCCACACACACACACAGAGTTCTTGAACGCATTTTTCCCTTCTGTTTGGAGTGACCAATTCCACTGAATGCATGTAAATTTGTAACATCGTCGCCCGATGAGTTCGTTTCTTTTGTGGCTCACAGTGGATCTGACATCTTGAGTTGTGAAAAGGCAACACAAGTCCTATCAATTCACAAGATATCCTATCCTAATTCTCCCATTTTATGTCTTTTGTGCTGGGGTCATTTGTGAAATGGATTGAGCTAACTTCTCAGTAAGGAAATGCGCCATATATGGATAAGGTTTCGTTGTTAATAATAATAAGTTACTGTGTCTTAATGTCAGCATTCTGATTTTTCTGGAACTATTTCAGCTTTGCGACGAAACTACACTTTTCCAGCTGTTGCTATGACTTTTCTTTTAACCTATTAATTTTTTTTTTTCTCTATTTTTCGAGCCCAGTGTATGATCGCATGGCTTCACACTGGACTGTTTAATGTCACATGTTGAGGTTTCAGTGACTACACATGCCAGCGATTAGCCTCACCTCTGAGAGATGAATTTCACGGGTTGTGGTTTTAATGGCATACCTGTGAACGGTCAGCCTCATCAACCGTCAGATCCGCATGACGCTCTACCTCATCGCTTCCTCGCGCTGAATCGTTTTTCTGTGAGGGTTGGCCATCATCGTGAGCGATGAGCTATGAAAGAACATCTTTGATCACCTGAACGTCTGGAACATATGAGCTGTGATTGGGTGTGACAGGCCTACCGCAGGCCCAGCCCTAGAAGTGATCGAGCGAGCTGGACGCAAGATCATTCAAGAATTGGTTCGCGTTGAGACCGCGCTTGTTCCCTTGGCAACGTGATTAGCTCTGTGTTGGAGACAGGCGACTGTTTGAGGACTCTCGTGACCGTTTCCATCACTCTGTCAGGACGGCGAAGGGGCAGGCGGCACGTGCTGTCGGGACAGTCTTTGGATGCAAGCAACATGCCGCCACCAGACGTTTGCTACAGACATGTCGCTGCCTTGCTGTCTCTGCTGGTTCAAAGACTTGTTTCTGGCAAGTCTCTCTCTTTTTCTCTTTCTCTCTCTGTGTGTGTTGCTGTTCTCTCCTGATTCTCTCTCTCTCTCGCGCACACACACAGACAGACGAAGCAGTCAACCGGAATCTCTATTCTGTCCTCAGACGCAGATGGGTTGCAGTATCTACAGATGGATCCACCCCTTGAACCGTATTCCTTGAACCCGATGAAACGGCGATAAACTGGCGCAGATTGTCGCCAAGGAAGACTGCAAGCTGTGGGTTCAGATCCCTCCTCCGGCACATGTAATTTACTGTATTACTCTGACTGACCGCTCTGTAGGCTCGAGCTGAACGCCCGAAGGTTCTGTGATTTTGCTTTAGCGGAGCTGTTGCGTTTGCGGAAATGTCTTTCTTTTACATCGCTGGGTGGTTTGCCTTGGATATAAGACCGCGCATGGATGATTCTAAAAGATAGGTCTCACATGTTGCTTGTTTTATGTAAATGGCCATCAACTGGTCGAAGCTCGTGGTTCAGTTTCTGACGCCTTCCTGTTCCTATTCTGTTCACTTCGTCATACGCCAAAGATCAAAACATTGCGAATATCAGCTGCTAAAGAACAGAAATAGCCAAAGGAACCGATTATCTTGGAAGCAGAATCAACACTGATATAGGTTCTGTGAGCAATGCATATGTCAGAGTTAATAAAACAACATTTCTCTCTCTCCCTTCCCACGCTCCAGTATCTTTGCGGCTGTTGAAAGATCTGACTCTGAGGACAGAACTCAAAATGTACAACAGAAGTCTTCTCCAAGGCCCTTAACTGTAGTGGGTGGCGAAATCTGTCTTCCAGGCTCGAAGGCTGCCTGGAGACATTCCAATTCGAAGAAACATCTGAGATTTTGTAAGGATTAAGTTCGTGAAGAATGGTGGCGATGATAGCAAAGGGGTGTGTAGGCCAGAACGTCTTCCAGAATATCACGAAACATGCACTTTCTCTTTTAGAGAATAACTGGGTGGGAACGTGGCAATTTATCATTAAAGAGGAGAGGAAAGAGTGTATGTTCGTGCGTGCGTTCGTGTGTATGAGTGAGATACAGATAGATACACATACATCGAGCGAGCGATGCAGGCATGCAGAGGGATAGATGGAAGAAAAGCTAACACTTTTATAGTCTGGGAAAATACAGGGAAAGAGAAGTAAGAGAAAAAAAAAACGATGGCTACCTGATTGTTATTTGTTGCAGTAACCAGGGTTGCACACCCACATTTTCTCGTGCCCGGTCCTTCATGTTTTCTTCAACTGAATATTGTACAAACAAGAGCAGTGCCAAATTCACAGTCTCTGCTCCTCTCACGCCATGTGCCCAGTCATGTGACCAGCAACTGGCTCTCTTTACTCCACACACTTACCTCTAAGCAAGGCACACTTCACTAAGCGACAACAGACCGTTAATCAGAACAGTTTCCTTAATGAACTTCGTGTAGGATGATTTCCACATGCTCGTTTCCCAGCCTCGCCTCCATCTGTTTTCATTAGACGGGTACTGCAGTTTTTTGCAAGTGACTCTTGTAAATACTAACCACAATTCTGGTCAGTGCTTTTACAGTACACTCAGTATGTCGGAACATCTAGACGTTTTCACTTCGTAGTTCTCACTCATTTACCTGCTTCTCAAGGGTTTGTAATTTAGACACATGTGGACATACTTGGAGAGCACTTCGATGTTCATTATCTGCGAAGTGAGAGAGAGAGAGAGAGGAACGCGTAAAACTGAGGGATGGAGGATACTGTGAAGTGCTCTATTAACTGTAAGAATACTTTTAGCACATGCAATTAATTAACTTTTTCCAAATCCATATCTCTGCTTGCTCATCTGTTATCCATTCAGCTAAAAATCAACACACATCTGAACGATGGCTTTGCACAGAATTTGTAAACAAGATACTTGTGTAAGTATGAGATTGTAATGTCGATTCATGAAATTTCACATGACCAAAGCTAGAATCTGCGCCGTAAGTATGCAACGAGATTAAAACGGTATCTGAGAAATCCCCCATCCTCTAGTACCTGAATCCTTAGTCAACCTCTTAAACATAGAATACTGATCACAGGTTACCACGAATTTTTTTTCCGAATGATTAAAAAAAAATCAACGTTTCCTTCCTTGGGAGCCAGGAGAGAAAGTGCACTGACCGCTTACAAACGTATTCACGTGTTTATCACAAACATCCTACGTCAGTATTTAACGGAGGGCATACCTTTGCATGCTTGAACAACCTGCCACTGTGTTCAGAAGCAGACAAGTAAATAACAAATAACCCAAGCGTAAAGTCTTTCCAAGCGCAAACTTCTTCTCTACAGGAGGTCAAACCCCGAAAGTTCGTAAAGTGGAGAGCACCCATTGCTGATGATGGTTAAAACTGCAGGTTTCCTTGTACCATCTATTGGTAAGTACATCTAAAGTATACTTTTAGAACTTGTCAAACCTACCCCATATGCCAAATATCCATAGTTATCATCTTTTAAAAAAATTTCCTTGGCGACATTATAACACGTTTTAAAATTATTTTTTTTACCATTTTACCATTTACCATTCTTTTCCTGACGGAGGCAAGATTGATAAGACCACGACTGATAAGTAGCCAACCATAAAAACTGGCACGATCCTGAGATAACTTTCTTTGCTGTATTATCCTCTTTCATCTCATGTCGCATATTATTCAAATTTTTACGAAACCATTCAGTCTGCAAGGTTGCATTTCATTTGTTGGAGTGCCTGTGCGTGTGCATGAATGCATGCGTGGTATGTGTTGACAGGACTTCTGGCACGTGTGTACGCCTACACGAGTGCAGGTAAATAAGAATGCTCACCCCACACATTTTTTAAGTTCTCTGTTTGCTTTCTTGGAAGTTGTTGTACCTTCTCGAATTTATTTTTCTACCTCTTTTTCAGTTGGTTTCTGGCTAACCTTTTTTTCTTTTTAACATGGGCTTTGCTTGTTTTTTTAAAAAAAAGTTGTTGTAAGAGACGACTTAGAAAATCTTAATTAAGGAGATTCTTTCTCAGAAAGGAAGCAGCTTTGATATATGGGGCCCTTCCAGCGCAAGATTCTCCAGGATGCATTCAAAAGACATTCAGACATCTGCTCCAGAGTAGTCCTAGATGTGGTGTCCCTGACGTCACCGTGAAATAGTTTTCAGAGAGCGAGGGCTTTAGTTCGCATCTTTCTGTAGCATCCACGGCTTGCTTTTGCTGGAATCCTGGGGCCTTAGTGCACGTGCACTCTCGCCCACGTAATAGAATAAACGAATAATTATTTTTTTAAAAATTCTCCCATCTGAACTGCATGCAATCAATCTTCAGCATAAAGTTTCTTTAATCCACATCTGGAAATGAGACTGGCATCCTCTGGGATAGGGCATTCTGGTCAGGGTGTTGCTGTAGTGTGTCCCACCACTGTCCGTGAATGTGAGTGCGAGTGTGCTCAAGCGGGTGCATTCATGAGTGTATGCGCGCGCATTTTTTCGTATGTTATCACGTGAATGTACGTAAGTTTGTGTATGGATGTATTGACGTACACACTTCTATATATATATACACACACACACTTTCACGCGCATTTTACCGTGTCTCAACAGGGTAAAAAGTGTATTTGTTGTAAAAGTAATAAATATTTATTAGACTGACTAATGTATATGAGAAGATGCAGTTCAAGTTTTCAAAATGTCTTTTTATGTGGAAGAGATAAAAAATAAATCTACTTTTACTAACCCTTACTGCCTCTCGGTAAAGAAAAAAAAAAAAAACAACAAAACCCCACATATTTCGTTGTTTCATGTTTCTTTCGCCGTAGGGTGTGTTTTGGGATTAACAAGCCCCTGGAAGCAAATTTTCTGATGCGTAAAATAAACTATCAAACAGAGCCCGAAAAATATAAGTATTACCTCGCTGTGTACGTAAGTTTAGTATTGAGTCACATTGTCTGAGAGTTTCACATATTAGTGTCATATCACATATTCTATCAGTATCAGATGATCAACAGACCTAAGTGGGAATACCGTCAATAATTTATAACTCAAAGAGGACTTAATGATGTGTTTGACCGACTAGACGACTGCGTTGTCGGTAGGGAGAAAGAACCCACATACATCATAACTACCTCGTGACAAATATTGCCAATTACTTACTGTTTATTTTCGACTGCGGTCTAGATATGCTTTTATAACCAAAGAACTTTTCAGGGAAACCAAAATAACATCAGTGAAGGAAGTCGTGATCTTTCTTCTGTTACTGCGCGTCCGCTCATATTTGCGCCATCCCTTGCTTCCTATTCCTGATGGAGAACAGAGGACCACCAACGGTTTGTTGACGATCTTTGCTGGTCCACTCTGTGCAGCTATGTCGATCGGATATGATAGGACCACCAGGGCAGAAAAGTGGAATTGAAGATCGTCATGATATTAAACGAATTTCACAGCTTGCATACAATATCTTAAATATGCCTGGTCACGAGACTTTTGCGAGAACGCCTGCCGTTTTAATTACATTACAATCAAAACAATTTTCCCACATAAACTAGAGAACTAGTTCGAACCGACCCCACTGTGTCTTATTATGAGCCAAGTTCTGACTTCAACAAGAGTCTTTTAACTTCTGCACCCATCCAACCCACACCTCCACTTTTCTGAATAAGAAAATACTTTATGCGTTTTCTTCCGGCTGTGCGCACAGACACTGTGTACTGTTTTGCCACAGAGAAAGAAAGAAAAAAAAAGGCGTCTGATGCTAATCATCGTCAATTATCTCAACCCGTTTTAGCTTAAAAGACTTCTCAATCAGAGAAGACGCTCATGGCAATGTAGCTTCTGATGCCGGAAGACAGCTTTAAACAAGTCTCAAAAAACTCCAAAAGAGGGATACAACATCCCATTCACAGAAATCTGGGGCAGGAAAACGATTAATCGTTAGGGCGTCACTTCATTTTTCAAGTTTAATTTCAAGCTTGATCTCTGAAAAAATAAACATCTTTGTTCATTTCCCGTTTCCCAATTTCTATCATCCTTCGTTAAAACGTCGTAAGTACAGCAAGACTAGCAGACAGACAGACAGACAGAATCATGTGAGAATAAAGAGGAAACAAAGTGAAGTAGACTTAAGGCTTGAAGACTAATACATGCAAAAGTCATGATTTTTGGGATTTCACGTGTTTTCATTGTTCAGCAAGCTTTGAGTAGTAGTTATGATCAAACATACATTATGAATAAGTAGCTAAAACATTTTCTGTTCTTTTATGGCGAAACACAATATATGACTTCTAGTCGCTAAAAATCTTTACCGTTATTTTATAATTTAAACAAAAACTTGTCTGAACAATCTGACAGTCGTAAAGGTTTTCGGATTCTCAGATGCTAAACCGTTGGCTCCTAATAGTGATGGAGATACGAAAGTGCGAAGCTAGGTACATAGCTACTTTGTACAGCTGCTTGAGATGTCACATTCATTGAGGTAACAACAACAACAACAACAACAACAACAACAACAACAACAACAACAACAACAACAACAACAAACAACGCCTATTTTACTAAGAATTCACCTCCCCACCCACAAAAGTGTAGCTGATCTAGTATGGCCAGGTAGGTGAGGATAGAGGGAGAGGGGAAGACAGGAGAGGAAGAACTGCAATGAATCCCCCAAACTGTGAAAAGTCAGAGAAGAAAGGAACATCCCCAGGCCCTCAACGCCGAACTCCATTTGTCAATAACACAGCAGCCGTCCACCCTGCCGCACCCAAGAGAAAGTTCTGGAGAGTCAGGAAGCGACTGCTGCTGCGCCCGCTGATAAACGAGCCTGTCACTGCTGATGCATCTCATCCAGTTCACAGGTATTTAAGCGGGTGGAGCCCAGATTTTTCCCACATTGAAGCTGCGGAGGAAGAACAAAGCTTCATGCATCACGGGGCTGTCTTCACAAGAGCAGGCAGTCAGGGGCTGACACATTGTATATGGTAATCTGATTAATACTACTACCAACAATAATGGCGATGTTGGGCGTAATGTGTGTGTGTCTTTGGGATGGTGGTGGTAGTGGCGGTGCCCAAGAAAGATCTGGAAATTATGAATTCATGTAACCTTAATAATAATGATGGTAAATGGTTGATTCATAAATCACTTTATCCCACCAACAAAAAGCGAGCGAATTGAAAGCGTTTGTATATATGAGGTCGCACGAGTATACATCAGTAGATATGAAATGAGTCTTACAAGTGCATACACCTTCGTTTAAATCATAACTGGTCTCTCTCTCTTTCACACCCGAGCAACACAACACAACACAACACAACACAACACAACACAACACAACACAACACAACACAACACAACACAACACAACACAACACAACACAACACAACACAACACAACACAACACAAACAACACAAGCAACAACACACAACAGACAGAGCAGAACACACAGCAAGCACAACACACACACCAAACACACAACACAAACTACAAACACAAAACAACATACACTCCAAACACAACACACACAGTAAACACAACACGCACACGACAAGCACAACACACCACACACAACAAACACAGAACAACACACAAAGCAAACATAACACAGCACAATACACACAACAAACACAACACAAGACAACACACACGCAACACACAACAAACACAACACAACACACATAACACACAACACACAACAAACACAACACAAGACAACACACACACAATAGGAAGTTTCAAAGTCATAATGGTAATAAATAGTTCAGGATTTTGCCTAGACGTACTGCTTCACAAACTAACACACGCGCACACACACACTGGTGAAATCCTGCTAGCACCCTTCATCAAATGAAATCTTTGAAGTCTTCCAACCTCATCTCCAAGTCTTACTTCCATGGCCCACGCCATCATCATCTAATAACGACATCCCTCCTTGTCCTAAACCCCCGTTTCTCCGGGCAGATCGGTTGCGCAACGGTTATGACAGGGAGGATCGCCGGTCCTGGAGTTACATCTCTTCTCGTACGAGTCCCTGTCTGCCTGGGACACCTGCTGGGCCGAGATACAGCCTTTGTTGCTGACCCGAGGTCATTAGCACCCATTTACCCCTCCTTCTTCCTCCGCTTAATCATCCTATCCCAGAATCCCCGTCTCTCACTTTCATTCCAACTTCATTTTTTCAGGGAATAAATCATCTTCTATAAATGTGCCCACCGCCTTCTGGTATTCTGCAATCATCAAAACAATCATAAGACGGCGGTGATTGCAGGGAAAAATTTAAGTTTTATCCAGTTTCGAGGAGGGCATCTCTCGCATCACGCGCACTACATCGATCTCAGGTCACGTGAACTCTAGGCTGGTCGTACTTCACATCACTACATGCGCTCTTCTTTGTTTTATATCCAGAACCGGGTAGAAGCAGGAAACGATAGTACTTGAGAGGTACCCACAAACTTCTGTCATGAAGTCTGTACATCTGGCGAAAAAAATAACTCGGAAATTGAGGATCATTGACGAGATATAAGAGCGAAAATCACATCAGCACTCCTTTGTGTTAGATGAATGTCCTTAGAACTCACAAAGAATAAAGATAATATTTAAAGATAATTTTTCGACATTTTTCTCAAGTTGGTGGATTATTAATTAGCGTGACTGTCAGTTGAATATCCGATGTACATGTTTCATATCATAGAAGAAAGCTGAGAAAATTAGCAATCGTGACAGCCTGACAAATAAGTTATAGACAGTCATGATGGCAAGCAGTTGTCCATTGATGATTTGATTTATCCAAACCGGAACACGAAAAGCTCACAGAAAACAATCAGACTCACAAAAGATCGATCATTACACGCAGAAGAGTTCGAACAAGTGTGTGACCAGCCACGGTGATTGGCAATTTTCGCGACGTGGCGTGAAGAGCGGAAAAATCACGTGACCGACATGCCTCTCGTTAGCTGGGCGTGCAACCGCTTCTGGCAGATGACTTTTGAAAAAGCAAACTGTCTTGAAGTTCAACCGAAAATTAACTTGAAAACAACTGACATTGCAGCCTAGCACGAAATAGTGACTGCTTCTGAAAATCGTTGCTGCGGAAACAGGGTTTTTCGGAGGATTAGAAAATGTTTCCCTGGTTGTGTTTCGGCGAAGATGCAAACTCTTCAGGGTGGGTAGAGTCTAGGTCTGATTATTTTTTTAGGAAGCTCGTTTATTTTAAGTTTCAGTGTTAGGGTTTTTTTTTCTTGGTTTTGTTAAAAGGATGTCACAAAGGTATTGCTTGCAGGTGGTAGTTTAACCATTTTTTTTCTTATTCCTAGACAAAATTTCTAGACCTACTACTACCTTGAACGTTTTCCTTGGCAAACCTTCCAGTGGATAACATTTAGCACACCAGCTAGTCTTCATCTTAGGTATGTCAGTAAAAATACACATACACTGATTCATTTTCTGATTCCTTTGGCTCCATTTACAGTTAGGACCCGTAATATATAGTATATACCTCTATAAATTATATTGGTTTCAATTGAAAACAACAACAGAACAAGAGGCTGTTTTCGTGATAGTGAACTTCTTAAAATCTCGATTGTTTTTCTTGTCACCTGATTAAGAACTCTAGCTTACTAGCTTTTTAATAAAAAAAAATATTCAGTTGTGGAATGATTCAGACGTGCACAGATTTCTGTTTGTGTACTGTTTATGACTTGTGAAAGACGCAGTTGCCAAAAATAGTCGGAAAAAAAATTTTCCAAACGTGCTCAAGAGCGCTGGTGATGTGAAAACATCTTTTATTCGGAATGTATCACGGTTTGCAAACTAGAGACCAGCAAACTGTAAATGAAGCCAAACGTGTCAATGTTTTTCTTTCTTACTGGTGCTATTTCTTTTCAAACAAATGCCTAATTTTATTCTATCAAACCTGCTTCCTTCCTGACTGTAGGCCAGATGCCAGGTGAGTCTGCAATATCTGAACATGACGAAGTGTTTAGAGACAAGGAGGTCGACTACAGGGCTATGAACACCCATACACATTCAGACAAGACAAAAACAAAACATCGTAAATATCATGTTTATATTATGTTTTCGTGATACGGGAATGGCTACACCTGACTGCTGAAATGTGATTTGCACGATGAGCATCTGCATCTTCCAGCAAATACCAGTTAAATACATTTTACATTTTTTTTTCTTTTTAGTGGCGATACCGATAACACCCATCGTATTTGAATTTTTTTACACCTAGTAGATATTTACAATAATATATTTAAACACTACAAATTATGTTTAGCTAAAGCTATTAATTCTTAACTATTCTCAAAAGAAAGAAAGAATCAAAATAATAAAACATATAACACCACTATCAAAGATAACCGTACATACCTTCATTCTGTGGAAAAAAAAATGCCGGCGAAATCTCGTGGACACAATATCCAAAGGGAAATATAAGATTTCCAAAAGTTTGGGAACAAAACACATACCTTGTTTCAAACATGAACTTACGCGGGCGAGAAAGCACAAGAAGTTTTCAAATAAAAGATCACATGGGTGTAGTGAGAAGTATCAAGTTGTTTCAAGAGGCTCTCTAGGCTTAATCTGTAAGCATTCAATTCCTTTGAACCAAGCCAGGACATACAACCAAATAAACTTCAACAAGAGGAACAAGAGGGGAGATAACAAATCACGCTCGCGAGGTAAACAACAGAACCCGTCCTTTGATTTTTTTTTCGGTCGTGGGCGGGGGAAGTATTTTTTTGCTTTGTGGCGAAAGTGGAATGACATTCTTTCTACTTCCCACCTCCACCTACCATCTACTGTCATCTTTATTCTCCTCCTTCCAGTTGCTGGAATCGAGTTCTGGAGGATAAAGGAAGGGCGACAACAATGCTTTTTTTGAGGGCAGTAACTCCTGGAGTTCTTGACCTATTAATAACCATCATTCACACACACACACACATTCTATAGATGTAAAAATGTACAATGATTTGTTTGTCCTTTCATTATCGTAAATAAAAAAATAATCTCCGTCATGCATTTTCTCTCAATGTCTCACTCTCTCGTTCATTCTCGCCGTGTTTTTCTCCCTCACCCTCCTTCTCTCTGCTCTCTGTCGCTCCCCACCTCTCGGTTCCCACCCTGACACTGATCGCGTTGTTTTGTCCGGAGTCTGGCGAGTCCTGCTTGGCTTGTAACGTTTAATCGGATGTGAGCAGCAGCTGGGCGAACTCGGGTGGATTTTGTCCAAAGGAACAAGACGTTTTATCAGCAGCCCAATAAAAAGGCTTTGCCCAGATCCAGGCTTCGATCAGCGGCGAGCAAATACGGTGAGTAGAGTGCCCCCCTTGTCAACGCCAGAGACAAGACGCCAGTGCCGCGAGACGATGAAGGGAGGGAAGCCGGCTGACAACAGGTAGAGGGGGCGGGTGGACTGGCCGGCAGGGTGCCCCTGACGTCCAGACCATTCAGCGGCAAAAGCTGGGTAAGTGCAAAGCAAACCACCCCACCTGCCCATCCGCTTTGGCGGACCACCCATTTCTATCGTCACTACGTTGATGACCCAAATACCCGAAGCGGGTGTGTGTGTGGGTGTGTGAATGACCGAGAAAGATGTGTACGAGTGTGAATGCACGCATGTATGTGTTGGGGGTGAGGGGAGGGGAGTAGTCTGTGCGTGCACACACAAAGTTTATTTACCACGTCCCCACGTGCAGGTTTATTTTATGGACATCCGTATCTGTTGACCAAACCTGTTGACGAGTTTTGTTGCCTTTGCGGTAACAGCATTGACTTGCTGGAAATAACACATTTTATTCTGGGGACGAGTTGGTTTGCACAGTTGCAACCGTTTGAAGAAAACAACCACAAAGGATTGAAAAAAAAAAACCAACCCTGCTTGTCAACACAACAAGAATGCATTTATCCGACCGTTCGTCTGTCCGTCCATCAGCTCTTCCATCCACCACAGTACAAAGAAACATACGCGTATACATAAACAAACATAAAGGCATGCATATAAACAAACATACCGACAATCATAAAGACATGTACACAAATAGACACACATGCAATCATGTACACAACAATATAGGCAAACATAGACATACATAAAGACATAAAAACATGTAATCTAAAAGATGCATGTACACAAAAATATAAACATACACATAGATAAACATATAGATATAAAATATAGACAATACAGAAGACATTCAAAGACATTCATAGACATACATGCAGGTGTAAGAGACAGGGGAGGGAGTGAAGGAAGACGCAGCTCCCTGTTCACACGAGGCTGTACAGACTTGCATCTTCATCTCTACACTGTAGATGATGAGCATCATAGCGATGGGACCAACTGCTGCCACATACCCGTAATGGCAGTGACACAAAGATGGCGCTGCCTTTTACTGCAGGCTCGTGTGACACTCAGCCAGGGCTAACGGGATCTTCAGCATGCCACGTCTGAACACGAGCTGGTAACCGTGAGGTGTTAATGGACATAGCTGCACTTTACTGCTAGCCAGTGATGGTGGCATGCTCACAGCCTTGACAGGTAGAGTTGATGCTTGGGACTAATAAATTACACAATCACTCTAGTCTACTGTCTGTCTCTAGCTCTTGCACGCATGTGTGCTTGTATGCACTTGTGTGTGTGTGTGTTTTCCATTTCCATATGTCGGAAACATGTTTGCTAGTCCACTAAGATTTTTCTCTCATCCAAGTCCTTTTGTACTTCATTTATTTCAGCACCCTGCACCAAGTTTTATAAAAAAAAATCACCAACTACCATCTTGTTGGCTTGGCATTCAATCAGTTAAAGCAAGCATTAAGCATTCATAGTTTATCTTTCCAGAAAAAAACAATATCTGAGGAGAAACATATCAGACGATGAAAACCTCGAAGTTTGCCACAAGCAGCCTCAGCAGCAGAAGCACAAGACAGCAGCAGCTCTCCTGAAGGTGGACGTGGCGCATTTTTGGCAGTCGCCACCCGAACATTTTCGCGGCAGACCAGCGCCAGAAGGCTGTGATCCGTTTTGCGAAGGCTTCTGATGTTAGGAAATCCACTGATACGAGGCTGTTAATAACGGGCTGCAGTGGCTTTGGCGACGTCAGCTGCACACCAGAAGCGCATCAGACGCGTCAGACGCTGCAGACGCACGTGCGTGAGATCTGCTTTGCTGCGCGTGCTGACGGGTATGTCCAGCGCGCGTGAGTGTATTTGTTTTGACAGGCACGCCAGCGCCGTGTTAAAAAAATTAAATGGCGAAACGAAAATCGCTTGGGTAGGTTTGAGCTAAGCTTTAATCTCTCGCTACTGATAAGGCGCTTTTCAGTTACTTTTAAGAGGAAGCGTGGACCAATATTTATTACTATCTTTTGAAATTTGAGTTTATTTCCAAAATTTAATTTATACTTGTATGTTTTTGTACATTTTCACTACCCCTCAAAAAAACATCGTAGGCTTCTTCTCTTCGTGGACAGAATTTAAAGGACTAGTAGGGTGCAATGATTGGATAAAGCCTCGAGTAGGATGCTGTTTGCCGAAATCTTTCTTTCTTGAGATATAGGTATACAAACATTACCATGAATAGAAGAGATCAACACAGATGCCGGGATAGAGCACGAATAAGTTTACTTTAATATGCCTCAGCCAATGGGAGACCTGGGAATTTATGTTAGACACGTGACTCGTTCTGTCCATGGTGATGTTTGTAGGTGTGTTTCTCAAGAACAGAACAAAGGATATCCCCCAGATTTGGGGAATCTTGCACAGCTCCTTACCCAACAATTAGAAAACAATCTTGTACTCCACTACTCCTTTAAGCCTGCACAAGATACAACTGATCATATCTGTTTTTCTCCATCAGCCTCTTTATGTCAAATTCTTCTCGCCAACCTTTCCTTTAATTCTTTAAATCGAGTTTGAGAGCATGTAGAATCTGTAGGGATTTGTTATATAAGATCGAAATAATTTTAAAGTCCAGAAAATGAATGTCGGTTCGACGTTGTTAACTCCCCCTGAATGTCCTCATTTGTGACAAGCAGGAGAACTATACTTGGTTAATTTATTGTTACTGTTGTCTTTCTCCACAAATCACCTTTTCGCGTTTACAGAGCTAAAAGATTCCTGTTAACATAAATGATTCGGTAGAAGAAAATTAATAGAAGTAGAGGAGGGGAGGCAGACGAAGCAGATGGTTGATGAGGGGAAGGGTTAAGGTGTAGAGAGTAGGGAAAGTAGGAGGGAGGAAGTCTTTAATGAGTTCTGTGACTCTAAGGAGCATGACAACAAAACCTCCTGGCTGTACTTCTTAGATATTCTTCCGGCCAAGATCCTGCAAACAGCGGAAGTGACGTTGGCCGCTGGGGATTGGCTGCATCTTCCAGGTCAGTGGGTGAGGGATTTAACCGCTCGTCTTCCATCAGATTTTCCGCCCCTTTACAAACGTTCGGCTTCCCTCCCTTTTTTTTTCTGACGCACTCGTTGTACCTACCTTGGCCTCGAACGTGTGTAGCACACGTTTTGAATGCCTGATGTTCAGAATAGCACGCGGTAAAATATCTCCAGTTGTCGCTATTAGTAGTAAATCAAGAGGCAGCAGAAGCGCTGCCATTCATTTTTAATACCCGCGCATGCGCATTTCGTAGGAGCATCAACTTCCGGCATTCATAACACTCATGACGTGGCCCCATTATCAGACAATAAACAATAGTCACACCTACTTCCCATCCTTAATACATATCTTCTCGAGTTTGCTGATTGCACGAGGCAATAAAGCAGCGGGGAGAAAAAAACACGGCGAAGACCTGGCGAATAAATATCAATTTTAATAGCTGGAGGTGTACTGAGTTGCTTCGAGCTCAGGTGAGCCTATACTCTTGCCATGGACCGCCATGATGAGATGTTCGCTTCCAGTGATACACGCAAAGAGCCATCAAGCAGGATATTTTGTCGGGTGTTTCCAGAACTCGGCACTCCAGGCCTTTTGACTTGCAAATTCGCACGAGATGAACCTGGCTGTGCGTGCGGGATGCCCTCATAACTTTGTGACCGACAGGGGAGTTTATGGATGATTAACGTTAAGGAAGGGAAGACAATTTTGAGATTGAGATTCCCCCTGCCTAGTTCCTGAAATTCGAGACAGTCACTCTACCTGTCCCTTACCCCCATCATTTCTCCCTCCTGCCGGCAGGTTACGACTAATGATTTTCGTTAAAAGACCACTCTGCGAGCCAAAAATTCTAGTTTTAGTGTTTCTCATTTTTTTATCATTTAGAGTATTTTCTAAAATTACATTTGGTGACAAATAATGTTGTAATAATGGAGATTTCTATGGTGACCTGCATATGGAGGAAACAGTAGTTTCGTGATTGTAAGAATGAGTCTTCTTACTTAATCACGGAGATAGTAGAGACATTCTGACACAGCATGGCCGCCCCAGCCGTCAAAAACAAGTTTATGATTTAAAAAAATTCTTTTAGAATAATAACAACAACAACAACAACAACAACAACAACAACAACAACAACAACAACAACAACAATAAGTACAAGAGATCCAGCATTGACAGTAATGAGAAGTGATCCATGTCGCAATCCGATTTTTATTCATTCACCACTCGTCGCAATGCCATCTGAGGCGAATGATTCTCACCATACAAATGGTTCAAGAAAATTATGGGCCAGAAATGGTTTAGGACCTGGAGCAGCACACACGTCTCTGAAAGAGGAGGTGGATTGGTAACACGAGGACAGAGAGGTTATTACGGTCGAGGGTGGGTTTCTTTCGAAGGGTGGCGACAGCATGCTTAAACAACGCTAGTCGTCAGAGAGTGATTGGTAATTCGAGGGATAACTAGAATCGTTAAGTCAAGGCACCAGTGCAGGAGGTGGGTCGGAATCAGGTCGAGTGAACAAGATTTCTTCAGAGAATTTATCATGATCTCTCGACCTAGTTCTCGGTAACAAGCACAAACTCCATTAAAGGCGTTCCAAGCATCAAAAATGAGGTTGTGAGACTGCTGGTCCATCCTTACCCTGATGGTGTCCCTAACCCGATGGTGTCTTTTTTCCACACAGAAGTTATTTGCAGAATATTTCAGGCAGATGTTCTAGATGAATGTGAGTTGGTAGAGAGGAGGCACCTTTGTTCTTGCCTAATACCTTGCCTACAACCACCAACAAATCTCTGCTGGACGATCACTGCTCTCGCTTCTCGTTGGTAAGTCGGATACATGTATTTGTAGAAATTAGCTCCTGCTAGTCTTTCTGCTTTTCCTGAAACATTTCTGTAGACGACTAGACCGTCTTTCTCCACTTTTTTTTTAACCTCAGGGGTGAAAGTTGAGGCAGAAGGGTGAGCAGCGACAGCGGGTGGAGAGAGGGGTCAGTAAAGGGCAACAGCTAGCCCCAGCCTGTAAAGGTTCACTAGGTTATCCAAGCTGTCACAGACCAACTTCAGAGACATCGGCCAGAAGGCGGCAAGATCAATGGAGGCTAAATTGCAGGAGGTGACGACGCGTTTACTCGGCGCAGGCAGTTTGAACTCCAGGTGGAAAGACACCGGAGAATGTTCAATAAGGAAGGATGCTGGGAGGGAGAAATGGAAATGAACAGTTGGTAATGGAGTCCCGACTCGAGAAATGTAGTGGGAGTTAAAATAGAGTGTTTTCACATCGATTGGATTCATGCAAAACAAAACAAGCAAATAAACAAAATAATAAATGAAATATGAAAAAGTCATCTTCAGCACAAAGTAAGACCTAGAAACATTTGACTATGGTGGAGTTAGACTTGTGGTGAGGCTGGACAGAAACGCTTTGGCAGCATAGGGAAAGATATCTCGATTGATGTACACTGATCGTACGGAGGGCACGAAAACCAGAAAAGTCAAAATATTTTGATCACCCGGAGGGCACGAGAACCAGAAAGATCAGATACTTTGATCGCCATCAGGGCATGAGAAGCTGTAAAAAAAAGAAAGAAAAAAACCCCACGAAGGGATACAAAGGCGAGACACAAAACAAAGTAGGTGGAGACGCTGGCAAAGGAAGAACAGAACAAACCGATTAAAACCAAAAACTTTCTCTTTTACCTACTCCCCTCCCCATTTTCCTCCACCAAGTCACTGGAACATTTCTTGTGTCGACATTTAACATCGGGAGCAGGAGATGAAGAATCGGTGGAGGACAGAGAAAGAGGAAAAGGAACACTTATTTATTACGTAGCACTATGCGCTGACAAACTCACACAAAATTCTAGAGGCCGCACGATAGTGTCTGAGGACCGTCTGAACAGCTCAGCGTTCGTCCTCCCCGAGCTGGCCCGGACGTCCTCATACATTTTGCTGTCCTCCGGCAGGCAAATGAGACAGTTCAAACATGGTCAGTCCACGTCGATAGGCGGTAATTAGGTCGGCGCAGCAAGATAGCGCGCGCCGCCACCTCAGCTTGGCCCTGCACGTGTCAAGCAAGCGCAGGTTTGTACGGGCCACCGCAAGACAGCTGCTGCTCCAGCCATCGACAAAGAGGACGGCGATGCCCTTCTTTACCGCGGTACGTGGTTCGTCGTCTCCACGCAGATGTGCTTACACCGTGGATTAGAACGAACCTACGTGGTTCAAGTCCATGACATATATTTATATTCTCTAAATTTTGCTTTTTAAAATCACATAACGAGAAAGTATCTTTCAACGGCAGAACAGACACGATTGTTCTTGGGAGACGACAAGATTATTCCCCAAGATAATAAATGTAGCTGGTGCTTTTCTGGAGACTGAGCGCGAAAAGATTTTTAAAATTCATTATTATTATTATTTTAATCTTAATTGATTTTTTTTCAAACGGCGGCTTGGTGGTTAAAGTGGGGGCAGGGGGCACTTTTTCTGCAAATATTCCCTCTGGAGTCATAAACTCTGTTCTGCTGTTCTGTTATCTTCAGCATTATCGAAAACAGCACAGCAATAGTTTCCCTGTAAAATTTTTACTACCCACTTCACTGTTGTGCAAATTTTTGTCTAAAACACGTCAACATTTTTTTTAACCCACTGTACGCCCCTCTTCACCAACAATAAATGTCAAATATTATTTCTAAAACAAAAAATCAACAACAACGACTAGAACACTTAAATAAAAAGAAAGAAAAATAAAATACTTGCATCGCGTCAACAGCTCCGATTCTCGATGCTAAATGGAAAACTATTCCCTGGAGTCTCCTAACTACAATGTCAATATTCTGTAACCGTTAATCTGACCTCAGTGA
>SRHC01002269.1:238290-341892 GCA_004794325.1 Pomacea maculata
CAGCCAGAAATTCCTCCAGAAGCTGATGCCAAAAGAAATCCTGCCAAAGGCTCTCTGACAAAGGGAGGCAACTGTCCTCATTTCATTTACAAGCCTCAGGTCTGATGAGTTTTTTTTTTTCCACTGGGGTAAGAAGGGAGGGATGAGCCACTGTCTACAGTCTACACCTTTCGCAACCCTCGTTGGCAAATCGTCATCAGGAGGTCATCGACAGACAAATGGAAGACATCCCTTCCTTCCCCTCCCACCCGCACACACCCCTTCATCCATCATACCCCCAGTCAGTGGGCCACACCCCAGGATATTTGTCTGAAGGTTCGCTGCCTGATAACAGTAAATACTTCTAAGTCACATCTGACGGGGCTCGTGACAAGCCCCTTGCTAAAAGCTCACGTGCTTCGCCATAAAAGATCGCGTGCGACGATCACACCGAGGGCGCTTGCTCTCGTGCAGCAACGCTGAAAGGCAGTTATAGGCTGCAGGGATGATGTTCGTGGCACGCATTGATGTAAACAACAACAAAACAGCAATGAAATAAAAAAAAGCAACACAAAAATAGAAAAGACAAAAAAGTTGGCCATGGCTCGGACAGTGGTGGCAAGACGAAGATAAAGATGGCGGATGGGTCTGGCTTCTGTAAGAGGAACGGAGCGAGCAGGGGGCAAGGGTCACGGTAACGGAGATTGGTCAGCGCGCATGCGTGTCTGAGTGCTTGAGTTATGTTGCTGTGATTATTTTGTGTCTGTGTTTAGTGTGTATGATGAGAAGTAACAGCGTGTCTGAGTGTCTGTGATGGTACGCTATGAGAATGTATAAAATATATTCGTGTCTTTATGTAGGTACTTGACTCCAGGAGGGAGAATGACTGTCATCGAAAGCAAAAAATAAATTTTAATGGAAGCGGAACAACTTACAAACGTAAAACTCACAATTTAGCAACCACACCCCATTACCTACAGAAATTAAATGCACAAGCCTGGGACGAACTGAATAAATAATTTCAGATTCTTTTTCATATAGCCTGTTTATGAGCAGTGGTGTTCTTGATCATCCCCAGAGATATTCCACTTCTATGTAAGATCAATGATGAAAGATCAGTAAGGAAGGCAGCATCAGGAAAAAAAGGTCTCTTATCGTATGTTACGATTGTCGTTGCTCACGTTATCTATACGTCAGTCCTTCATTGTCAATGACCTGCTCCGCTAAGCTTGACATGTTCTGATAATATTTTGGAAACATTAGAATGAGTGCACCGATGTTATTTCATGATCAAGATCATATTCTAACTCCACATCAGATTCACCCCGAGTCTTGGCGAGTTTCAGTATGAATTATCGACTAAAATATCTGCTGGGCGAGCTTGCTAGTCCCGTTACTCGGAGATGAAGCGTAGGTGGTAGATGGGTGAGAGGACGAGTAGAGTGTGTGAATGAATCGCATGGGTAGGTGAGTGGGTGTGGTGAATAACCACTGCGATAGGTTGGGTACCCATGGACTAAACTAACTCTCAAACTGGCGTAAACACTAAAGATGTCGGAGTTAATACCTTTTTGTTTATTTGTTTTACTTTCTTCTTATTTTTTGGCTATTTTTTTCTTTTTGTTTGCTTGTTTTAGAAAGCATAGGAATGTTTAAAGAAAATTATAAATTTTTACTGAACTCATCAGTTAAATGAATTAATCTTTTGTCGGACTTCATAAACATATACAGCAAGCGTTCACCGACACTATAATTATTCCCTTTTGTCCGAGCGCAATGGTGACGAGACTACGAGTACGGCGTTCCTTAAAGCTGTCACGTGCTGGGGTGGATTCGTAGGAATCTTCAGCATCTGCAACACTGCTTCCACGTGTGCGCGGCTTCCAAACTCTGTTCAATCTTGATTCTTTTTTCTGACACGTCTATAGGTCATCGATAGACGGGTCCAGACCAGCGCCGCGGTACTTTTACGGTCTGGGGGAAAAGCCATCAATCGTCCAACGCGCGGAGGACACTTCTGTGAACTGTCGCCATCTTCGCCCGCTCCGCCAACACCACGCGCGTTTCTCGGACTTGGAGAGCGCTACTTGCTATCAGCAAGTGGCACCTTAGAGTCGCCATCATTCACATTCGAACAGTTTTTAGAACGAAACCACAGAACTTGTCATGTGCTCGATAGTGAAAGTGTTACAGATGCTGGTATTAAAAAAAAGAAAGTCCCTTCCCCCTCCCAAAAACAACAACAACAAAACTACAGAAGTGTCCAACTGCTAAAAATTGCTACAAGTGTCGACCTCTCGAATTTGTGCGACCATCTTATTTATCTTATTTTTCTCTTTTTCTTATTCTATCATTCTATTTCTTATTTATCAATTTTTCTTTTTTATTTTTGGTTTGAGAATGTTCTCTTCCGATTTTCCTCTCTTGTTATGCAAGCAGCGTTAGCAAGGACCGTTGGCAACGGTCCTATGTACTGGGGATGACGTAGCAACAGTAGGCTTTCAACGGCAGGTGTCGGGCTCTCACACAGCTTCGCGTTAGCAAGTCGCCATTGATTTTTGTTATCCTCCCGCCCACCATCTTTCTATCCTCACCCACCTCCTCACCGCATGACGGGGACGAGGAAGGACGATTTATAGGCAAGAACAGTATGAGATGACAATCTCAACAGGTGCTGAAGTCTGAGGACACGATAAGCCGACAGGACCTGACCCATGAGTCTCTGAAGCTCGCGAACCCCAAAAGCCGGTGTCTCACAGCTGGAAGCCGTTGTTAGGATGAGTAGTGCGTGCAGCTGTGGAGCAGGAGGTTGCTGGATCGAAGCTTGCTAGGGTCTGTGATTGGAAAAGCTTTCTTTTTTCGACCTGATGGCGCAGCGGTAAAGCTTTTGTCACCAAGACACAAGCTCGTGAGCTCTGGGATTAGACCTCACCTCCGTTTCTCACTGGATGAGATGCATTGTTTTTAAGGATGGATTATCTTGCTGTAAAGTAACGTCAATGGATGACATGGTGTAAAAGTAAAGACATAAAAAATCGCAGATGGCGTTGGAAAATTGCATATAGCTGGTATAAAATGTTGCTATGCCAGCTACATGTCAAGTTATTTTTGTAAGCTATGTCACCGAATTATTATTTTTAAGTCTTTCCCACGCCAGTCTCCCTGTAAAGAAAGGGTTTCCAGGAGCGATAAAATACTAAAACATCAAATTTACTTTAAACGGCTTCATGGGGATTGTGAATAATATTGCTTAATGTTCGTGAAGATGGAGCGATGAAACGTGCATCGACTGTCGTCTGCATCTTAATTCGCAGCTTCCACTGGAGTGTATTTACTCTTTTATTCCTCCGACCCTTTATTTAATTTTTTCTTTATTTTTTTTCATTTCTTTAATTTCATTCATCCTCTTGTTTCATATTTCGTCCTGTCTTCTTCCCTTAGCTGTCTGCTTTTTTTCTTTTTTCGTTCAGATTTTCTTCCTTTTGTTTTTTTTTTCTTTTCTTTCGTTCCTTCTTTTTTTTTATTCCTTCGCTCATTCTCTGTTTCCTTCTTTTCTGAACATAAAATTGGGCACACATTCATTTACACACACTACTACTTTGCGTCAATATTGTCTGTCGAGAATATTTTATGACTGTCCTTGGGATTATTTTTCATCTATACGCATTAACGATAATGCCTTTCTATCTTGAACAATAATTAACATTAATTCAATAAAATAAAAGGAAATCGTCAGGGAAATAAACCGATCCCTATATATATATATAAAGAAAAAAAGAGCACATCACCTAATCATAATTTTTTTTAAACTATTTTTTTAAATCCCCCGGCCTATTCGTGTTAATTTGATATCGTGCATAGCCGGATTTGCCATTGAATACTTTATTTGAAGAAGAAATTGAGAAGAAAGCCGTGTTTTGTGTGTAAGGGGCACCTGCAAGGAAGCCTTCGCCAGGCGCTGTTATCAGCTGGGAATGTCTGGCATTTCAGACACGCCGAGAACGGGCGGGCATACTGATTGAACGCCTGCCGCCCAAGAGGTTTCCCGCCGCGAACCAAATTTACTTGCGACTGGATTGTGGTTTCTATTGCAAGGGTCTGATAACGCCTCCCTTCAAGACCACTACGTCTTTCTGCACAGCCGATACCATCTCTTGTTCGTGCATAGCGCGGTAGCTACAATAGCTGCAGGGCCGCGTTGCCTAACACAAGCGTTCGAGCTGCCGCCATCTTGTGAACGGCTGAACGCGGAGTTGGCGTCTAGCGGGTGAACGCTCCCCATGTTTGCGCGGTTCGACCTTACTGCACTGAATCCAAACGATAGTACATACCATGTTACAACAGACTTCCATTAGATTAGATATAGACATTAGATATAGACACAAAAGAGCTTTGTTCAATCAGGTTCTTCTCGTAGTGTGCAGGTCTCTGACGGTGGTCAAGCCACGTAGCCCGATGTCCAGGACACTCACCCTCTGGCTGGAGAATACGCAACCGACGATCCGTGACGCCGTTCTTTGAGGTGCTCGACCGTTTCAAGCCTGGCACTCGAAATATGGTACAGGTGGGCGAGTTATCTCCAGGTAAAGCGACACTTGCTGGTGGAACGGGGCCAAATGCGCAACGCCTCGACCAGATCCCCGCAAGTGAAGAAAAATCACATTGTGGTGATATCAAACAGGTCGTTATAAATCTCCATGTTTCTTTAAAAGCGACTAGAAATATCCCGCTGAGGAACGAACTTCAAAGAAGAGCAGCGATTCAGTCTACAAAGCACGTTCTGTCATTATCTGTGAAAACTCGGATTTTATTTGGGTAAGTTTTTTTTTTTTTTTTAAAAGTGGTCAAGCAGATGTTTCATTTTAGTTACTGGTTGTTCTGATGGGGATCATCATCATCCCACCACCACCACCACCACCACCACCACCATCATTATCGTCGTCGTCGTCGTCATCATCATCATCGGCAGCATCAGCAGCAACAGCAAACCGTTAGTAACATTTGGCCTTAGTGGCACCTGAGGTCGTTACTCGCAGCAGCTATGTCAACTATTTTATAGCCCGTCACATACTTTTTAAAAAAATCAACAACAACACTTACACGTGTGATTGCTTTGGCACGAACAAACGATTCCAGTCATGGTAGAAATGAAGTAAGCAAGATGAAAAATCAGTTTTATGTTACAACCTTCAGACGCTGAACGACAGACCTTGACAACTCAAACTTGTTTGGCATATCTCTCGGTTTTACTTTGAAATATTTTTACGACCACGAAAAGCTGTTTGTAGTCTGGTTCACTAGAGGGATTTGGAAAATAAATGTAAATTGTGCGGTTTTCCTGCAATTTGGAGAGAAATATTCAAGAACTTTCAGAACTTGAATGAATGCTTCACGGTTATATTTGTAATCGTTTCCGAACATGAATGTTAGTGGCTTTGATGTTGAATACCATTAAATCGCTAGGACTAGTTGCACGACACATTTTCAATTTTAAACACTTTTAGGCCTTAACTCTATTTAATTAAAAGTTTTATAGAATGCATCTAAAGGCAGTGCATAACAGAATTTTTGAATTTTTAAAATTAAACTCGATTTAAGTGAAATAATTTCCGCTTCTATCGGCACAAGCTAATGTCTAAATGGCGACTTCAATGGAAAAAATAAACAGCGAAAGAAAAACTTTTGACACAGTCGTACCAGAACTACTGAATGGATTGTTTACACCTCAAATTCAAGACAAACAAAGGTGAACAAGTGGCTGATATGGCTAGCACAGTGAGTATTGTAAAATATTCACACAACAGTCCATCTCGACCGGACTGAGATACGATCACTCCGATGAGACTATTTGATTCCCAACAAACTTTAATAGAAATTCTCTAGCAAAAATACCATAATAATCTACACGAGTGCATTACGCGTTGAATTCAAATATAGTTTGAAAGATTGAATAGAAAACCTTTGTTGAGCATTAAAATTGAGTCCCACTACTTGTTTTTGAGCCAGTCTTGCGGGCTGTGGTTTCATTAGCAATCACTGCAATCTCTTCATCAATTCTGTCAACATATTGAATTGTTGAAATCCTAACCACTAAATAAACTTGCTGGAAACTGTGATAACCGTGGCTATCGCTGTTAAAACGGTGTTACCCAGTTTAGAACAATTCCTCGATGTTTTAATTTTAGAAGAGAAACCCGCTTTTAAAACGCCGAAACGCTCATGGCAAGCATATAAACGGCTTAGCCACGATTTGAAAAGTTTTTAAATTTTTGCTTTAAATTTCTTTTTTCTTGTTTTACACTGAATCCTAAACCCTCTAATTTTTATCCCCTACATATTGTTGAATGGCGGCGATATGGAAAACTTCTCTCATTCCTGCAATAAAGTGACATTTTCCCTCAATCCCCTGTTGCTTCTGCCAGATTTGATGATGTCTGAGTTTCTTTAAATGTGCAGAAAATTAGCTACGATGATCGAGGCATGACAGCAGCCACTCGAAGAGTTTCTGCAAAAGATAATTACTTGGCTCAACCCCTGATTGTGGGAACTAACTTCCCTACGACTTTCGCTTTCTTTTTGCTGAAACCAATATATCTGCAGTACAAAATACTTTAAATGAACGTTGACCGAACTGAGGCTGTAAGTATTTATACAATTTTTAGCCATTTTAGAACTGTGAGCACTTAAATGCCATCCCGAAAAAAATATAGATTCGTGTACAAATTTCTTAGAACACCTTACACAAAAGAAACGGATTTAGCACAAGCAAAAGGAAACAATGCAAGATGGAAAAAACAAGAAAGAAATAAATGAAAAAAATGAAAGAAAAAAATAGATTATTAACGAACGAACCGTCAACAATCCAACTTACCACCCACCTTACAAACCAATGATAACCTTCATATTGTACGCTCACTAAAGAACCGAAAGATAAGTGAGTGAGATATTAAAATTTAACCCTATCATATGGCGAATAAACCACTATTCCAGGCTCCGGTACATTCAACTCACCTCACCTCCCTTTGCCTTGCTGACGAACTTTGACGCCTTGACTTGCCCGAGAACTGTTTGCCCTCTGACCCCACTTGTTCCATAACACTAATTCTCCATTTCGACAATGACTGCAAGTTTTAAAATTAATGCAAGCAAGGTGTTTACTTGGTGAGATACACTCTAAATATCAACGTATTTATCTATTCAATCGACTGCGCTCTTGAATATGCATGTTTGTTCGTGAGTGCGTTCATATGTTTGTTGGCACAGCAGGTGTGTGTGTGATAGAGATGGCACACACAGCAACAAGAAAGCTTGTTTTAAGTGTCTCTGAGCTCCACAAACACACAAGGGCAGTGCCAAGCTGAGGGTTAGTAAAAGTTCAACCGGAAATGAACCGTTGACTGAACAGTTACTGCAGTGGTTGCGTTGCCTCTTCTAGACTTCGCGTGCTTTGAGCGGAATTTAAACTTTCCTATCCTTAAAATTTTGAGCTGAATAAAAATTTGACAGATTATACTCATCGATTTAAAGATTAAACAGAGAATGAGCATGACCAATATTTTTCAGCGCGTTTGGCAGTCTGTTCATTCTTCGTGTCACAGAACCTTTGACGAAAACCGTTTCCCGGAAGTGTCTGTGCCTACGGAGTAGTATTCACATGATACTCCAACACTTCTTATCGCAAATATTTTAATTTTTAATAGACACGCGTTCTTTTCAACCATGTTAAGGATGTTGCGGGGGGTGGATAGAGAGAAGAGGAGTGGCATCTTCTGGGGCAGATAACTCTCCCCACCGTCCGTGTCTCGTAAGATGTGTTCTCCGGGAAATAAGGCCCTACACGTTATAGAGATGACCTCCAGACATTTATCACGTAGTTAATGATATACATGCGTGGCCGAGTTTGATAACCACGAGCATATTAACGAGGAAACTTGTATCTGAAGTCTCTGAGTTTTTTTTTTCAAGTTCCTGTGTACTTGCGTTGGCAACCAACCTTCCTCCATCCTGCACCTTGGTACAACTCCAGACTTTCTACCTGACATGGCAAAGTTTGTCTGTGTTGACATCACTTCAAATGGAAATTTTTCTTTTTTGTTGGGGTGTTCATTTGCTTGCTCGTTTGTTCGCTTGTTTACAAGGTAGTTGATACTTTTGCTCATTTGACTAAATTTAGAAAATGGATTCATTTCGTGGTGGCTCCACTCCGTTGAGGGAAAATGAGAACCAGTTGTTCTGTCCTGGTATACAATAAAACATGACTTATTACAGCTGTTCTGTTCTCTTGGACACAGCCCAGTCTCATGTTTGTCCTACACACAACTCATTATGTAATCTGTCCTGCTGAGTACAGCTCATTCGCTTATTTCTCGCAGACACAGGGACCCAGAATTTCCAGAACCCTCGTCGTCAGCCAGAGTGCAGTCGGCATTCCAGCGTCTGTAAACACAGTGCGCAGCGGAACACAGCGTGGAAAATGATGAGCCTCTCCACTGAATGCCACTTGTACATGTCCTCTTTCTCCCTGCCAAGTAATTATGTCATTCCTCCAAGCCGATAACGGGCCTCTCTTCATGATAAAAGAAAACTCGTGGCTTGCCGATGAGAAACATTCCGAAGGCATCCACCAGATATTTGACCTTCCGGAAATTTAACCACCGCAGATCGCGATTGAGGAGCCTGAAATGTTAGTCCTTCATACATTTTGAGTATCCGAAGAATATTTCTTTGCTTACTGTTAAATTGGGGATATATAAAGGACATGCAGATTCATACCAAGAACTTGAAAATAAGAGTTAAAACACGAAGAAAGAAAGTAAAATAAAAAAAAGTACTTTCTACTTTCTGAAGGAAACGCCTGTCTTCTTTGGTGGGAAGGTGGCATTATGGGAAAAATGTCACACCAAGACTATAAAGGTTAAAATAAGAAGAAGACAAGAAAAAAACTACTTTGTTCTTCCATAGAAAGAAATGTTTCTCAGGGTTAGTCGACCTCGTGGCGTATGTCCAAACATCCATATTCACATCAATGATTAAAAGGGTTCACACAAGAAAAAAGGATAGTTTGTACTGGGATACGAACCCCAGACTGAGGTGGATCTTTCTCTGCTGATACCTCAACCAATGTCCTGGAGAGTTGGTCCAGCTAGAAACCCTGTTTGAAACGTGTGGATGACACTATCGTGGTTGATCAGTTTTAGCCAATCGTTTTGCTTGAACTGAGGTCATGTGACATCACCAGGTCTATCAGCCTGTCGCAGCACCACGTCGGACAGGTGATTGACTGGCGGTGGTGGCAAGAAGCGAAGCAGACGACTGAAAGTACGAAGTGACCGTTTCGTCCTTTGCACGTGGGGTCGCTATTGTTTCCAGGTTCCTAACAGCCTCTAAGTGCTGGCAACAGCCTGCAAGTGCTGACGTATGCTGTAAAGTGCAGTCAAGTGCAATCAAGTGTCATCAGCCACTTTGCGATATGGATTCGCACTTTCCTGCTTAACTATCACAGACTATTTAAGCAATTTCGGTGAAGCTTTGTTCTTTGAAAACATTTCCTCCAGAGAGTTCCAGGAAACAGCTATCTCATATTGACTATTTCATATTTCTCACTAATTTATCCGACAATAAAGCAGTTGTGATACGTTAGTGGTAATGAAGACTCAGAAGAATGTTAGAATCGACCGTACTTGTGAGAATGTTTTTCTCTCTCACCCTCCGCAACAACCTTCTGTCTTCTTGCTTGTCTCTCAACCTGTCAGTCTGTTTACGCGTGTCTGTTCAAAAAAAGTGTATTTGTAATATATGTCTTAAGTTTTTTTTTTAAAAATGTGGATGTGGATACAAGTGTCTTTGCCAGAGAATACAATTTCTTCATTAGGACAAACTCACATTCTTTCTGCGGTAATAATTTTGCAGCAATAAATTGTGTCGACGTCTGTGTGTACTGGCTTCTCTTCTGCTTTCTCTTTGTCTCTGTCTTTCTATCTATTTCTCTTCTTTCTTGTTAACTTTTTCTGTGCTTCCTCTCTTTTTTATACATCCCAATTTTTTTCTCTTCCTCCCTGTTTATGTTCTAAGATTTTTTTTCTCTAAATCTTTCTCTTCCTCTTTCCCCCCTCTCTCCCACACACGCAGACGCATACCTACACACACATACACACACAAGCACACACATACGCACAAACACACGCGTATACACATCGCAGCAGTTAGCTTTAAAATTTGAAATCCGGACTTAAAACGTCAAGTCGCGAGGAAGATTATGTTTCACTCAAAATCACTCACGCATAAAATGGCAGATTAGCGAAGAATATTTATCTATGACGACTGTAAGTTGCCAGAATGAAAACAATTTGTGTTGCCAAGAATGAAGCACTCCACCGTCGGAAAACAGCAGCTTCTTTTGCGTGCAAAGCTGCCAAAATACTGCAGATCACAGGCGTCCTACAAAAAAAGTAAGAAAGAAAAAAAAAAAGAGGAAGAATTGTAAGTCTGTGAGCGCAAAATGCGCACGACCCAAATCGTCACAAAGGCAACAGCCTCTCTGGTCAGCAATCATCGTCGTTATCGAAGAGAACATCTTGGAGGTTGTCAGTCTTGCCAATGTAGCAGCAGTTTCTTTTAAATACACCATCTCCACCAACACCATCTCCTCCTTCTGATGGCACAAACCGCTTTTTAACAGTTCTTTTCTTTCTTTCCCTTACATCTCGCGACCCTCCACCCCAACCTGGTCATCCAAGCTTAAGTCCACAAACTCCCTGATCTTTCCTGTCTTTCTCTCTTTCTTCCTTCCTGACTTGCGTTTTCCATCCGTCCCTTAATTTTCCTCACCCTCTTTGGAGGACGAAAAGGAAATTGCACGGAGGAAAAAATAGCTACAGGCGCTTGCAGAGGCAATGAAAACAATGCCTGGTTGGAAAGAGGCATTAGTAAAAACAGTGCATGGTGTCATCTTGATGTTGTCAACATTGCCGTCAGACCCAGCTTCTTTCACAGAATCCTTTGAATCAATCTTTCACTGTGTTTGGCATCTCGCAAAGGCAAACGCACAGAAAGCTTGCTTCTCTACCTTGAATTTTTTTTTTTTCGTGGTCTGAATGCAGGAGATGTTTTCTTTCCATTACTTTGTTCTGGGCCCCGCCACGTAGGTAGCGGGAAACTGGGGCTGCTGGCTTACTCACCAGAATTGTTTCTTGATGAAAGCGTGTTCAAACCGTCGGTGGAGTGTGGCGTAAAGGTGGTTTATTGTTTGCTGCGCGGCTTTCAGCAATCAAGAATTGCCAAAGTGTGGTGTTATTGCTTACAAAAGTGGGTGACGCCCTTCCCTCAGGACGGAAATTGATTTACAGGACTTTGGGTGTTTACTGGCTTCGTGGAGCTGTGTGAGAGTTTAAGTCAGGGTGTAAATCACAGACAGCTAGATACTACTTGAGCTTCTAGTCTTCACAATGATAACATTTGTAAATATTAGTACGAATACAAGCAAGGATATCGCAATAATTTAGAAACGCATAAACTGTAGGAGTAACTCGCAAGCTCAAATTCTAACATAATTAGAAATATAATGTAGTCTTAACTTTAAGGAAACTTTCAAATAGACAACGGAAACAAATATAACATTCATTAGCTGTGTCTTCGAAAAGTATGGAAGCACGGGGGTGGCTGAAATGCTTTGTGTCGTGCAACCGTCATTAAAAAAAAACCAACCAAACAAACAAAAACAAAAAAATAAAAGCAACAAAAAAACAACAACAACAACAAAAACCAACCAAAAACAAAAACAAAAACAAAAAATACAAAAACAAAAACAAAAAAACAAAACAGAAACAACAACCAAAAAACCCCAACAAACTTTGGCTTGTTCCTACTGAAAAGCAAAAAACAAAATGAATAAAAAGACGACATATAATCATTTCTAGCAGATCATTGACAACAATACTGACACATCACTGACAGCAGCCGTGACCTATTATTAATAAAAGTGTGTTCCGAGTAGCCATTTACCTTCACTCATTCACCAGGTTCACTTTTTTCAAGTGTTTGGGGAAATACCCACACCTGTAGTGCTTTCAGGACAGTTGACAATGAATTCATTACCAAGTCAGTCATAATACACTTTAATAAATCTGTCAAGTACAGAAACAGAAATCATGCTGGTGCGAATTAGAGCACCCGTATCCAGTTTCCTTATTAATGGTCTTTTTGTTTAGCTCTTTCTGATTGGTCAATTTTCCTCATCCATAATATTTGTGTTAAAGATGTTAAATAAAAAATAGGAAGTGCGGTCCTGAACTATGGCCGATTTATACGCATGCGAACCATCACCGATTCAATGCACACGCGAGCTGAGACAGATTTACTGCGCCTGATGATTATTATGGACTTTTTTTTCGACACTGCACCTCAGGGTTTTTATATGTCAAGGACAGGGATCGTGAAAGCAAAAACCCAGGAAGCCAAAGTGCAAATAAACAAAGACGGTTAAACAGACGAGCTTCCCCGGTGACGTTTGATTCGCTTAAAATTTAAAGAAAATGAAAAGAAATGGAGAACAATGCCAGTGGTGAAGTTTGCGTTGACGTGCCGCTGATGTTAAACGGCGGAAGCTGAGGACGAGCTGCTGGCATGGTGCCGGCCAACGTCTACGACTACCGCTCGGCGAAGCGTCGTCTGCAGACCGCGAATTCTGCCAAACTGCAATCAGCCCGAGAGAACAGACCCGCATCTGGGTCCGTTCTGTTAGCACCACGCCTAGCTTCTTGGCACAGATCGTGCAGATTAACGACGGAGACGAGGTAAAGTCTTTCGCCTGGGGTCCAATTTCCCCCAGCCGCCCACAGAACCTCTCTTTGAGACGAGAGAGTGACCGGGAAGGCCAGGCCGGCCAGCCGACCGACCGACCTCAGCCTCGACATCCTCCCTCTTTCTTCTAGTCAACGACAAATAAAACCCCGCCTGCAATTTTCTTCGTTTGCAGCACAAGCACTGGAAGATGGTGTGTTCTAGAACCCTGGTTCTGACCTGCATGTAGTTGAGGGTCAATGAGTACAAGATACCTGTACGCGCCCTGCTACCTGCAAGCTCACGTGGGCATGATGCGCGTTCAAGGGTGCCTTCCTCCACAGCCACCATTGCAATGTGTGATGATAATAGCATTTTAATGATAAATGCCCTGCCACGCAGGAAGCGCCAAGCTGGAGATGCTGCGGCGATCATGAAAGCAGGTTGATGAGCAGATTGAGATGGTTAGACAGTGCAAATATTTAAGGGTTGTCATGGATGATAAACTCAGCTAGTCTGGTCATTCTAATGCTGTAGATAAGAAGATTCAATACAGACGGGCTTTCCTTAAAAAACGAGGCTCTTTCAAAGTCTGTGATGAGATTCTGTTTTGTAAATCTGTGTTTGATGGTGTGCTGGTGTTTACTTGTGTTTGCTGGCGATTGAAAGCGAGGACAGGTGATAGAGATTTAGATAGGGTAACCAAGAAAGCCAGCTCTTTGGTCAAAGCCTTGTTCTGGTAGATGTCATTAGGCAGCAGAGAATGGTCACCATGTATAGGTGAGCTGCGCTCACCCTAAACATCCTCTGTAATTCATCCTCCTGGATTTTGATAAGCACTTTCAGCTGCAGATGATCTTCCCTAATTACAGAACTTGAGGTTTTAGATGCTCTTATATTCTTTCAGGAGTCAGACGTCTGAACTTCAGAGGTTAACGTGAATGTGTGTGTGTGTTTTTGAGAGAGAGAGAGAGAGAGAGAGAATGTATGTGGATATGTAAGTGCTAGAGTGAATCACGTGGTATTATAATGGCGAATTCTTGTAAAACATAATTTTCACAAGGATGAATAAAGTATTACTATTGATATTGTCCTTGTTCAGTTTCCCTGATGTCTGTAACTTACAAAGATAGCAGTGCCCATGAATCTGCCCCTTATCAAACTCTGTTAAATAATATAGACATTAAATAGTTATTGAAATTAGTCTACCCGGTTTACTCTGTTTTCCAGGACAGCACATAGTTCAGTAATGTAGGTAAAAGAATTCAAATTGAATTAGATATATACTCGACGAACTCTGCTCTGTTACTTTATCCTGAGTTTTACCATCCCAAGTCTATGATACAAGGAGTGTGATAACTTTTGAATGGCTGGTGTGGATGACGAAAGATGGAAGAGAAGCTGAGGAGAACGGAGAAACTGAAGAGGGATGGGTTAAAGTAGACGGGACTGACATGAAGATGGTTGATTCAATGAAAGTGGTGCAAGAGGAGCCAGACTTGCAGGACCATCACTGAGGTACACACCAGCCTTCAATCACAGCCTCAGACAAGGATGATAACTCGCCTTCAACAGACGCCGGCGCTGCTCTCTGAACCCTGGCATCTGCCAACCTCAAATGACACGCATCATTCCTCTCGTGGAATTTCCATTTTTGCATGATTTTTTTAAAGTACAGAACTGGAATGATTGTGATGCTAACTTTTTTTCTGGCTAGTCTTAGCCCCACGTTTTCTATTTTGTCTGTCCGCTCATTGCCTTTAACACCGAAGGTATTTTGGTTGTTAATTAATTCTTAGTGTTTTAAAGGTCCAGCTGCTGCTTGATGCCTTCATTCTACCCAGTCCCAGCTTTTATCACTCATTCCCTTATGTAGTGGGTTTTTTCTTCATTATCAAACATAGATACTTCAGGAGGAAGAGGCATTTGCACACAGAGTCTTTAAAGTATGTTCATATTTGGTAGAATTCGGTAGAATTAACATTTATGGACAAAACATATCAGATGTGAAAGAGCATTTACAGGACGGTCTCAATCTGTTTGCCATCATGTTCAGCACACAAAAAGCAGCGAGCAACACTACCATTTATAGCCCGGACACACATTGCCCGGAGAACATCTACCACAGTCTGAAGTAGTTGTGACATTATTTTGACTAACCTTGTATATTCAGAATAAAGTTGCCTTTCCACCAGTACGAGGAACCAAACATGTCAAAATCGGCCGGAACAACGTCAGGGTTGTACAAGAATTTACAAGAAGCACCTGAATGGATCAGCTGGACTTTACGAAGAGCTCAGTCAGAAGCGATCGGTCAGTCTCGACGATCGGATTCTCTTCAGCCAACGAAGAGTTTTATGCTTTTCAAAAATTAAGTTTCCTGCAAGACTTTCGTTCATATATTACTAAGTATATCGTGCTTTTAAGAATAAAGTTAATAACAAAACAATTGCTAATACTGATGGTAGCTAACGATATGACAATAACAGTAAAATAATGAAAACTTGTTTGTAGTAATGTCATGACGGTCTCTACTGTTCTCCTCTCTCTGATCCATTGTTGAAGCTGTCCAACTAGCATTAGGCACATGCTCACAACACTCACTGAAGGAAATATACTAAATCATTCTGCAGAATTGTTAGTTATTTAGCTAAAGAAAACAAGTAATGTGTTCTTGCCAGAACAACTGAAGCAGAAGACAAAACACAAGAAATGTACATGTATTTTGTATTCGTACAGTCCAAGGATTTCTCGCAAAACGACTTGTGATTATTTCCTCGTTATTCTTTCTTCCTTTCTTCCTCAGTAACCTTAACCCTTTCGTTGGTATAACAAATTTGAAGACATCTGGAATTGCTCTAAAAGAAAACCTGGGTGGTGGTAACAAAACAGCATACGACAAAGTCGTCAAGAAAGATAATGAAGAAAACCATTTTTGTTCACTTCGGTCGAGATTGTTGTTTCCGTTTAAAATTAATAAATACTATTCACTGCGGTTTAACGTTCGTCAGTGTTTATACCCGACCGACACTTAGTCTGTCTCCGCTTTGAAGATATTGCTTGTCATTTGCAATAAAAACAACTAGGCTACAATCAAACAAAAAATCAAAACCAGAAAAATAGAAAGCAAAAGGGAAAGCAGGAATGTTAATAAAAAAATGCACGACATTTTTCTTCGCAAATAAAAAAATTCTCAGCAGAAAGCTCTGCAACAAATACATGGAAGTCAACTATCTGTCACTTTTAAGCTAAAAGTGGACTTTGTGTCCTATTGTATTTTTGCCAATACAGTTACATTGTACTTAATTTGAATTATTTTACAGTTTTCAATAAAGAATGAGGCGACAAAAACCATAACTTTACAGGCTTTACTTGTACTTTTACTTCAGAACCAAAACTGAGTAGGTCTATCAGGCGCTTACATGTCCATTTGTCAAAACAATTTCCATTAGAGTGACGATAGCAAACCTAAACTCGCGAAATAACATCAGACAGCTTCTGTCAAAGACCTTAATGCTTCAGGCTATGTCTCTTCAGCATATAGCTTTTCCCTTTCTTGTCGATCTCCTGTTCAGTTCTGTCTCAAGAGCCGCTACCCAGAAGTCAGAAACATTATCCCAGATCCCCAGCGTGGACATGGATCCCTGCACCTGCTTCTGTGTGGCCAAGAATCGGTTTTTTCCCCTTTAAATTCTCTTTTATTTACCCACGCAGTTCAAACGGCAGCCTAACGGGCACCTTCCCATTAATGAAATTAAATATCTGCTAATCTGCCACTTGGAACACTGGACGGAGAACTGCTGCCAGCCAGTGGCCCGCGGGCTCAGGCAGGCGGAAAGGGAGCTAGAGTTACACACCTTCCTTGGAGGTACTAGCTATCTGCCAGACTTGCATAACCGTTCTTCGGAGGCAGAATAGACAAGGTAGGCCAATATTTGCTGCTTTGTAATCTTTTTTTCCTGTCCTTCGTACAACCGTTTCAAAGGTTTGATAAAGATTTACCGTTTGTTGCAATAACAACCTCTGTTTGTCCATTATAAAATCATCCATCATCTTTGACATTTGACGACAATTGTTTTTATACGATGTTTGCCATCACTATATGCAGAATATACCAAATTTTAATTCCATTTTATTTGATCTTTCTATTTCCTTTTTCTGGGAATCTTGAATCTATGAGAAGTCGGAAACTTATGGCAGTTGTCAGTCTTATAGCTTCGGAACACATCCAATGGGCATTGACAGAGCTGAATACATGAAGGCCAAGAGGGACTGGAGGTTGGGGGGGTAGAGGCTTGGCAGATGTCGTCAATCACACGAAGCAAAATGTTCCGATCTTGCTTTTGTTTTTGCGCCACTCAATCATACCTTCACCCATTTGTCACCTTTCTACCTTTAATGGCTTTCGATTTTTTGCTTCTCCTCTCATCTTCCGAGCATTTGAGTGGGTGAGGGCAAGGCAGCTTCCGGAAAGCGATTAAGACTTCAGGGATCTTGCGTTGGCGCAAAGAAACACTCAAGGCAAGATTGAACGCGCTCAGTGCATTGTGGGCCAGCGATGATATATAAAAATTCATTGCATCAGAATTGTGTCTGCGCTGTTTCGGTGTGTTTTTGCTGTCGATCATACAGAAAAAACCTGAATTTGTCCACTTCGTTGATGACTTTGTTGATGCTCAGATAAATTTTTAGAAAACCGTTTCTTATTACTCACCTCCCTACCTACCTCTCTCCCTTCCACAAACATTTTTACAAAAATCATCTTAGAAACAAGGTAAAAAGGTTCTTAAACCTCTTTTTGATTACACATACCCATCGTGAACTGTCTTTAAACCGACCATTCTCAACCTCGCAAGACCATCCAGGGCGAGGGGTGTAAATGTCCAGACAGAAAGACACCATTTTCCGTGCAAGAACAAATATTATTGGGGAATGACAGCTTGTTGTGGCACCAAACACTGAAGATATTTGTCAGTCTGAAAGAACTACAGACAAGCTGTCTAGCTCGCCGTCACACAGAAGCTACGCAGCGGTGGGGGACCATCGGGAGGGAAGGGTCTGATGGCCTGCAAGGGGAAAGTGTTCTTATGTGATTAAGAGGTCGCAAACGCCTTGCTGTAGAATCCTTCTGAACGACAAATCAATGAGAGTTGCTTACACAGTTTTATTGTCTGTTAATAACCGTATAGCATTTAGCCCGCTGTTCGGTTTTTGTTATTGATGTGTGTCTGTAGGACGCGCGTGCTGAGTAACGCAAAAATAAACATGCCTCGTGCAAAGATGGGACGTAGGTCGTTTATGTCTCAGACTTTTCAGGATGATTGGAATTACGGGGTTGAATCGAGAGAGGGGGAACCACTCTACTTGTAGGCACTCGGCGCTAACGTCTTGCACACAAGAGAGCCACCCGATAAACGAGATTTAAACCCCACGCACCCCTCTCTCGGACGATGCAGGATTTCAGCGGCGAAAACCTTTTCTTGTGCCTCCTTCTGTGTGTTTGATCCTGTGCTTAATCAGCTAAACCTCAGACCATCAACTAACACTTACATGCAGATGGTTCTTCAGCGCTGCGCACCATGAGACATACGTCACTTCCTCCAAAGTCGAAGGTCAAGAGAAAAGATTTTTTTGAAGACGTGTCGGTTATTTTTACGCCTCTGTCTTAGTTTCCTCGGGATTTATTTCGATTTATTTATTTCGGCCAATATTCAGTGCTCAAGTAGTCGAAATGTACGCTTCATGCGCAAAATAAGAGGAAGGAGCTTTATACCGTGAAAAGACATACATTGTACTCGACTATACCCGTATTATAGTTCGCTTTAGCTGTCAATAAATTACTGACTACCCTCAACGATAAGTCCTTTGTAATCACCATGACATCGTGAAGAAGACTCAAACAGTCACGTGACTCGACCAGGAAGCTTAAGAGGTCCCTTCACATGTCTACATTCCCCATGGCTTGTGTATGTATTATTTATCAAGGGAACCTATGCCATCTCGATATCATCCCTTGCTAGACATTGTGCATGCTTTCAACCAAATGTTCAACAACAGGTCATTATCTGAGAGACCGTGTAGACAGATTTTTGGAGACATTGGGAATAGGATATGTTTCCCAGAAGGGATTCTGCTTCTTGTCAACCGAGCCAGCAGACTGACAACATATCTGCTGCTGAATCCGTTGACTGTGTGCGGCGCAGTTATTTCTCATGTCTGGGATTCAGAGGCAAGGCACTTCATTTTCCTGTGTGGACGGAGAGAAGAATGTTTTTGGGGAGATTTCTTTCAGTGTGATGGCGACTTCATGTGTTTAAAAGCATTTAAGACACGTTTAAATTTTTTTTAAATGTTTGCTGGGAAGAAAAAAAAAATTGAGAAACGCGGAGCGGGAAGGGAATATCTCACCTGTATGCAGGTTATATTTGCTCCAACGTTGTATCATAAACATCTGCTAGTGGCTTTGAGAGATTTTGTCTAAAATGAGGAATGCAAGGTCAGACTCGTACATCCAAAGTGCTCGGTAGTTAAGAAAAGTCGTTTGATAGATGGACAAAGGTTATAGGTCATAGATCTGCCCCTCGTGCTCAGAACATTACAATTTTAGTAATTAAACTTTTACCATAATTTTTCAACGATTTTTCATCCTCTTCTTTCTCCTCCTCATCATCATATTCTTCATCGTCGATACACGAGGAGTTAGACATTCAGAGGCCCTTTCCTATCCTCAGCATGGAAAGCCAGCTGCGGTTGATAATGGAAGTAATTCGTTTTGTCATCTGTAATGAAGCAGATTAATCATGGTGCTGATGACATGCGAACTACAGGATAGACGCCATAAAACACATCCAGAAAACAAGCAAGCCTGCTTCCATCGGACACCGTCAGACGTGAGTGAACCTGTCCAATCACGTGGCCGGGAGGGAGTGGTACAGCAGGTTGAGTGATGGAAGCAGTGAGGATAAGTAGCAGACTAGAGTGAGATTGGGTCATCGATCACGCTTTAGTGAAAAGTTTGCTCGAGACAGACTCATTTTCAAAGTAAGAGGCAGTTGCCGCCTTTCCTTTTTTCGACTACTTAAATCCTTCACAAAAATCTTTTTTCAGGAGAGGACAGATATAGATGATGTGTGCCTGAAACTTCTTTTTTCTTATATTTTCAATGTTTTCGAGTAATTATGTCTGCTATCTCGTAGTCATTTAAGAAACATTCATTTCAAACTAGTAGACGATCATCACCGGAAGCATGTACTGTGTGTATATTTATTATGCTTTCTACTAACTTTGTCTGAGTTCTATCTTCTTAAAGACTTTGATTTCAAAATATAAAACCAATACCAACTTGATAACAGAGTTTGTCAGTGCAACATGACATGTTTATAATTATAACAACATATTTGTTTACAACAAAAATATACCCACGTATTATAAATTCGTTCATAATTATTTTTTTAATTATAAGAAAAATAAAAACTAACTTTAAAAAACAATTTTCAAAACATGAAGTCGGTAAAAAAAAAATGTAAAAAAAAATTATCCTAAAGTTTGAAGTTAAATGATATCTATTCTAGCATCAGATGAAAGGATCATCCTTAACGAGGGGACTAAATTGAAAGAGTGGACGAAATAGACACAGCCATTAGACAAGAAAGTTTCTTTGACGTTCTGATTAACCCTCTGTCTGCCGCCCAAGCTCGCTCTCAAAAATAAAAGTATGGCAGCTACAACCGCACAAATTGAGGCTTCCGTCGTCTGCTCCGGAGCAAAGACTTGAAGTTTATTTGACTAGGAACTGAAGAAATTTCAGGTGATGCACCGTTTTCAGCAAAAATAAGGGCCGTGCAGCATCGTGTGGATGTTAAAGCAACCAACGCATGAGACAACACATAGTGTGTAGACAAATTGCCGCCTGTAAGGTCTACGAGAGAAATCAGTATGCATAGTACATCAGTGTTTCTTTTTTTCTTTTCATCCGTCTAAGGATGTTCATTCTTTCCTCTGTCAGTGTTTCACAGCGCCTCCTTCCTCCTTGGGACCACTACCCCATCCTCTCTTGCCTGTCTTGTGTCCTCTTCTCTCTCTCTATGTACGTGCGTCCAAACGTTTGCGCGTGTGTTCCCCCTGAGAAAAGAAAGTGTTTGGGAAGTTGGCAAGTATAATCACACTTTGCTGACCCGCTGCTGAATTTTAAACCAGAACGAAGCACAAACACGTGGCAAATGTCGGGGCCACCTTAAAATGCATCAGACGTTGGTCAGTTGACCATGACGTCAGCACCGAATTGAGGACGAGTAAAGAAAGAAGGCGAAGACACTGAAAAGCTCTCTATGTTCTTGTTTGTAAGGAGATGAAAACAATTCCTTTCATGAATTAGAAAACAGGAACTTGATAATAATAGAATATCAAGAGATCCCTCCCCCGCCCAAAGATAGAACGTTTAGCGCATCTATCTTGAACTATTATAAGTTTTAGGGGGACACAATATTTCGACACATTTTAATGAATATCAGTTTGTCTGTTATCTTTGTTTATATATACATATCAAACCCTTCAGGGTCACGTGTCACAAAGAACATGCGAGCCAGTTTCAGAGAAACACTGCCACCAGCGACATGCACGAGGTAGCCGATGCCCTCTACTTATCGCAATGACGTAGCATGGTCTTTGATCTCCAAATCAGATGTTTATATCGCAGGAAGGATTCTCCTGCCATTGATGCGGAACAGGGTTAACCACTAGCTGAGGTGCACCATGCTGCGTTGCCCCCGAACACAGGGCAGGTATCCAGTGTATCTGGAGCGTGACGACCATCAAGTCAGTGCCAAAGCCCTGCCGTAGGTGTTTAGTGGACACGCATGGCATGCTGTAGATCATCAGTGCTTCAAGTCCTAGTGAAGTGTTTAAGATTTCTCTTGACGACTCCTTTAATGAAAAATAAAAATAAAGCTGCAAAAAAACCTCTCCCGCGCTAGTGCTCACATCGGATTATCGACAAAAATGTTTCTTTCATTGGCTTCGGGCTTGATGGCATTTCGTGGTCAACATCTCCTTGGATCGCTACCCTCCCTTGCGAAGGGGACCGGCGATCGTCTGCTCGTTCTCAGAAGCGACCGTGTCCCGTGGAAGGCAGTGATCACGCTGTTCAAATCTCTGGGTCACTGGCGCTGACACGGGTCGATAGGCACTCCGCACCCAGATATTCGTTAGAGGACCCGTAGATGATTCCACCCCTTTTAAAAAAAACACCCTCTGTGTTCGTTTTTAGGCCACTACCGCTTTCCTCCGTGAGGCTTGCCAGCAGGCGAGTTATGTTTGTGACATTCTCCAAGTCACGATCAAGTATAAAGCGTGTTTTCCTGGCCTAGCCGCCCTAACGGTGTTTCTTCAGCTTTGAAATTCTTGTTTTTTTTCCCTTAACAGCAATAACATAATTAACGATCTCAGTTTTTGGAGAGCTAAAAGTGTAAAGAGGACGTAAGACTCCTTGTTGAATGATATAATTAAAAAGAAGACTAATTAGGTTTGGTTTTGGGACATTCCACGTCTGGGTTGAACGAGCGTTCAAGTGTTCTTTACGTACATAATTATCAACATAAATTTTTGGGGTGAAATAGCCTTACGGACAATTTAATGTACGAAACACGTGCGGCCCAATCCACGCCATCTTCGGTGCGGAGAAAGGTGTTATGTGTGTGTGTGTGAGTGCGTTTGCGTGTGTGTGTGTGTGTGTGTGTAAGTGCGTGTCCGACTCTTGGTAAAAGAACCAGAGAGACTCAGACTTCTTCAACCATTTTATGCAAAGTGAAACACTGACCACTCACTTTACGCTTAGCAAGACCCGACCCTTTCATGTGCCTGCATATTTCCTAGCAATACACGCCTGGCTTTTAAAATGGATTTCGACATCGTTGACCTGAAGGACCTTTCGTTTCATCTGATAAGACCGACCAAAAAATGTTTGCGCCAATTTTCTTGCAATTTCTCTGCATATGGTCTTGGGATTGTTCGCTGTGGTTAAAGCTGAAAAGAAGAGATATTTAAAAACTTGATTCGAAAACCCATTCCGTGGTTATAGATTGCCTGGTCTGTAATTTATGATAAAGCATGATGCAATCTTTGGAGGAGGTTGTTAACGATTGAAACTACGACCGTGGTAAGAGCAGTTCACACAAGATAAGCATGCAGATGCCTTTGTGGGCATGAGTACACTCACTTGTGCCAACTCAAGCATGCACACACACACACACATATATATCTATTACACGTTCACCAGCCCACACAATTGTTACTTCAAATTGTAAGCAAAAAATAGACATTCTTCTCCTAATAAGTAACACCAATTTGTATTTTTCCCGAAGTAAAATCAGTTAAAAATAAGGACGTATGATGATATTGCTGTGGAGTTTCCGATGAATGTTCTGGACGAAAACACGATTGTCTACATCTACACTGGAGTAGTCCCCCCACTCCCTTGAATTCTGCAAACTACGGAGGGCTATCGCGTGCCACGGACCCTGGCAAGCTTCAGAGTCGGAGCAGCCAAGGATTTTAAATCAGATGGACCACCATCTCTTGCAGATTAGTTGCGATGCGCATGCGCTGAGCTAGGGTATCTCCTCGTCTTTTCCGGTTTTCTTGAAGATAGTGCGTAACACAGCAATAGTCGTAATTTTTTTTTGAAATGCCAGGCACTGTGGGATTCCAGGCCGCCCTGTACGAAAAAGTCGACAAAAATGCAATTTTTTTCTCACACGGAAACTGGAAGACTGGAAGATTGGGTAAGAGCTGTTATGAGAGCTGTGAACTGTTTCTAGCTTTACCCAAGGACGTTAAATCAGATGGAACACCATCTGTCGGGCGGCAGAGACGATAGAAACTATCTTTGGGATTATTTTTAATGTATTCCCTTCCAGTTTTAAACTTCATTATAAAAACTTTGTTTATAAAATACTTTGTTCAATATCTAAGCACCTATAATCTTTACTAGATGACTAGCGGCAAAGCAAATAGACTACAAAAAACGGAAACAACTTTATTCTCTTAAATGTGTTCTAAAAATGTTAACTGTTTAGGAAGACCTTACGAAAGCTGAGAGGCAGAATAGTGCCACAAATGAGAGAGAGGGAGAAATCTTTTTAAATAGACTGTCACAAAGAAGTGAAGAGAGATAGATATATGAGTGTTTTAGGCACCTGGGACAGCAACACGCCGCTAGTGACCATCAGTTAAAATATTTTTGTGGAAAACAAACTTACAAAAGATATTTGAGGACTAAGCTGACGATTAAATATAAACGTTAGGGATTTATTAAAAAGGTAAAGAATAATCAAATGTTGAGGACAAATAATTGAAGAAGCACTTCAGTAACTCTAAAGGGGTAAAAAATAAAACTACTTTAAAATATCCTGACATCAGAGTGAATTTAAATTGCTTTGATGTATAAAAATTTTGTATAGCACAACAGAGAAACCGAAAGTTGCTTGTGAACAGCTCAAAACTTCCACGCAGCAGACGAGAGTCTACCTTTGTCTATAGTCTCAGTGCAGGACACGGACTGCATCACGTGACAGTGGCTGTTTGTTGAAAGCTGTCTACATCCCCCATCGCAGGTGAAATGCTGACGAACTTCTAGAGGACATTAAACACCTTCTTGATGAAGTCGAAACAGTTTGTTCTCATTCTCTCTGACCGGAACCGAATTCCGTACTCCGTCCTCAGAACGCCCAGGCTTGACCTGTGTGACCTTATAGCTTCACAGACGTGAGCAGTAAATGAAGCTTAATCACACTGCAGATTATTTGTAACCGTAAAGTTTTTCTTTTTCATGTGGTGGCAGAGAGCACTTCGCAGAGGGTAGATGGCGTGCATATTTTTTTCAAAATATCTGGATGCAGATAGCTTTTTTTTAATTTCTCTTACAGAAAGCTGTCTTTCATTCCTCCTCTGTGTGTGTGTGAGAGAGAGAGAACTGATAAACACATCCTCGCCTGCTATCCTTGATTCCAACAAGCTTAATGTTGGTTCTCATATAGAGATCCTAGTGTATAAGTATTTGGAATGCTCTTGCAATGTATTATTCCTGTCCGAGTAATTTTTAGTTAACGTGAAGGTGCTTCTGCACCTGGTTGTTATAGACTCCACTGGCGTAAATACTTGCGGCAGGTAACTTCAATTATTTGTATCGCATCCTGTGTATACATGTAAACCCTAACTTCTACCTTTTTTTTTGTACTCCAGGCTTTGCACATTTGTTGCTGTAGGCCAGTAGCTTATTGACTGAGGTCTAGAGTCTACCTGGTTCTGTGAGGCCTCACCTTACCTGTGTTCATTGTGTGGGTGTAGCTTGTGTGTACTTGTTACGTGACTCTCCCTGCAGCAGGAATCTTTATTATTACACGAAAGTTCGCCGACTGCTCATATCTTTGATGTTTCAGTGCAGTGATGCTTTCATATCATTGTAGTTTATAGTAAGACATTCTAGAAGTGTCGGAATGTTAATTCTCACCCACGGCAACAAGAAATGCAACAGACGTCAAATCACGTCAGATTCACGTTGTTCCAGTACGCATGCGCTGAGCCTCTTTCTGATAACATCCTCCAATGTGCGCATGCGCAGACTAATACCAAACTGCAAAAAGAATAGTGAAAATTTTTGGTCGGGTGTGCGGCAGAAACAGATTCTAGTGCGATGCTGGAATTCTTCTCTCAGCTTGACAAAGGCATTAAAATAGTCGACTGTCTAGCATTGCTACAATGTTTTTCCTGACCTAATTCTAATACATCTTTTTTACTTTGTTTATAAGTTTTTGGGAGGAAATGTGTGGCTATTATTCATGAACCGCACAAGAGAGGGTTAGTTTCGACTGAGTTGGTTAAGGGAGAGATTTCAGACAACTATCCCCCTTTCAGCCATAGGCTGCTGAACAGGTTCTTTATCACGATGTCGTTGTCCCCAAAGGTCCTGCCCTACTAGATAAAAAGTTGTCCCAGAAGGCTTGACGATAGAACTGGCTGCAACGGTTGAATTCAAAATGTTATATGAGCAGCACAAATATGTTTAGATGGACACACTCACGAACAGGTGGCTTGTCGGTGTTCACGGAATGTTTTTAGAATCATCTACACTAGAGTCGACTGGTGCATCTGTGTTCAAGAGTGGTTTCATCAATTTGTATCACCTCGGTAGTTTCAGTAGTTTAGATCAGTGGTGTCACCTGTCTCACAAGAAAATTTAAAAGATGATTCTAGCGTGCGAGCTTTAGGTGATTCAAAAAGAGTATTTCACAGTCTAAAAAATGAATGCCAACAACAAATATGTCGGGAGGTAATATTATCATTATATTGACAATCGATCATAACATTAAAAGGATCCTGTAAGATAACCAAGCACGGACAGAGAACACTTAAAACGTGTGGAACCTAGAATTACTTGAAAACCATTAATTGTTGCTTGAGCAAATATAGCAATTTCGAAAAACAGGAAATGACCAGAAAGCACGCTGACGCTCCCCCACCACCCACAACTTTCCCCTACCTACATATTAAATGCTGGCATACAGCCAAGACAATGGAGGCAATTGTTGTTTGTTGATTGTGGCGATAACAAATCAACTTATCTTGCATCATGTTTCTACCCAGAATTAGTCTTCACTGACCATCTCTGGAGACTTTGATAGCAGACGATGAGTATGTATCTCGTGCCTTTGCAAGAGAAAGCCTAGAAGATTTTGCCAAACAATGAAAAAAAAAATACATGAAAGGAAATGTTGGCGAAATGACAACTCTTCACAGACTTAAGAAAAAAAATGAGGAATTAACTTCAAAGACTACGAAAGCTTTTGTACACACCTTACTTCTAAACAGTCGTTATTTCATGCAACCTACATACTTTATGTTAATAATATAATTTAAATTAAATTAATAATTAAAAACCGAACAGAAAAAATTATGAAGGAGGATATAACAGAAACCCGTCAAAACAAATAAACAGATCAACAGCAAATAAGAAAAAAAAAAAGAACCAAACCCAAAAAACAAACAATAAACAAACAAAATCAACAAAAACACTAAACAATAACGACGACCAAAACATTACAATAATTGTTAATTAGAAAACTGAGTTCCAAAGACAGCAAATCTTCAGAAAGTCCTATATCGTCGAGTTTCCAAAGGCTTCAATATTTTTCCTAGTCTTAGCTCAACTCTGTCTACAAAAGTAGCAGTGCTATCTTCCCCTCCCTATTCCTCAAAGTTCCCCCAAGTGTCTTAGTGTTTCTGTCGCAAGCAAAAGCCTGTCAAGTGTCCTGGACACAAAAAGACAACAAAGGCCTTCGCAAGCCTACCCAGATGCATGTCCAGTACCCTGCCCTCCGTTGCCAACGGCTACTATCCGGAAGCAATGGGCGTTGGTCAGGTCTGTCATGAGCGGGTGGAAATTTCCTGCCGTTTGTCGATAAGTGCCTTCTGCGATCTGACAGGCATCCTGGCAGTCTGAGGAGAGCTTCGTTCAATTGACTTCCAAACGCTCGGCCAAGTCGGTCGTGTCTCTGTTGTCCAGCTTCCCGATGTTGTCTCTATGTCTCGTCCAATCATCGCTTTCCCACCCGCTGGACACAACTTCCAGCAGCGTGAAACGATACCCTCAGAGCAGATGCTATCGTAACGACCTTTCTCCCTAAACAAGAGACAACACGAAAATAAACAAGGAAAAATAACTGTGTCTAGGGAACGGGACACTAGACACTAGACCTCTTTTCGCAAGCACCTTCATCCGACCCCAGACTTCTGTCTGGACATACCTGGGATTCTCTGTGCTCGGCAAAGTCCCACCCCTCACTTCCCAATGCCTCTTACCTGCTAAACATCGTCGGTGATAATGACGCAAGATGTGCATTTCGATGATCGCCCGGTCTGGGGTTTCCTGCAGAACACAAAGAATGTTAACAACGGAAAGAAAAACACTTCTCTAACTGAGTAATGGGTCTCCATGAGAGCGAAATAGGTCACCGTCGCCACAGTTTTTAACGACATCGTTAGTGCGGAGCCATTTTCCCCCTTGAAGAAAGACAAATCACAGGAAAAAGCCGACTTGCTCTTCAAGAATGAGAAGACATCCAAACGTGTGCGACTTCTCTCTTTGTTTCTCTAGTTATTTAACTAGCCACGTCTGACACGTCGTCCCCCCGTCTTGCATCCTGTGCAGAGTTATTTTGGAATCTTAATTAAATGAGAGGAACAAACTTCTTTAATTTGGGATAAACACTGAGGGTAGATACCACGAGAGTGGAAATGTGAGGGAGGGGGAAGGGTAGAGAGCCATTGAGGAGAGACTGGGGGTAGGCTGCAGAAGCTTAGCACGAACACTAGATCAGTAGTGCCAAGCAATATATACATGGAATGCACTTAAGAAAAAGGAAATTTGATGAATATCTATCTATTTATGGGGAGTTTGTAGCCGTGGGTTTAGTGCACTAAAGTTTGGAGCATGATCTTGCAGGTTTGATATTAGCTCGAGTTAGGAACTCTACACCTCTAGCAGTAACCAGGTACCTTAGCTGCTTGGTTAAATTTCATAAAAACATAATACACCCTCCTAGTGGGTGGATAAATGACTAAGAAGAAAGGAAAGAGATGACTGGAGTACACGGGTGGGGAAAGGGACATAAGTCTCAACAGTTATCCTTGTGAACATGTTTTACATCCAGACAGAAGTGTTCATGTCCCGAGATGAGATCTGAATCTTGGCCATTACACTTTTCATTGGAGTAGAAAACGACGAATGTTCCTGACTCTACGCCACAGTCATAACACACCTACCCCACCTCCTCCGATCTTTCAAGAAAAGTTAAAGACGACAGAAAACAGTAATGGGGCTCCGACATCCTTAGACCACTTCCAGCTTCATGTCCCGGCATCCTCTGGGTCACTTTACCTTTAAAGAACTGCTGGGGTGCAAAATGTGTTTCTCATATTGGGCAAAGCTTAGCGCAAGTTACTGTTTCCCCAAGTGTGGGTGAATACTAACAGTCTGTCCTCGAGACAGACACAATCATCGCCAAGCACAGGTCGAGGTCAACAAGACAGACGTTTCAGTTGTCAAGGCCTTAACCAATGGGAAAGTTAGAATAAGTCATCACAATTTTGACTTCTTTCTGTGAATGGCGATGTTTGTATGTGTGTATCTCGAGAATGAAAAGAGTGTACTAAGAGCAAAAAAAAATAAATAAAATAAAATAAAAAAATAAATAAGAAAGAAGAAAACTGGGAAGAGTTTGTAGCCTTGTAACATTACACTGGGCTTTACACCATCATTAGAGAAATTTATCCCCCAATAGCTCCTTAACTATTTTATTTACGTAATCAAAATTCTCCGTCTGCTGTGTTTCCTTGGAATCCCTTCAGACTTTCCACTTCTCGTTTTGTGAGCGTTGCAAACTTGTTCTTTCTTTTTCTTTCGCCCCGCAGAGCAATAATCGTATAGAGTCGGCATCTGCAGAAGTTGGATGGAGGTGTACGAGTTTAAGACATGGACGATTGTCTGTGCTTGATAAATATTCCTGACGATAACATTACAGCTGTAAACAGTCAGTCGAGACCTGTTGTCTGTCCTCAGAAGATAAGGAAGTCAATGGAGGGTTTTTTTCCCAGGTGGCTAACAGAAATCCTGGAAGCTCGTGATCTGATGTAAACATATTATTTACAGTGACTTATCTTGGACCTTGAATATAGTGTCATCACTCAATCACACTCACCCACGCTAACTCACCTGCCTGGTTGTTGAGAAACAAGCACTTGTAGCATGGGGGTCAGTGGGCTAGAGTTCAGGTCTGGGGCCGTGGGTAAGTCACTGTCCCAAGTCAAAGTCGGGAATTTTAGGAAAAGCTTCTTGTTTTCGTAGTTACAACTCGATTCCCATTCCCCGTAGACATTACTTTCTGTCTTTACCCTCAGGTATGTCTTACCTGCTTTATAAGTACGGCTTCTGGGGTAAAACATCTGTGGGGTATGATAATACCGCTTGATAACTTCGGAATCAAGACGCTTGTCCCCGGGTTCCCCACATTGCCCCAGGTCAACATCTTACCCTAGCTTCATAACTACAGTCCCAGAAGGTTGCCGATATATCCTTCGCATGGACATGTGCTGAAGAAACCTCCTGCTCATTCAATATAAGGATAAACGTGTTCTTGACACGGTGGACCACTTACAGTTCACTGCCTCATACGGTCACATGCGGTCAGTATTTAGCTTTTACACTTGCTCATGTTCTGTTATTCTTTGCCATCCTAGACTTCCATAATGACAGGATGGCCCCACGCTGTGCTCCATCCTGTGCATCGGTTTTTACAAAGGTATCAACGCTGGACACCGTGTGAGTGATTAAACTGCATGCAAGACGATAGGGTGTCAGCCCCTGTGGGCGGGTGTCGCCATGTTGAGTAGCCTGCTCGTGTAGTGGCGCTGTGGCCAACGCCGGGATTAATCTTGTCACGGTGAACCAGTGGCATGACCTGAGATAAGTCAGTGCTGCAGTAGCGCAGGGAGTTTTCTGGGAATGATATAAAAATGTGTACAAATTTGAACATTTCGTGTTTCACATTCGCCGGTTCATACTCTGGACACTTTCTTTCCCGTGATACATGGGTACGGTTAGATGAATATTTTAATTTATTTCCATAAAACTTTCTTGAGAAACGCATGATCGGATTAGCTGCAGCAGCAGCAGAACCAACAACAACAAGATGATGAGGATAATGAGGACGAGGATGAGGAGGAGGATGATGACGATGGTACACACGATCGACACTAGTTTAGAAATAATTAAATAAATTTCTTTAAATTTATTGTGATATCAGACTGAGTGTCATCCTTAAGACATTTCCAGTCTCTATTTTCGCTCTTGCCACACAATCTCCACAGCCCCGCCGCAAAACGGTTGGCAGCAATTGGCGTTGTTGTTGTTTTAAGACCACCTCATTTGCATACGTGGCGGGGCTTGCTATCTCACTATGCGGGCTCCACGCGCTGTCTTGTCGGGGTCATCAAACAATAGTCAAATCGAAGTCCGCCACTCCTGGCCCCATTTGTTAGCCAGACCAGATAAAAGAAGCGAGGGTAGTCATTTGAGCTGATGAGTTCCTCGTGTTGAGGGAAGCCATAGCCAAGTGGCTAGAACCGAAAGGCGAGTTGGTTCGATACCTGTATGGTGCAACAAACCTAATCGGCCAAGCTGTCGGGAATAGATGCTTGACCCTATAAAGGGTTAGGGAAGGTAAGGCAGCGAGGGAGAGGAGATGGGTACCAGTCTTAAATAAAGCTGGCCTCAAGAAAAGCAAGGTCTCTAATACTTTTCTCACAAACGACCTAAAAAAACGGTTAGGGCACACCCTTTACCCTTTGTTTTGTGTTTTTTGTTTTTTTTTTTAGTTTGTATTGATATTACTTTTAAATGTAAACAACGGAAATGACCTTTGTACTTGATATGATTTTGCCTCGCAAGTAGAACGATCTTTCACCAAAGTCCAAAAGGCGGGAGCAGCAGTACTGATGGCTAAACTGAAAAGGACGCGTACTTCGGTCGAAAACAAAAAATAAATGCTCATTTGGTAGTTTTCAATTGTTTTGTGTGCGTTTTCTTTCCTTGGTTGTGGTGGATACCTGATATTAATGTTAGTCTCAGGGCAACAGACGTTTTGGGGCAGGTGCCCAGAATGTCACGAGTTTATAGCTGTATGGTTAACGCAAAGCGGTCAGCTAAAAGTTTACACTTTTGTAAGAGCTTGACATCATACCACGTGATGTTAATCCCAGACATTCCCGACTCGCTTAGCTTCAACCAATGCGGTAGAATTTATAAGATGAAATCCACGAAAAAACTTTTGACAAAACTCTACTTAAACCACCGAGAGACAGGCGAAGTTTTTCTGTCCAAGCCTTGGAATGACTATTTCTTTACTTTATGCAGTGGGTGGGCCATGTTGCCTAAAGCACGTTACGCTACGTTTTACAAATAGCGAGCACGTTTATCCGCTAGCTGAGTATTAAAACCTCGTTAAACTCGAGTCAGTACGTCCTTGCTTGGTGGCACAGAACAGATTGCTTTTTTAAAGTCCTTGCATTATGAGTATCCAACAACCAAGCAATGTCCCCCTATTTTTGCGGAAAATTTCAAACGGAAATTCCCCCGACAATATAATCTAAATACTTTGTGCTGGAATGCTAATGGCGCAAGCCTTGCACGTGCCGACGATCAAGAGGGACGCGTTACTGGAAACGACTAAGGGATCTGTTTTAAAAAAATAAATAAAAAGCGTCTACAGAGCTGGGGAGTGGAGAGTAAAGTTACCTCCCTCTAAGATTAGAGTAACTTCCCTTTACCACAACCAACACTGCCACACCACCACCGAAGATACCACTCCCCCAGCATTGCCTTCACATCTTGTCGAGCACTTTTACGACACTCTGCCGCCAGCACTTGAAAGAGTCACCATCATGGGTGCCTTTCACATACCGGAAATTATCAGTCACGCAGGAATAAATCGTCCCGAGGTTGTGATGGGACCGTAACGTGTCCACAGGCTTATTGAGACATGCATAAAAGCAAGGATGGTCTATTAACAGTTGTCAGCATTGATGGAGATTTACTGATGAGGTGTCTTCATTTAAAAACAGCCGATTCCTGACGGGCAACTTTAAAACAACTGATGAAGAGAAACACATTTTGTCAGTAAGTGTTACTCACTTGCCAGATCGGCGAGTTTTTTTGTGGATCTTGTAACCTCAAAGGGCAGTAGGTCAAGGACAGCTATGTCAACCCATGTAAAGGACGATCCAGACCTTTTGGTTGAAGTGTAGTCCTTTTTAATTTGATCATCAAATTTTGAAAGTGCATACCATCAATACTAACCCTCAACTGTTTCCGTCTCTCTTTTTTTATTGTCTCTGTTTTGATCGTTTCTCACATTTTCGATTTGTAATTCTACTTTCATTACGTTTACATGCCTCATACATTATTATTGGACTTATTCTGATGAAGTTTGGTTCATTTTAAGACCAATAACATCTAAAAACTTTTCTTATCTTTTTTATACATTCCAATTTAAAACTTTCATCAAACCAAGTTCATCCGATCTGGAATGTTCAGGAGGACACGGTTATCTCAAGACAGGAGGTCGTTTTTTTTAAACAAAAAATATGTAATTATTTTTACGTATTGATTGGACCTGGTCCAAAACTAACTGTGAGATTTTTGTGGATCACATGCATAACCGCAAGTCCGCAGATAAGTACCGATTCACTCATTCACTTCAGTTTACATTCAGTTCACAATAATAGACCTTTGAAATATTTTAAATCAAGGTTAATACACAAAGAAGACAACTGTATATATTTTCCAATCTAAACTGGAAAACCAGAATATTTTCTAACGGCAGCAGAAATCATTCATTTACTCAAGGAAATAACGAATGAGACTGAAATATTTTTAAAACCAGTGTTCACTTGGAAGAAATTCAGGAATACATTCAGGGAAATCAGTGTCATTTTCAGAAGAACGATGCAGTGGGTTTCCCTGATGTGAAGAAAGGTTCGTTTATTTACTGGTTGACTGATTTAACTAAACTCCACCAAGGGATCCATGACATGTGTTTGGTTGATTCGCCAAGGATGACAATGATTTTTGCAAAGTTTAACACGATGTAGAGAAAATTGTCAGACATTCTTTTCTTCTCTGATGATAATTAAATGTGCAAGTAACATTGTTGAGTCAAAACTTTGACCTTTTTGTGGAATTGCCCCCACCTTTCCTTGACCTTAACCATAATCCCTGTGTGAGTATAAGACGTCATCAATTCCCTAACCACCATCAGTTCCTTCTATAGGTTGTATGGGTCGCCATGCTAGTCGATCTTTAGTCAGACCGATCTGAATACCTCTAGGGTACTTTCGATGGCGATGACCTTTAACCTTTATGCAAATTTCTTGATCAATTACTCGGGTTTCATGGGAAAATGCAGCGAAATGGCACTTCTACTAGTCTCATTGGCCGATACTTTCAATTTTCCCCAATTTTCTCATGCTGTTTTCTGATCCATACACATTTTATGGTTAAAGATATACACCTTTGTTTACATAAAATGAGACTTAAAGAAACTAATCTCGGGGGAAGAATTTTTTAACGGTTTATTGCTGTCAGTTTGGGAATAGGAGAATATGGAAATATGATAGAGTATGCAGAGAATTGTTGCTCCAATGCAATAATGTAATTGAGTTGATTGTGTTCTATCGTATTTTCTGACCCAGCCTGGATATCAATCTCTGAGACTGCAATAAAAAAAGTCACGAAAACGGAGAAGTCCGTGTTTAGGGCAGCAGCACCGAGATATGGAGCTTTTCTTGCAAATGAAACACGTAGCATTCTGGATCAAAGGCTGTCATTTTTAGGTCTTGAAACTGGTTTTTCGCCTGGCTGGATCCCCAAACAGTCAGCCTAAGAGACGTGTCTGCCCGACAAAGCCCTCTCGTGTTTATTTTTACGGTCACGTGACTGACGACCTGGACGACGATTAATGGCTGGCGAAGGCTTTCTGTCGCTGCTCGCTGCGGCGCTAACCACTTTGTAACCACGTGGCCCCTGTACTTGAAAAAAGCAGACGACCGATATAGCGCACTGCCGCCGACAGATTTCCCCAACGCTCTTCTGACAAGATGGCTTCCGGTCCGTTGCACTGATGTTTCCTCCTCACATGAGAGAGCTCGCTTTGAAGGGAGGGTGGGTATGAGAGAGGGGGAGGCTAATCACGTCGCAACGAGCAGGAGGCACTAAGGGGTGCCATTGATTCAATCGATCCCATCGTGGGTGTCGTTTTTTTGCCAGTTGCTGGCTCTCATCAAGAGTGTTTTGTATTCACCTACAAGCAGGAGCCCAATGCCCTTCTGAGGAAGGAAGATGCGATCCTGCAACTGGCTGGATCCCAGTCGTGGGTAATCTTGTCCCTCACACACACCAGGGTCGGTACGTGCGAGGAACAAGAAAGCCGCCCCATCTGAACTTACGCTTAACCATCCGCTTCTGGCTCCGTCTGTGGATTGAAGCGTTCTGAGTGCGACAGGAAGCAGCCAGCAGACAGGAGGGGACCGAATGAAGGTGTTGTTTATATAAACGTCGTGGCAGACCACCCAGTGGCAACCACGAGCAACACAGGTTTCCTTAGACACATATTTCCCCACTCAAAGAACAGATTTGATACGAGAGCACACGTAAGAGCTTACACTCTGGAATGTAAGACATTCGTACGCACCCAAATATTTACGAGAAAAACGTACACAAACAAGAAAATATATAGACACACACACAAACATAAATATATTAATATGCATTTACAATAAGGAAGATAAAGGCGAGCATAAAGAAGACGAGAGGAAGAAAAAAAAAGATAATTTGTGAGAGAGGAAAAAAAGCGAGACTTTTTATAAGTGAAAAGTCGAAGTTAAGTGGTCTTCACACTCATAGTTGTAGCTGATCGATGTCCTAATGATACAGATTCTTAATGTCATTGTCGATACAAAATAAGTGCTAGCAGACTTGCCATTTATACCAACTCCCGCTCCCATTGGAGTTCGTCCCATCTCCCTAAAAGCAAGACGCAAAGGATTGACCTTTCACCCACTACACCTTTTCTAGAAGACCCATGAGTAGAGTTCCATAAAAAAACGGCAACAAAAGTAAAAATGCATGGTCCTGTTTGAACGCTGAGTAAAATCACATCGACGGGTCTTTCTTGAGTAAATACTCCCACAGCGAGGAGTACAAAGACTCTCGAGGGGATCAATATAAACACACAGAGTGAAGCACAAGCAGGTCAACAAGGATGAAGAGGCTACAGGGTCATTACACTTGCCGGCGTTCCGAGTTTCAAGAGCTGTAGACTCTAAGTTTAGAGAGAAACATTTTTCTCGGCTTTCCCAAGTTCTTAAAGTGGACCAGCCTCAAGTGACAATTGAGTATGAGAATATACACTCTTGGAGGAGAGAAACCTGCGGTGTCCAGGTCTCCAGTGGGAAGAAGTCGTCAAGCATTCTTCGCTGGAATCCCAGGACCTAAGTAATACTTGACATCAGAGGGGCTACGCGAGTGGATAGTTTGTCTGGAAAAGGCCAAGTGAATTTTACTTTCTAAACTTCAAAGGAAGGCAGCGAGACAGGTAAGTAAAGACGTGAGAAAAGCTGAGAGGTGTTTGAACTTTCTAGTCGAGGGACTGAGTACCTGAGAAGCAGTTGGATTACAGGTTCCTCGTTTAGAGACGTTTGGACGGTTTCCATGCTGGTTTAACGAAGTAGCGCTCCTTCAGCATTGCATTTCTACTGCAGGTGGAGGAACCGCTGAACTTGTTGCACACCTGTCAATCAATTATCTCTCCGCACGACCTCACACCTGTCTGTACTTGGCTGGGTCGTCGAAAAACGACTTGACAGCTACTAAAGTCACATGTGCGGCTTAGTCTTTCCTCACAAGATAAAAAAGTTTGCCTCCACCTTCAGTTTAATTGAAAAACGCTGTAAGAAACAAAAATTGCAAGCCAAGCGATGAAGGTTGCGCCCGCTCCGACTTGTAAAGGTATTTCACGTAGCAAGGCTGCTCTTCTCTCAAAAATCTGTTCCCGAGTCTTTAAACATAGGCCCGACCCTGCTCTAGTAAGATAAAATACCTACGTGACTTCTTACCTAGGAAGCTGCTTACCTACCTACCTGCCGAGTTTGAGTTTTTGGCTGTCCAGGTAATGATGTATTTGTTGGTTTTGTTTTTTTTTTTTTGATGAAGGGCTTCTAACAGTATTCTACTCCTGTCTATTTTCAAAATACGTTGGAAACATACACCAAACACAAACTGTGCAAACACCAGGCAGAAAGATAAACAAAGTCAGAAGGGCAAATAGTAGATGACGTAGATATACTTTAATGACAAAGTCGAATGTCGACCATTGCAGGGTTAATAAAATTACAAATCTCTTTAGTTTCAACTATTTCTTTAATAGAACCGTTTAGTATATTCAATAGCCGATATACACATGCAATATTCAAACACTCTTCTTTCATCTGGAATGTCTGCAATATTATGATTAAAATCCAGGTCCTGGACTGAGAATCCTTTCTTTCAACGGATAATTGCCATAAATATGTAATCCTACGCAGCAAGAGGTTAGGACTGAAAAAAGTTAATTCTACTCACAGCAGAGCATGAACAGCTAGGACACAAGCTGGAACTTCCCGTTCCGAAGATGTCAGCGAAGTGTGAGGTAGGGTCGACGACAAACACTAAGATGAGCTTTGTTCACTGACGAGTGATCTTCCAGCAGCTTGCAGACATTGGCATGAAGACCTTGGAGTGACGTCACGAAGGAAAGCGAGGCTCCTGCTGGGTTGGCAGGTCCTCGTCGGGCGCCAGATATACAGTGCACTAATACAAAAAAGGTTTTACCTTAATGAGAAAGTTATAGCAGGGTAATTCAGAATCCGCGGCAGTACACGTCTCATAAGCAAGCCTCTGAATGCTGCTCACCAGTCCAAAAATGTTTTCATTTCATAGCTTAAATACACTTAATACACTGTTCAGCCACGGCTTAAAAATGTTCTTTTAACACAAGGCACTAGGCGATAGGACGATCTTTTACATCTAATTAAGAACAGAATATAACATGTGAAGGTTTTATCTCATAAGAACTCATTTGGGATGGCGAGAGGAATGAACCTGATTGTGTATTGGACGAACTTTTCGCGGACAAACCTTCATGGAGGGAAAAAACCCCAACATTATTCTAATCTTGAAGAAAAAATCATACGGGGCCAAGACTGGTGTAGAGGATAGATGAGGATTTTTCTCACAACCAGTCAGGTGTGACTCGGTGCGTTTTCCTGACTTACCGTTGCTCTAAATTTGCTTGTACTCGACTCCACCATGTTTTACGAAAATAAAAATATGGCAACTGCAAAAGCTAGAATGTAACTAAAAACTGGGGCCTACCCTTTACATGAGATCCTACTATCTGACCTTGAACCACCATCCCCATGCATAATTCCCACAGATTGCGGGAATTGGCTTCTGATTACCTTTCCTGACAGACCTCGTATATACATGTCTGGCTCTTCTTGAATTTTTTTTTTACGTTGTAAGTTATAATGTCAGGGTTAGAGTCAACTTTATGCCTAATATCTATCCTGTATTCTTTCATGTCAGACATGTTCATGTTTATGTTCATCCCCCACAAAGTATTTGCCTCTCTGTTGCTACCATCAGCTTCTCGAGATGCAGTACTCCTTTTCACCCAAGCGTAAAATGAATAGTGACAAGATTTGATAAAGGGATACTAATTTGAGAAACTGAGAGTACATCGAAACCGAAATCCGGAGAGACTAGGCGAGTTCCGAGTCTAAAAGGTTCGTTAAAAACTGGAATGCTTGGATGGGTTTATGTTCATGGTGTATACCATGTGATTAGTGCAAGGAAATATATTCTCATTTTTTAAAACATTATTTAGTCAATAAAACCATGTTGATAGTATACTTCAAGTGCGCCAGAAGCAGTCTATTTTTTTCTTTTTTAAAGATGGCTTGGCAGGGTGAGATTTAAAAAAATGAAAAAGGATTCCAACTATGCAAACAATTCAACCATAGTGGTATGAGTATACTGTTTGGTTAAAGCCAAATATGGATAAATGTTTGGGAAAACTTGGAAAAATTGATGTTACTGTGATATAACAAATTTGTTCAAACGGTCAACTGTTCATCCACATTTGTCTTTTAAAGGGCGTTAGAAAAATTTATTTTCGTTTCAGTCTGTGCCCAAGTTGTCAACATCAGTGTCGTTGGAGTAAAATGCAATTGCAAGAGAAATCAGGGGAAAGAACTCTTCTGTGCATAGAGATTGAGTACCCCCATTTCTGTTGCCGAGTCAACCGCGCCAAAATGAAGTTAAACATAAATGTGACTGAAAGCAACACAATTTCCGATGACCAGTGAAGGTCTCTGTATGTAAGAATAGTGGCCCCATAACTGTGGTAGTTACCAATTATCTACTTAAACCCCGACTAAAATCTTGAAAATGAATAAATCGAGTTACCTTAACGGTTGGGTTTGTAACAACTTGTGTTTCACCATTAGCAGACATGAAAGTCTGTATTTGACTTCCCAAACCCATTATATTTCTTGTTCGCCCATTACAACAGACATTTTTTACTGGAGGATGCTCACAACTTGCAATTCAAAGATTCCACCTGCAAGACCAAACAGGGTTTTTTTTTTAATCAAGAGACATTTTTTCCTAGGTTTTGCTCTTTACCTTGTGCTGCTTACTTTCCCTAAACTCCAGGAGCCCTACCTGTAGATTGCAGCGCAATTTTTTCTTTGTTGCCTACTTTAACATATATGACTGCCAGAAAAAGGTCTAATCATTCAATTTCCCCTATTTTCATCAGTAATATAGACTTGACTATGGTAATATCAAGCAACGGCAAGTGATGGCTAACTGATCTTCACACTATCTCAGGAAAAACACAGCCCAGCGATATGATAAATGCACCAGTGTGAGGTTTCTCGCCAAGATTGTAAGAATCTGGGCGTTTCTTGCTGTCTCGAGTTTCTCTCTCTCTACTGCAGGTATAGAAACTGATAAATTCAAAGACAGAGATAACGAGTGTTGAGGCGGAAAAGCTCAGGATACCAGCGCAACGGTGATTTCACAATGTTATTAACTTGTGTGTAAGTACTAAATATCAAGCATAATCAAAAACATTTCTGGAATAGCCCTGTAATTAAATAATTGCTAAGCAACTTCATTTTTTAGTCATTTTTAACATTTACTAGACTGTACTCATGCACGCGCATGCGCACAAAGGCGACAAGGGAATGAAAAGCAGAGAATTAACCGAGACACTGGTTTGTTTTGGTTCATTGGTTTTGGGTCTATTTTTTGTGGTATACGTTTGTCGAGGAAAGCTATAATATATATATTGTATCTGCGTTTAGGTCTCTATGAAAGTAAATGTGTGTGTGTGTTTGTCCATGCGTACGTAGGTGAGTGCATGCACAAAAATGTGCTTGTCTTCACTGTAAGATATATATTTCGTGCAATAGCGTTCACATTTGTTCCTAATTATAAAGTTACAACTTATACACGGGATGTGCTTTTTTAGAAAAAATTTCCACCTATCGCACAGACGAACATCTGTCAGTAGGTATGCCCCAGACAGCAGCTGCAGCAGTTTTACTTTCTATCAACGTACAATTAATCAGTTTCAGCGCAAGCTAAGGCCCAGCATTAAGCGGGTGTATTCCTAGCGTTGGCCAAATTTTAGGAACATCTTCCAATGAACACCCGCTGACAGTGTAACTGGCCCTTGCATCACTCCGATCCAGAATCTGGATGTACCAGCAAGGGAAGGAGAAGCTAACTTCAATGGTTGGCTCTGAGAGCCAAATGTTGGACCAAATTCTTACTAACATTCAAAGAAATTCTTCATGAACCTCGGACATCAGTTTGCAAAAACACGCACCCACACACACAAGCCTTTGGCTTCTGGACATGAACCAAGCGCTGATGTCATTGTCTTTTAATAACCCTGTCTCGATAACACGCGATAAAGTATGGGCCAGTCTCTTGCGCCCAGATATTTGATAATGACTAATATAAATTAAGTGCAAGAGGCCCCACGACAGCTGGCATATTGCCGGCGGTTAATTGGATTGTGTCTTGCTGCTCTCATGCACACTAGCACCCTGGGAAGGGACGGGTGGTAGGGGAGTAGAGGGAGTGGCCCTCATGCTCTCTACATCCAATTATCACAGCTGTCTTTCAAAGACATTAAGTATGTCTCCCCGATTTCTTTATAGTTATCCTTCTCCCTGTGATCAAACACGTAAACTGCTTCATTCAGCCATCAGTCAGTCAGATCAAAACTGGTTTTATTCATGAAAGAGCTCTTCTTGCCTTGTAAACAGGGAGCATAGATGTTGTCTGGACTTCAGGATTTATTTTTAAATTCTGATCATGAAGAATTTTTAAACATTACCTAGCTAGCCCCTTTCCCCTGAAAAGGGGGATCGGTGATTTCTAAAGGCAATAACTCAAAGAGATTGTAAATTGGTTTCTGGAAAATGTATAGGTTAGAGAGGAATGAAAAGAACGAGAGAGATAAACATTTCACGGGGAAAAAATCCAAAGATACAGTCAGTTTCAAGATGGCTGTTTTAATTCATCATTTGTTACAGTGTTTTTATTAAAGATGCTACACTTCGCTGCATTTACAATGAAACAACGAATAAAACGATTGCTTAATACGGTTGCAAATCCCTTTCTCAGAATTAAAGAAATGTAGGGGACAGATAGATATCTGGCTTAATGGACATAAATACAAGAAAAGAAGTGAGATTTCGACAAATGAATATTTTAGGAAGCTTTATTTATTACAAATACCTAAAGGGAGATTAAATAAGTAATTCTGCATGTTGCAATCTCGAAACAGAAGACATACTTTTACGAGTTGGACAAGGAGTAACAGTGGTAAAACATTTGGAAGGCACACACAGTCGAAAAAAAAACCCACGGAAAAACGAGATCCTTTTCTACGAACTTTTAATTTTTCTCCTTTTCTTCGTTTTTTATATTTCTTATTATCTGGTTCTTTATTTGTCTTATATGCAATCTATATTCACTAGTACAAAAATCTTTCAATTCATTGCAACTTTAAGCCATAAAATCATAAACTACATTTCAAGATTCATGTGTTGAAAAAGTCACTTTGTTTCTGATTTTGAAAACAACCTTATCTACAAAGAGAAGCAACGAAAGATTGAAGTTTTAAGTACTTGAAGTGTTAACAATTTCCACCCACTTCATTCTTCGCATCTCTTTCTCAGACACCATTTTCTTTCAAAAGATGTTTAAGAAGCTTCTCTGCAGACACCAGCAATTAAACTTGAGATAAAACCGCTTTGAAAATGGCGCATAATGATAGCCCAGCATGAGTAAGAGAATTTGATAAAGTATTAATAATTCAAAGGTAAACAGTGCGGATGAGCCGTTTATTTACCCCTTAAAGGCTTACCTTCTGACGGGCGGTGTATATTTTTGTTACCATCAAAAAGATTTTAAAGTGTGCACGTCCAGGTTCCGGAGATGAAGGAGTGACAGTTAGAGTAAAAAAAAAATGAGGTTCATAAGAAAGTGGATTCTTTGTAAGCCTTACAAACGATAATGTTTTCTTGTCACAGAAAAAAGAAAAAATATTATACGCAAGCCAGGAGAATAATCAGACTTATTTACACAATTTCTTTTTACATGGGTGGTTTTTCTCCAAAGGTTTTTAGTGCGTTTATCACCTGAAAAACGGATAAATGTCTGCTATATTCTTTCGTCTGGTGATATCCGTCCCGTGAGGCCATAACACGTTTTCTGTTATCGCGAGAGGATGTCCCTTAAACTTGACTGATTTTCTTCTGGTGGTGGCCGACGAGTGCTAATCCTGTTTAAAAAATTCAGTCATCATCGAAAAACAGATGTCGTGTATGTCGTCTTCATCTTGGTTTACTTTTTTGGACATACAAAAATATTTCTAAATTGGTTTAAACGGATGAAGTCACACGTGAGGAAACAAAGATCTGAAACATGTAGGAGTAATTCAATTCTGGATTTCGAGTAGGATTTTTTTGTTTCTGTTTTATTTGGGGATATGGTGGTAGTTGTGGTGGTAGAAGTGATTTATTTAAGCTTGTGGAATAGTGCAGCCTGAGTCCTTGAGAAACATAATTAAACTCAGACCTTTCCTGCCCATTAACCTAATTTAATCACTGGAACAACATTAGACTCATTTGTTTTCAATCATAGGGTCAAATGAGGGCTTCATTTCATATCCATGTTGAACAGTAATTGCTGATTCCTGCTGGAGGATGTAAAAAAAAAAAGACAACCCTCGTGTCAGCCACTTAATTTATATTCCCTAATAAGCGATTAAAAGCTTAAATTTAAGGTTATACTTGCGATAACACTTTGCATGATAATGTAAATTAGCGAGCTAATTGATGGTTAGTTCAGCGAATCTCTACGAAACCCTTACAACGAGACTAAACATCTTTGCATTACTAAGGTCTAAGGCACATTTTAATCATCGTCGTCGTCGTCGTCGTGACAAACTTATGGTAGGTATACTATCGGTGTTGTATATGCTTGACTTTCTATGGTTCCGGATATTGACTTTCAAATAATTTTCTGAGACATTTTACAGCATCGCTGTTGATTTTAACAAACAAACAAACAAACAAACAAACAAACAAACAAACAAACAAACAAACAAACAAACAAACAAACAAACAAACTCTTATTTCTCTAACATTATCCGATAATAGTTTTCTTCCCTTCTTGCAATTAAAACCTCACAGCAGCAACAGCAAAAATAATAAATACATATACTGTGATAAGGAGTCTTCTCCAGACAACAAAGATTGGAGAATGAAGAGAAATTTCCACACGTGCGATCGTTTTCGAAACAAACGTTTCTGCTTGATATTTTAAGTTGACAGGATGAAGAAATCCATTTTCATCTAGCTTTTAACAACCTTTAATAGCTATCGGCTCTAGCCAGCAAATGTGCGCACTGTGTTGTATCACGGGTGCCGAGGAGAGAGAAAAAGAAGCATCTGTTCTCTGTCAAAAGGGTGGAAACGAAAATTACACCACTGATGCAGGCGTGCACACGTTAACACTTACACACACTCTCTAAACATACACCCTGCACACTCACACACTCACACAGCTATGGATAAGTACACCCACACATGTTTACATCATAAAAACACCTCTACTTACACTCCCCTGCATCTCTGAATGCAAACATTTATGCATATACACATGTATACTTAAACAAATATACATTCCCAAGCGAACACGAATACGAACACACCTACAAACATTAGCGTACAATTACAAACTTGTACACACACTCAAACGCATTTACACAGGCATGCACTCACCCACAAATATTGTCACAAACATTTACACACACAACATTATATATTTATACGTAAAGGTACATATATACAAACACACGCAGGAACATTTACTTCATAGCATAATTTGCTACTCGCTTCAGTTTTTCAATCTATTTTTTTATTTCGTTCGAAGACACCCATCTCCCAGTTTGATGTACTAATGAACGTGCAAATATACATATATAATTTTTACTATCGCATACATGCATACGTACACACTGACACATACACGCACACACTCTTTTACAAATATAAGAAAGACTTTAATAAACTGAATATCTATACACATTTGGGTTAGACTGAAAGGCAATGAATTTCGTTGCCACGAATTTAACAACTTATTTCACAACAAAATCAAACAAGACAGAGAGATGGACAGAAATACAAAATTACATGTTAAATTCAGACACGACTGCACTTTTTTTTTCAATAAATATGTGTCTATAACACTTTTCACCTCTAACTCTTGCCACAGTCCCACTTTTCCCTCGCTCCGTTCATCCGACAAAGTAACTGATTGACTTACACCTGTGTACACACTTGCCAGACAGTGAGATAAGGAGTAGATGGACGTCCCTTGTCCAACTGAACGCATCAACGACTGTTTTGTTGCGGAGGACACAACCTCTTGACTCCAGCGCTCGGCTGTAGAGATACAATCGAGATGCGGCAACATCCTGCAAGAAGTCCACTCTTGATTCTTCCCGCCAATCACAGTGGAGTTCTCTTTTCTTTGGCGTGAGCTGTCATCACCAGCGTTAGAAAAGCCGTATGATCATGATGTTAAACATAAACACTCTAGTGCAGCTGTACTTATTTTTTTTAACCAAGTGATTACAGGGTGAGCAAGTGGTTACTGAACAGAAACATTACCAGAAAAGCTCTGTGAGTGGAGGGATACAAGGGAGATGTAAAAAAAAAACAGTTTAATTTCTTGCACCGATCGGACCAATGGGGGGAGACAGCAAAAGTGTTTTTACACTTGAAAGTTTTCACCCAACTGATCGCTTGATGCTTTAAGGTAGCATGTTTGAAGGAGGAACAAAAAATATCAGGAGACGGTTATCCCTCAAACTGCCTCCAGTTGCAGGAGCAAAGCAAGCTCCAGTGTACATATTTAAACTTTGCATGTCAAGAGTTCGCTGCAAACAGATCTTGATGAATAGGAATCGCGAAAGGTAAACGGGTGATCCTTTATTAGTAAGCAAACGCCTCGATGTGAAGGATCTAAAGAAAGAAAACACAAGACATTGACGGGAAGGAGGCAGAAGAAGATTTGTTGCCGGAACAAAAATGTTATCTAAAATAAAAAAAATTCCTTTGCAAACCGGCGACTATGATTGGAATTCCCTGCCCGCAGTTTAGATAGCTCATCCCTATCTCAGCATCCCAACAACCGGAACAGTTCTCTATCGTTTTATGTAGGATGCTGATTTTCCCCTAGAGTTCAACTTCTGTTTTAAATAAAGGTAGGAGCTTTTCAACCGACAGAAATAAGGCATCGTTACTGTGAATAATCTTACAGACATTACATTGCGATCATGATGTAACTACCAAAACCTCTTGATGGTATTAAAGTATTGTGATACCTAGACAATAAGCTAAATACTCCACTAAAGTAAAATAAGTAAATAAATGATTGCTGCTTCTTGAATGATCCCGTTTGACTCATAGAAGAATAACAGCTTAGAATGTCGGACGAGAGGATAAAAATTCTTAATGTAATTGTGATAACTGAATAATAATATAATAACCAACACATTTTATCAGTTTATCATTGTATCTGTTTAAATAACATAATACATAGCAGGGCTTCTGCTAAGGCTAAATTCTTTGGGGTCCCAAGGACCTCTTCTTCCGATTTTTAAGGGGTCCCTGTTCTTCGCCCAAATTTGAAGGGGACCCCATTGACGAAAATTGAAGGTGTCCTCCGAACTTTTAATGCGTACTGTACGCAATTTTTTACGTAAGCAGAAGCCCTGCATAGGTTGCAATATACTGACAAATAATTGTGGTAACAGCCATTTTGTTATAGATAACAATTTTATATCCAAGGGGGATAATAGAATGATTATTTACAGAAGGCAATAACCCTAGAAATACAATGTAACATAATACATAACAGCAGTAAATAAGGTCAGTAACAGAAAACGACGAATGTTCAATGATATTGAAATTACTGTATCAATGTGATGTTATAGAGTGGTAATAGCACGAATAACTGAACTGTAACCAAATAAGCATTAAAAAATTTAAAGATGAAAAGACAAATGCTTTTAGAAGACAAAGAAAATTACTTGGATGGATATCTCGGGCATCTCGCTCCAAGTTCATTGGGACTGGTGGGCGCCTCCTGCATGGGGCCAATCAATGTCTGGGCAGATAGTGGAGAAATTGCCAGTATCTGTAGAGTGTCAGGCATCATTTCGTCCCTCAACATCTCTCACAAAAAAGGATTGAAGTGGGTTCGGTGGCCATGTAGCCTGTAGCTCACATTGTGTACGTACTTACCAAGAGGAAAGATAACCGGAACCTGTTCTATTCTGAGGGTGTCGGCTTTATAATGCTCACTTGCGAATATTGCACCTGAAGTCTATAATGTCCGGCAATTCTTTTTTGTTGTTGTTGTTACTTTAGTGGTGTACATTGTAAAATGTTATTAGCCTTGCGGGGGCCTTGTAGTTTCTTTGAAGCTCTGTTTTCAAAATTACTTGCTGTAAAAACACAGCACAGTTATCCGTGAGATTGCCACAAGAAACAGTAAATAATAAATAATCAGAAATGCGATAGAACTGACACTGTACTGCCAATCGTGAGACCCACAGAACAACACTATGGTAAAAATTAGTAATAAGAAGAGGAAGAAGAAGGCACCAGTATTGTATTTGCCATAAAAATGCAAGACTTAGAAACAATATTTAAAAAAAGAGAATAGACAGACCTCAAAAAAAGAACTTTTAATTTCGTCTATTTTCTTGTGAACTTAACGCTAACATGCCACAACTGTCAACTTGGACAAATGTTGTTATGGAGTAACTTGCCTTTTTCCTTCTTTAAACGTTTCCTACTTTGATTTTTCCGGTGGCCTTGACATTCCCTCTGTAATCATGTGTGTTTAATGTACTCTGTACGAATATTTGATCAAGTTTAGCAAAGATTTTATAAAACTATAAGTAAGACTTGATTTTTAAAAAATTTGTCTAAATTTGTCGGGTAAAGAATGTCCTTGAAGGCAATAATTAATGGGGGAACAATAAGAGATGTATCTATGAATATTTATGATTTTAGGGGTTAGGTTTCTTTCTGTGCATGGTGACAGTTAAGACTTGCATTTTGAGAGCGGAAAAAGCGGGGATATGAGGGGCAGAAGGTGGTACTCACTGAGATTTTGATAAAAATACATTTTATACTAAGGTCACCCCAGTCCTCGAGTAGAGGTTGTAGATTCAATTACATTGGAAGGAGGAAGATATGGCCCTAACCCTTTCTAATAAAAAGTTGCAATAAATCCCCCAAAATATCTATTTACGAATATTTATAAATTCAAAAATGCAGTCTTATACCAGAAGAATAAAAAGACACTGAAGATAAAAGCATTCGCCATTTGCTTTCGTGAATAAAACTTGCGAAAACAATTTTGTCAACTTTCTTCAAAAACATTCAGGGAGATATTACTGCATTTTTTTTTTCTAGCAGGACTTGACAGAATCTTAAAGTGTTCATCTACTTTTAAGACTAGCTACTTCCACTGATAGTCTCGTTAAAAGATTAAACAGTTATTTTAATGAGAAGGATTGATTCCGGATGGAGTCAGACCAATGTTCTGTCGGTAGCCTAACCACCTCTCCCCTCCATCCCAAAGTGCCCAGATGTCCAGTCCCCCGATTGTCCCGATAATCATGGTCAGAACAAAGAAATCCACTGACTATATGACGCAATCCCATAAGCCCTGGGTCCTGTCCGTGTTTGTTGTTTGTGTTAGAACCATCGCCCTCCATTGTCCATGTTGTCGGCCTTGCAACCCTGGCGGCTGGATGAGGACCTTTATCTCCGCGATGTTCAAATAGCTGCAACTCTGTCTGTCACATTCAAAGCAAGGGATTTACCTTACCATCTGTTCATGGCGCCTCTCTCGTCTGTCAGCTTAAAATCGAAAAATTATTGTGATTTTTGCCTTATTTAATATTAATTGGAATTCTCCTTAGTTGGCAACAGGCTCAGAGTTTTTTGTCTCTTGGAGAACTCTGTCCTTTATAAAATCTAAAAATATGTAATTACACATCTTCGTTTGCCTTCTGTAACTTTTTACAGTTTGAAGTTTTCTTGCTCGTTCTCATGTAAATGTGGATGATTGTGTTATTTATATCTGAATGAATGGTGGATTATCACGTCTTCTTGTTAGTAGATACTTTCTTAGGAACACAGATTTCACGACTTCCGATACAGGCTTATCTGCCCTAGATTGTAGCTATAAAAAAAAACCTCGAAGAAATTTGGCTACCGACAAGGTGGACATAAATTTCTCCCAGTCCTGCTACTCTACGCATCGGAAATAATTTTGAAAATCAACGAGTCAACGGGAAGTTTCGTTCGCTTGCAAGAGTTACCTAAGTAGCTGAATATTTTTCCTCGCGCATGCGCAATTTGCTTGAAAATAAAGAGCAACTTCAACTTGCGAGACTCACTTATATTGTCCCTGTGCCGATCCTTAATGCTGAACAAATGGATCTTGAGTACGTGTTTCGTTAAGGTACAAAGACCAAGCAGTGTAGTAGACCGTTAGTCTGGGAATGAGGGTTAATGCTGTTGAAGTAGTAAATTTCTGGATCCTAGTCTGGAACTGGTATCCTCAGATATATCTACTTGGGCCAAATCACACTCATCCAAAGTTTTACGCGTGTAGAGGCGAACTCAATTTCCTTTAAATAGGTGGATTAAAATGCCACACTACAAACAAACAAACAAACAAACAAACAAACAAACAAACAAACCAAAAAAAAAACAAAAACAAAATAAAAAAAACAAAGCCAAAACATAACCACAGGGACAGGCAGAGAGTTAAAGACAATACAAATAAATTAATACTTACATTATGATTACGAATGCTTTATGTACAAATATGTACAAACATAAACTGATTATTAAGAAAACACAAAGATGGTGTAGAGGACCAGTCTAGTAAAAGTAACACAAAATGATCACCCACAACTGTACATCTCCGTTCATTCCCTTCGGTCACTGTTCCTCCACACCTGTGAGACTCTGCAAAGGCCACATCCGGTTCGTCGAGAGTGATCGTTAGGGCTCTTGGAAACAACTTCATGTCGAGGGAGAAAGTTATCTTGAACCACTTTGCCAGCCCACGCAGTCGATCACTGCCATCAACTTCGATAATAATAATGATGAGTGCGTGCGTGTGTCTGTGAGAGATAAAGGGTGTGCGTGTGTCCGTGTGCATCTGTGTGTGCATGCGTGTATCGGCGTGGGCGTGTGTGCGTGTGAGGCTGCGTGGGAGTGTCGGTATCTCGCGGCGAGTGGGCGTGACTTTTTACAGCTGAGTGCGTGCGTCTGTGTTTGCATTCATGTTTGCGCGCTTGTGCGTACGAGCATGCACGTGTTTATCTTCGTGTTTCGAAGTGTTTGCGTTCTTGAGCCTGCAGGCTTTGTTAGGGTTGGTTCCAAAAATAACTAACCCTGAATTTTACTGACCGATGATAAATGAATCACTTCATTCATTCATATACGTATTTCTACCTTCCTTACAATTTTTTTCCTCTCAATGGAATTTTGTATTTTCCTCAAACGTTCGTTCTATCAAGCATCAAGATGAAATGCTAAGATGTATATATAAAATTGTAAACTTCAGAATTCATGCGCATTTGTAACCTCGCTGCACTCAGAAATTAAGAACTAAAGTACACAGAGACAATTGTAAGGTTAATACACTTTTACATTGAAAGTGAAGGAAAAGAATTATCCAGGGCAAAGGTCAGCTTAGTACATTCCGAGAGTCGAAGACGCTTTTAAGTGGTCAGCTTTTTAATGTATAGGAAAATGAAAATGGCGAGTTGGTGTGAACTGTTGGTAGTGCAGTAATATAAGGTCCCGAAGGCTCGTGTATTTGATTTCAGCGTCCTGAAAAATTTCCCCGAGGTGACCTCCCCTGTATTGTACAGGTTACTTCCCCATTGTAGATCAGAGGCCGCTGCTCCAGGACCACCAAGCCAGCATTGCGAGAAGTATAGGCGTGAGCATTAATGATCAACGAGGGAAATTCGTGAAAGATTTTAGACAGAAACATTGATTTCGATGTAAGTTAGGGGCAGACACTATTGACATCTGGCAGACAGTTCTCCAGTTTTGTTGACCATCACATCAGGTATCTTAACATCATGCTCAGTCGGCTGTATATATTTAGCAGGAGAAAGGCGATTAAGTGATTACGTCCACATGTAATTAGTTTAATTATGTCAGGTGACTGGGGCAAGCCTGGCACCACGATGCAGAACTAGTTCCATAATAATTAATTCTAACGGAGACATAAGATGAAACTAAGAGTAAAATGTTGAAGAAACAGGCTGTTAAGAGAAAGATGTTAGGGAAGAATAGAAGATAGAGAATAGGAGGAAAAGGAAAAAAAAGAGGACAAGGTTAGTGGCAGATGAATTAAAAGACAGGTTGAGACTCTGGCAGTCCCATTTCTTTCTCCTCATTTGTATTCTCACTGTTCCGTCTGTCTTTCCGCAAGCAACTCTTGCCGCATTCTCTTTTTCACACGGCGCTTGCTGTCAGTTAGTGTCTTGCTCGAGTGAGCCACTCACAGAACACAATGCACAAAAATCACTAGAAGCCAGACACCACAGCGGGTCTCACTCAATTCCCAATAACCAGGCGTGCGAAGGAAAGGGAAATAAAATCCCACAAAAAACGGAGTACCACCACTCAAAAAGTTTTACTTTACTTACTGTAAAAGACAGTTAGCCTCTACTGAGACTTACATCGCCCCACACTTTGATCAGATATAGCTTTAGCTTTTTATTTTCCACCTGAATAGTGTGTAAAGAACGCCTCGTCGCTGCTAGAGGTCGGTGCTGCTATTCCAGTGTAATGGTTCTGCTTCACTGAGTTTTTAAAAAAATTGAGGTGAAAAGTGACTTTTATTTGCTCAATTATTGTCAGTGTTAGGTCTAGTTCCTTCTTTTGGCACGCATCTTTCAATACTCCCAACAGAGATGTTTGAACACATTTCTTTTAAATAGCTCTCCAACATATTTTTTCATTAAAAAGTTCATTTATTCTTGAAAAGGAGGCGATGAAAGCAATCCAGATTGTGTATAAAGATTGAGCCATTTCGAAGCTAAAAGTTCAATCAGACACCCAGCTATTTTTTTTTTTTGATTATTTTTTTTTTCTTTCAAAGTCACATCTTCTGCAGTAGGTGAGTGACGAAACTTTTAGTTAACAAGTGTGATTGCTTTTACCGGTTTTTGTCTGCCAGCGCTGAACAGATCGTCTGCACCCCAAACACACACCCAGTGAGACTCACAGGTCGCACGTGCAAGTGTCTGCAGTCTTTCAGTGAGGAGAGTTCTAATAAACACGTGCAATTGCATGAGATTTGTTCTCTCGCAGGCTTTTTGTTTACCAGCGGTGATGTGCATGTAGTTGTATGTGTGTGTATATTCTGAGTGCACTCTTAGAGCATCATAAGAAGATATGTTAGTAGGTGAGTCAAGAAGGAGAGTAAATAACCGCCTTTAATCTCAGGCTCATGACAGCGAAGTTTTTGCGATCACAGTGCAGTCTACCTGCCTGGACATTCATCCATGAGTCAGTGTTTAAGGTTTTGTATTTGTGTATGTCTGAGCAGTCTTGTTTTTGTGTCTAGTCTCATCTAACAGAACTGGCTCATTACTGTTTCTGTGAGTCTTTGCGTCCTCCTTTTGTCTTGTGCCTCTTTCTTCAATCTCTTGAACTTTTTATGATCCTTTGTTTAATATTTAAATTTTTTAATTGCTTTAATTAAAAGACACCTTCTCATCACTCTTTCAATCCTTACCCATCATTTTAAAGTCAATACTTTTCGTAAAAACTCTTTCCCACGCTTTAATCGTCTATCTCTCCTTCCCAGTCTGCTCTTCCTCCGTTGAGCGCAAGCCACCTACCTTTCTTCCCATTTGTTGCAGGTGAGCACAGGTTGGACTCAAGTATTCGTTGCTGCAGAACATAACTGATCATAATAACCATGAACATAGCAGTTAAGAAATGAAAACTACTCCCTCTCGAAAAACATCTCTGGGTGTGCTTTCTACAAGATCGGCCATTTAGTCTGGATGAATGTACGGAAGAACCCATAGATAACAAGAGTTCTGGGAGAGAGGCATCACATTGTTGGGAGACCTCCTGCAAGTTCCAGATAAAGCCAAGGCCTCGGGTACTGGTCGGTGGTGTTTAATTGCTCTCGTGTTAGGAAATCTGTACAGTGCTGTCAGCGGGTTCACCGGCTCCAGAGATATAAAGGTGTGCCTTCTTGACTGCGAAAGGCTGAAAGCATTGCTGCACTCATTGCAGACCATAACGAGGACACGAATGGCGATGGTCTGAACGGTTCGAGACGCAGAACCAAGGGCTGAACTGTTGGCCTTCGATCTGATGGCGCTGGGAGATTGAAACGAGATCAGGGTGGTGGCTAAGGTAAACTCGTTACGGCTCCACAACTCACCTTTTCCACATTTTTTTAAGAACTGGCGAACACCAACGTCAACCTTTCCCCAACCATCACCCACCCACTCAGTCCCGCGGCCCAACACCCACTCACCGTGAGGTTTTTATTTTGAAAGGGTGGGAGTGGGCAAGCTCGACTCAAGCATCTCTTCTTACCTTTCCACTTTTCAAGGCAACGAACAGGAATTTACCTGTAACCCGCCTGAACGGACCAAGCAAAGAAGCAAAAGCCGACACACAACCACACCCCCAAAGCCCCCCTACAGCCCTGTGCGCGTGAAACACCTATGTCTTTTTGCGAGCGCCAGCACTGACATCTTTGACGGGACCATGCACACACAGTTATCGCTGCCTCTTCCCTGGCGGACGAACGCACGGCGGCTCCATTGATTCCGTTGCCCGTCTCACTTCTGGCGTTGGCCGGGGCCGCGGCAATGTTCCGAGGGCCACCAGCCACTGAGCGACGGCCGTCAAGCTTTTTCAGTATATCTTCTTGAACAAAAAAAAAAAAACGGAAAAAAAGTTTGCGACCAGAAGCTGTCGCAAGGAGGAGGAGGAGAGAGAAAGAAGAGGAGAACGCCAGAGTCTTTGCCTTCAGTGCCAGGTGGCCGGCTGGTTCCGGCTGGCTAGCCGGATGCATGGAGACGTCTCCGCTGCGCTTCTGGGATTTGAACTTTGGTCGGCAGGATTCGCCGTTCGAACTTCTAAAGGGTTGGGCTTGTGTCCTGCACAGGATTCTTGTTTTCAGAGAACTTATAAGTGACCGCTTGGAAAAAGCGACTCTGATATCAGTAGCTGGACCATCGCTTGGCCAAGACGGGACGTGTCGGGTGAGAGTACCCGATTTGACGCCGGGTATTGATCTGTGGATGACGTACCCTTATTGACTTACTGTGCTGAAGTGTGAAAATCTGCTGGAACTGTAGGTACCTTAAAAAAAATTAAGACCACGGAGATCTTTAACTCCGGTGATGTATTTCTTTTGTAACCTACAACTTTCTCTGATGCTGTCGCTAATTCTGCTGAAAAAGTGCGAGATGATGACCACGTAGTTGTAAAAGAAAAGCCCACAGTTGGTGCGCGGCGTCAGCGCCAGGTGGATTCTTCATCACTGTCGGTCTTCGCCGTTGTCTGTGCAATAGCGAGAAGCCGCCAGAAGCTTCAAAATGACGCTTCGAGGATACAATCGTATCTCCCTGTCGGAGATGGAGGACTTTGACGATCTGTCGCTGTGAGTATTTTTTTTTTCTTTTCTTTTTTTAACATTTTTATGCTTATAAGTCAACTTATATACGGTGAAAGATGCTACTTTGACATTCTCACGTCCCACAAAACAAGCTTTATGTAAGTCTTACACGTCCTGGTCACATTTTGGGTTCTGGATCACTGATTTGTAAAGAGACGTGTAAATTAGGCATGAAGCCTATTTTCACCCTATCTGCTACATCAGAGCCGTGTGAAGGGCATTTAACATGCAGATATATGCATTGAAAGTTGTCTCAAACGAGGTACGTGGGAGCGACAAACGGGTTCACGACGTAGCCAATATACGTGACTCGCGACACGTAGAAGACGATAGACCGTAAAGATCTGTAGAGGGAAAGTTTCAAAGTCTGCCTATCTAATGGGTATAACGACAATGTCTTCTTCTGAATTTGTGTGTTTTTTAAATGTAAAACACATTCTAAGTACAGGAAGTGATCTTTCTGTTAGACATCTAGCGACAATAAATACAATACAGTCTGTTATGCTTATCGCGTGCATGTGTACGTGGGTGTTTGTGTGCGCACGCAGGTTCATGCATGAAAGGGTAAATAAGTGGCCGACAGAAGATGCGCACACGGCACGTGGAATCGCTTTCATTCTTTTTGTCCATCAGCCTCTCCGTGCTATCAAAGGCTGACTCGCCAAGAGCGGGTATGTGAGTGGGTGGGTGAGCGAGCGAATCGGTGGGTAGATGTGTGTGTGTGAGAGAGAGAGAGAAAGATAGAGGACGTTTAAACAGAAGCAGAGAGGAAGAGGAGTGGCAGCTTACTCAACTGCACTCTTTTCCAGCAAACACAAGAATACAAATAAAATATGTCAAACTCGAAAGAAAGACTTGAAAACTTTGTCCATTAAAGGGAAAGAATTCCCAGCCGAGATGCCACGGCAAGGGAAACTATATCGCAGGTCTGTTTTCTAGGAATTTTTTGGGATGGAAGGAGTGAACTGGATATCTATCAATCATATTTTTGCTATAACTTGTTACTTCAGCTGTTATCTTATAATATTTTACTCAAGCACTTCCGCATTAACGGATATTAAGCAAGTTTTACATTTATACTCTCATCCTTCCAGTATGAGAGAGGGAAAAAAAAAAGGAGCGACAATAGCAAGAAACAATAAAGAACGACATGAAAACGAAAAAGCAAAAATCTGATAAATTGGTAATGTATCAAGATCACACCACTATAAAGGTCAGCCCAAGAAACAGAAGACGGAAGAAAGGGCAAGTAATGAATAACAGAGGTTGTGCCTGAGATCTGAACCCGTGACTTTCAATCGGCGAACAGTGTTTTACCACTGCGCTCCCGAACCGCTCACATTTCCATCTGTATTCCTCGGAATCTTGATAAACGCTGGCGAGTTAATCCTGTGAATGGTCACGTGTGCTTTCAAAATATTCATTTCTGCTGATTTGTTTCAGTGCACAAACTGATTCATCTTTTACAATGTGAACATCGTAAAATTTTTAATTTGAATTCCGGTTGAAGGTTCAGTGCGTTTGTTAGAAGCGACTCCGAAATGTTTGCATTCCTTGGATTTGGATGTCTTATCGTTAAGCTCCTTTTTTCCGCCTCAGCGACATCTTGAAACCCTTTTAACCATTTATAATTAATGTGATAGACAGGAGCTGGTTCCAGTGTTGACAGAGCTTGAGCAGGAACGGATTTTTACAATTCAATACTTTTATCTTAGTTTTTTAAATTATATTTATTGTTAACTTTTGAACGAAATCAAACTATTCTCTTGGAGGTGCAAAGAAAGTAGCTCGATTCAGTTTACTTCAACGAATCCTCGAGACAGTGCTTGAAAGTGAATACAAAGAACAGAGTAAAATTTCCAGACAAGCAGATTGTTCTGCTTCTCTGTAATGAGAAAGCCGTGGTGCCCGGAATGCTATCTCTCACAGGCCATTAAACTTTCTGCGAGGGAGCTAACTAGGAACAGTTCGCATGGCCTTAAGTCGCGGTGAATCGCAGTGGAACACTTTGGAAAGACCACCGCAGTGACTCGTAGACAAGACTTCTTGGAACCGTCCTCTCAAAGTTATTACACAGAGAAGAACTTGCGGGTACGGTTGGTGTTCAGAGGAGTGGAAGAGAAAAGAAAGAGAGAAGGAGTGAATCACAGTTGTCTTTTCATCCTGTAAACTCCTTGCATCCATCCAGAAAGATGCGCGGAACACGCACACAGAGGCCGCTTGTCTCCTCCTTTTTGTTATCGGAGGGTGGTTTCGACAGAGCGCGTGGATGGTGTATTATTCCGAACATAAATATTCCTTTGTCGTAAGAACATCCTAAAAAACATCATAAAGTGGATGGCGTTGACACAACATTAAATCACTCTCTTCGATACCGCAAAATGTGAAAACAAATTGTTTTTCCGGTTTGTCTAGATGGGCGAGTTGGAGAAAGGTGCGTTTCGGTGATCACCCTAAGATAAAGAGGAAGAACAGAACGGCGGATTTTATACTGGTAGCTGCTGGCGTACTCAGTCCAAAAAAACAAACACAAACAAACATGGGGGGGCTTGCTTGCTCGCTCGAATGTGACAGGATAATTAGGGAGGTTAGCCTTAAATCAGGACTCCATTTGCACTGGCCAGTACTTGCAGTGGTGTAATGTAAACGTGCTGATTGCATGATATCTTTCGCCGTCCCCCACAAGACGAGAAGAGACCCCCATCCCTTCCTCATCCCCGTGTCTGCTTCCCTCGACTACGTGACTTCATCTCCATCCCTCACCCCTCAGCCGGTCGTGCCTGTCGTTCGCCATTCACATCTACAAGCGAAGGCTTACAGAGAATCAGTGCTGGTGGTGGGGTGTCTTCGAAAGTTTTCTACCACCCGGGATGAGTGTCCTTGTATCAAGTTGTTTGATGATGGGTTGCTTAGTCTAACCCTGTGGTAAGAATACAACTGCCACTTGTCGTAGGAATGCGATTGTCACTAGGTGCAGTCTAACCGTAATGTCAGAGCTACTTAGTGCTGTCTGGGATGAAAGGGGTGGGTGTCACTTGGGGTAGTCCAATCCTGATGTAAGAAAGTTTCACTAAGACTGTTGTCAGAATATATTTTTCACTTGTGGTAGCCTGATCATGTGTTTGTCATTTCGTGCTGTCTTCTGTCTTCTGAGGATCTTTCCTCCCTCGAGAGCAGGAATTTGTATTACGCAACAAGATGAAAGGAGGCCTCTGTAGTCTAGAATGTACTCTACTTACCTCACGGCATATTTGTCTACCTCTTCTCATGCCATATGCCTAACTACAATCTGCCGTTCGATTCTTTTCTACTCCTCTCTACACTTTTATCATCATAATCTACTTGATCGCCATCACATTATCACCGCAACGATTGCGATATCCTCATCATCGTCTTCGTCATCAGTCGTCGTTGTTGTCGTTGATTTTAAACAGCGCATTTCCTTTTTCAAAATGACTCCTCAAAGTGGTGATCGTCGAACGTCTGTGCCAAGTCATCTGCTCAACACCCGCCAGCCAAGAGTTACGTCCCATCGGACAGAAGCTCGTGACATTGCACAACGTCATCACGTCACGTCAGACACAATCATACTAAATCAACCACGCCACGTCTGACTACGTCATGCAGTTAGGTCAAAGTACGCTTCGTGTAACTACGTCCTGTCTCATCAGACTACGTCACTACAATATCACACACGCTCATGCTGAATATACACTACGTGACTACGTTACGTGGGACTACCTCAGACTGCCAGGCAAGAAAGAGTCCCCTCTTTTCGCCCAAACCCAGCGGTGAGGACTTTGGCAATTAGCATATTACTGGTCTCTCAAAGGCCCAGGGTCCCGGGTGATGCACTCATAAATCACACCACCGTTAATCATCCTCATGAAACAAAACCCTTCTTGCACTTGTGTGCGTTGGCGGGCGGGGTGGGGACGGGTGTATTTCATATGCACGTACATGCACCACGAATTCGTACTTGGCCACCAAATAAAAATGACAAAACATAATAACTATTTATGGACAGAAAACTGAGAACCTCTCGGTCTACAAAGAAAATCTTGCTTACTTATTCCAGCGTTATGCGTTCTGTCTCTTCGCTCATCCCCTGCAATTACAGAACTGTAAAACGGCTCAGATTACGAGACTAACGGCTTTTATACGTGTAACAGTCAGTGGGAAATGTCGACCGTTTTACCACAGAGTTCAGGTCATCAGGCAGTCGTTATCTACACAGATGGATAAATGAATGGATAGATAGATAACGTTGTAGGAGAAAGAGAAAAATAAATCTTGATTGTTTACCGTATTGATTCTTTCCTGGCCATGACAGGATACCTATACCATAATTTGTCAAAAAAAAAAAAAAAAAAAAGCATGGAATTTTTTTCTTTTTACAGATAGAGAGAACTAAGATTACGAAGCACACCGTTTACCCGATTTATTGCTCGCCTCGTGCGTTTAATGTTTCGTGGCTGCAAGTGGTGGCGATGGTCTGACCAATCAGCTTCTGTATTCGCATCTTTGTTTCCGCTACCGCTTGCAGACGATGCAGATGCTATTAAAAACGGTTGATTCAACATGAATGTGTCTGATATGACACGACGTAGTCTCATGTGATGGGACGTAGACATGGCGTAGTCTAACGGTCATAATGCGTAATGGGTAAGATAGACACAATGGGGAGTTTTCAACGTCGGCAGTTTTTGTGAATAAAAGGGCTAGAAAAAATTTTTTTTTTCATCGCACCACACTGGTTTGATTCATCACTCTGCTTTTCATCAGTTCTTTGCTGACGACAGGCAGCTGGACTGTCCTAGTTCGCTTACTGGGTCTTACTCTATTCAGAGGTGTGGAGGAGTGTAGAGGTAATATAACAAATTGAAGCAAAATGACCATAAAACGAAAGTTCTCTTCCAGACAAAAGCACCGGAAGAGGAGCAGAGCACTCTTAATTTTTATATATCCACCACCATATAGTCCTTAAAAAGTTCATTAGAACAAATTTTCATTAACACATAAGCACAGTCCAAATTACTCTACTAACTCGTTCTGTTTCTCTTTCTCTCTCTTTGTCCCTTGATGTCTCTTGATTAGTCTGTCCTATCGATAGCTCTTCGTTGATTACTTTTTAGCTAATTCTTCGTCGTTACTGTCTGGTACTTCTGTCCTTTGTACTTCATCTTCATCATCTTTCCGTTCTTTCGTGTACTACACATTAGCTAAGTTTTGGAGTGATGAGCTCCTTCAAAAGCGTGATTGTGCTCTATAGAAATTGTACATTTAGATATTTTTTTTCACATCCATTTTCCACTACGTCTTGTGCTAATGCTATCGCACTGTGCTAAAGTTAGCAAACATTTCGTTTTGTGCTAAATTACTAAATGTAATTACTTTGTGGTATCTAGAAAACGTATGACTACTGGCTACTACCTCTGTTATGTAGCATCTGAGCCAGAAGGTGATTGTGATCGGTTGAAGCGCTTTTCCGAGCACTCACCCCAACCTCCACCTACAGCTATCTCCGTCCCCTCCCACTCCCACGCTGCTAGACCTCCTAGTCTATGGACGTGTTATCGCTACACGCGGTGACGATGCGAGCAGAAGGCACGAGTTCTCGCGAGACGCACGGGACCTCGCGGGGGAATTGTCTTTTTATTGCAATAAATTTGTGGGGAGCTTCGGACAGCCTCTTGCGGCTGGTAACCAACCTTTTTTCCGCATTTTTTTTTAAAGCCACTGCCATCATGAAGGGGACAACCGTGCTGTTGAATGCATCGGCTCTCGAGCATGCGCACATGCGACGTTCCGGGATCGTGAATGCGGGCCACTTTGAACCGAGCGGTTTAAACGCTTGCGTCATGATTGTATTTTTAGCCGTTAGACAGAGCTGTCTGATATTACCTGTGTGTGTGTGTGCATAGGTGCGGTCATTTACCTGTGTAGTAAGAGCAAACCAGAGTAAAGAAACAGAAGGGTTTCTTGTCAAGCAGTTACTGAAAGACTGAAAGTGAATGTTCTGGTTTTTGGAAGATCAGAAAAATACTTAAGTTTTCATGAAGCCGTTCCTATGCATAACAGAAAGCGAGATTTTTTTTTTTTTTTTTTTTTTGGCATTGCGTGGTTGATTAAGCATATTTTAGTCTTTGGTAGCGAAGGAAAATTTTTCAATGGAGAAAAATAATCTAACTCGCTTGCAGTTCAGAAAGTGAGAGTCCGTGTACGCAGAAGTTCTGGCAGCTGAATGGAGAGGACTGGTTTTAACAAAACAATTGGGTTTAAACCCACCCCACCACAAAGGCAAAGCAATCATGTCCGCTGTGCGAACTGTTGTTGGAATACTCGACCTCAGTGATTAGACAGAAAACATGGCTGCCGTAAAGGGGAGGCTAATCAATTGCGGAGCCAATCGCAGCGAGTGTCGGGCCTTTGTGATGACCACATGGCCACCACACCACCGCAAAGTTCGGAATTCGCCTCTTTCGTTCTGTCCTTTGTCCTACGCTGACTACACCTTTAGACCCTGCGCCTGCTGGCACATGTGCGGATAATTATGTTTGACTCGGGTCTTGGACTTTTTTTTTCCTGGCCACAAACGCCGGCTTTTCTTCATTCTTCAATGCAGGAGTCGATTTTGTCCATACCAAAATATGACAGGACTAAAGGAAATGGTTGAGACAATTAGTTTTAATTTGATCAATAGAAAGTTTCTTTTCCCTTATAAATCTTTGTGTAACTCTTTCGAGATGTGAACACCATCTTTATAAAGACTCCAGTAGATGAAATAGATGAACTCGAAACGTTTATCTGTATTTAAACAGGTAACCCCTTCACTTCCGTTAGTAAGTGAGTTAGGCTAAGAAGTTCTAGTCGAGAATGATACTTTTCAATGATTGAAAAATATTGTCCTTTAACATACAGAATAATTAAACAAATAAGTAAATAAAATCACAAAGCGAAAAAAAAAATTTCGAGGGAATGTAAATGCCATTCCATAGATGTTTGCAATTCATTTGTCTCTGTTAAGATTACACTGTGTCAGCTAGTGCGCGTGCATGCCTTGTTTGTGTGTTTGTGTAAAAATAGTTTGTGATGTATTTTCTAGTGTTTGAATATTACTGTTTGAATGTATGTGTGCGTACATGTAGACGCGCGTGTGTTTGTTTGCACAGTACAGCCAGGGGTGCACCTGAGCATGTTAATGAAAGCCGGCCTCTGTGTCTCCGGCAGCAGCTTATTAACCTTTCCACTGTTAACCTTCTACCTGCGACTGTGTTGCTGAGTAATTTCCAGCTGAAAACACTTGAGAAGTGAGAGAAAAAAAGCTTCACTCGTCATCCTTTCGGAAACCACAAATCTAGCAAACGTATGCCACATGCTTACTTCCACTTGATTTCCACTCTTCCACGGTTCCAGTCTTGCACACTCTTTCGTGTTAAAACATCCCCTGACGGTAGACTACATTTTTTAAAATTCCTGATATACTTTTCTGCCACTGGCGGTATATAGCCTAAAGCTCTGTTAAATCTCTTTCATATTAAATTTTATGGTTATAGTTTCGGTGTCCAGCCATGTCGTTCATAAGTGGAAGTAGAGAAAAGTTTCTAGTGAGTAGGTTAAATAGTTGATAAGAATTAAGATTCCAAGCATCTGTGTTCGAAATTCTGTTCGCAAGGTACAGGAATAGGTCTGAATGTGACAGTTCTCACCAGAAACTTTTCTCGAGACAAAAGGGCAGCAGACGATTCTGCTTCACTGCATATAAGATGGTTGTAGACATATCAGACAACACCTGTTCTTTGTCTACTCTCCCTGGATCCGAACTGGTCTGCATTGGTACATAAGGCTCCTTGTCAGTGAGTGTGTAATTAGGATAATTAGTAGGATGCTACACCATTTACATTTACAATAAATATATGTTTGCATCAATGTTGATGTGTCTATGTGACTGTGGATGTGTCAGTGTGTGCTGACATCAAACTGGAATGTGTTTGAATTTAAGGACTCGTTTACGAGATAATTAAAGAACAAGTGTCAAGTGGTTTCTGTAAAGTGCAGTGAACCGGGCTTTGACCGGGTAAGAGTGCTTTAAGCTTACTATTTATTATTGTTGTTGTCAGCAGCTCGCAGTTTAATTTAATATTTAAATTGGGTTAGCCTCCCACAAGCTGCCATTAAACCTCTGCACCTCTGCCTTATTCTTTCACCTCATAAATCCAGGTACATCACATCAAAGGCAGCACATTTTGCATTAAAGCAGTGACATGCCGGAAATGGCCGATGTCATCCACAGGACGGCCAAGTTCTGAAGAGTTCTTTCTGCAGATATGTAGTGGAATATTTAGTTCAGTCATCATCATGGTTTCCAGCAACGGCAAACAAGACAATGGCTCCTTTGTTCTGGTGTAAAGACCGGGCTATTAATTGCTTTGCGCTGTTTTAAAATATTGATGTTTATTTCTGTTTGTCATGATGGGGTTCTGTAGGACAATCGCTTCTCGCCTTCATTGTATGGTTTCGACTTTCCGGGAGACAAAGTTTTATTCAGCAATGGCCGCGAGGCAGCAAATTGGAGATTTCCCTTCAAGTCATTTTGTCGGGTGATTTTATTTATTTATACAGTTTTTGTCGGTGGTCTCTTATTTTTGTTTGTTTGTTTGTTTGTTTGTTTGTTTGTTTGTTTGTTTGTTTGTTTGTTTGTTTGTTTTTTGTTTTTTTTTTAAACATCTCAAGCGTTTCTCGATAACATCATATTTTTGATAAACATCACGTTTCTGGGCCTAGTCCCGGTCCTAAATCTAGCTTCGTCCTATGGGATGTATCTTCAAATTAGTTTCCAAATAAAGAAATACTGTAGGTGTCACAAAAATCTCTTAGATGATCGCTAGCTATTGCAAATATTTGTTTTGTCAATGACTGGTTAGTTCAAGTTTCTTTTTGTTTTTGCTGTCGTTCTATCTTGGAACAAGAGCACTGGGATAATATGTCACAACTTGTGACACATTTGTGATGTTTTAATTATATGACTATAGATGGCCATCAAATATCATGGTGCTCAGCTCAAGGTCTTCAGCGGACACCTTAATAAAGCGGATATTTCAAGTATTCGTTTCACTGATGAGTCCTCCATCTGACCTGTCTTCGTCGTTCTTTGTGACTATTTTGTCTGTCCCTGTGCCTCGATATATTAGTCTTTATGACTGAACCTCGCATGTCCTCTCTGTATCCTACCTCCCTGGATCTCTGCTTGACATGCTCTATGGAATTTTCTTAATTCCACTGCCTGGCTCTCTGTGGTTGCTTTGACTGGACCTCATTCCTCATTGTGTCGGCGAACTTAACATTCTGTGCTGATGTCTCTTTAATACTCGAGTCTCTCCCTAAGCTTCTGCCGGCTCTCCTGTCGAGCGTCTGAGCATCTCTCAGACCTTAGCTTTGGTCTTGTCAATCGTTGTGTCAGAAAATCTTTCAATCCTTTAGTTCCCTCAGTATTTCTGTCAGAGTATCTCTGGATCCCTGACGGTCTCTGTGATTAGAGTTCCAGTCTCAAACAACAAAGAGAAATCTTAATACCTTTGTTCTTAAATTTTTCGTTTTGGTTGTTGATTTTATCAGAGCGTTATCTCTTAGGAAAAGTATTTTCATTGTGTCAAGCGATTTTTTTCTTATAATGTTTATTTTCACAGTGAATTTCTCCCTTATCCTACTCTCTATCTCTTTCTATCATGTAATCTCTGCATATCTTCAAGCTCTTTGACTTTGATTCTCACATGTGTGTGCATGCGTACTTTTTAGTGGGTTCTTGAAGCAAGGTCAAGGGTCATGACTGAGAGATAGCATCCAGAAGATACATTTGGCAAAAGCCAAGACACAATACTCATAAACTCTACAAACTTCATTGGAAATGGACATAACCCGTATAAGAGTCGTAAAAGTCTTTGTGAGAAAAGAATTCAGTAGTTTTATGGCGTTCGTGGATGAATGCCTACATGCTAGTATTTTTGTCCCAGACACCTGATTGATGATTTATGAATAGGGTATGCGTGTACGAGACTGTGTTTCCAAAAGAGAAGCGTCCATAGAACCTATCGAAAGCACGAAGAGGATTACATTATGTCAGGTCTTGTAGAAAACTGATTTTGGTAGGAAAAAAGTTTCCCTCGTCAATGACTTCAATAGGTAGAGGTAACATACTAGGATGCCCTGGCTTGAACAACTGATATCCCTTACATCCAGGCTGTCTGTAGAATTCATCGAGCCGTTAGTTTTGGTGTCTTCTTCCTCTTTTGTCGATTAATTCAGAGATCATAGCTGTGGTGCATCGTGAATAATCGAAGAGTTAGCTTTCATCAAACACGGTACCATTTGACTTCGTTTATAACTGCCGGCGATCAGTCTGGAATGTCTCACTGGCACCAAAAGATAGCAGCCATGATAGCAGGCTAACAGAGTAATCAGCCCTTGTGGATAATATGATCGGAAACAGGCCAGTGCATTTGAGAGAACCCCGCCGACACCCATGAAAGTAGCGTAGATAACCCGTCGTGACACAAGCCACCCGACCCAACCCCTCCCTCCCTCCCACCCACCCTTCCTTTGTAACACCAGCGAAGGAAAGGATTGCTGAGTTGTTAGTAAACTTCCGCTACTCTTGTGTGACGTGCTCGTGTGGGTGGAGCTTACAGAGCAGTCAGGAAGTCTTTAGGCCGCCATTGTTGGTCGCCAGGCAGTCCCACACCTCCATGCTGCGAGCTATAAAGAGCTTTTGGCCGCTTGCATGGTCTTTTTTTTCCAGTCGCAAACCGGGCAACGTGTTTGTAGAAGAATTACGATGATCAATGCTAGCTGCTTGATCACTGCACGCCTAACTCGCACGTGCCTAGCATAACGGTGACGTCATTCGTTTTGTGGGGACATTTCGAGATTGCCGAACGTAGCGCCGAGGGAGAGAGAGAGAGAAGGACAGAGAGACAAAGACAGCGATAGTGCGATATCGTATCACATTACTGTTTGAGTTAGAACAATAAAACATAAAACTATTGGTTAATATATTGCAAGTGACGTGACAGAGAAATAAAAGGCTAAAGCTAGAGGTTTTTAAAATTAATGGTCGCAACGCAAACTGTTCCAGAGAACATGATACACCTACATATTCAGAGAAAAAAAGGACAGAAGGAAGAAACGACGGATAAAGGGCAGGAATAGAAATAGAAATAGTTGGTGTAAGGAGACCTGGAAGCATTGGGGGCAGGGTCGTTACATGAATGGATGCGCGGCTTTACAAACGATGGCCGTGTTATACGAGTGCTGTCACTTGCGGTCATCGAGATGAAGAGAAAGGGTGGAATGTAATAATACCACTGACCCGTTGCCACTAATTTCTTCTTGGGCTAAAGCTTGATGGAGAATTGAAACGTCACCACTCGGTTTCCAGTTCAGCGGCCACGCTCAATCAAAGGGTACATAGGTCCACGGTTCTCACTGTGCTTGCCCGCGCATTACCGGAAGTGCGGTCTTCTGCTAAAGGCTTGGAGCGCGGTGATTTCGGCCTATCAATCAAGCTAGCCACGTGATTGAGACGAAAACAAGTTAATGATCGTCACTGACTTTTGTACCTTTTTTTTTTTTTTTTTTTTTGATTTTGCGCCTTTCTTTTTATAGAGGTTGTTGACGTGGGGTGGTGGTGGTGGTGTTGTGATAGTTGGGTTGTGACGTCACAGTCCCACAATTTACTCAGCTGACTTGTTCGCTCAAAGCTGATGGCAGACACCAATTAGATGTTCTGGCAGCCTTTCAGGTTCTGGCAATATGGCGATATGGTTAAGCCCGAAAATGGAGACCTTTGGGTGACTTGAGCTTTTGGCTTGAATTTTCCTATCTTCTTACGGAGGAGGTTTTCCCGATGAAAATTATGCTTTTTTACAGGAAATTGTTGAGGTTTACGATTGAAATGAATCCTCTAGTTTATCGATACTCATTTCTAGTAGGACTTTGATAGTTTGAATGAAAATTATGTTTATAAGTTCATTCCCCATTCCACCCCTATTCTACTTTCCTGACAGAATAATCAAAGAATGTGCAGTTTAATGTCTGAAAAAGTCGCTTTTTCTTCCTGAGAAATTTCAGATGCTACTGAAGAGCGTGAACTGATATGGCTTTCATTACAAAAAGACTTAGGTGTGGGCTTGAACTGAGAGCCAAGGCTGCGTACTTAGCGATCGTGCAAAGGCTTACTGTCTTCCATCCTATACCTTAACGGTTCTCTGTCGGCACTCAGGTCCAACCAGTCGAAGTCCATATTCAAAGTCGATTTCAAGTTTTATCCAGTCGACTCTGACCTTCATTCAGTCGTTTCCCAGCTTCAGCCAAGCAGAAAGCTCGAAGGTTAAGCTCGCTACTGCAGGCTGGCGACAAGGGACGCAAACCGTCCTTCTGGGGCCCAAAATGATGAGCGGCACGCACTAAGCTGTCCTCTTGGCATGATCTCCGAACATGAATCACACCACGCCCGACCCCTAACCCTGCAATCGAAGTCGTGCTTACACTCACCAATGAACAGCCCCAGTTCAGCCTTTCGTGAACCACCAGGCGGCGCTGTCAATCTGACGAAAAGCCTCAACTGTAGTAAAAAAAACATCTTGAACAGCAGCAACGGCCAGAGGCGGACTTGACAGCAGAGAAAACGAAGAAAACTTCTCCGGTAAGAAATTCATCGCTAAGTGTCAAGGCAAAAAAAAGACAATAATCTTAAATAAATCAAAAATCATAATGCACATCACCAGGACAACATGAAACATTGTCTCGTTGAAGATGGCAGTTCGATGGCGATGACCAACTTACAGATCATTTCTTGTACAAATAAATGATAAATACGTAAACAAGCGAATCGCGTGCACACATACATAAAGCATGAAATAAAAAATGTCAGGGAGGAATAGGGTAACGGGAAGTGAAGAGAAAGACTAAGAAATAATGTGATGGTGGTAAACTGTCGAACGAAGAGATATTAATTTGACGAAACGACTGATGAAAAAGGACTTTTAGTGTGTCAAAAGCAGTTCCCCTCACCTTTAAGTTTCTTTTACTGTCAATTTTTAAAACGTTCGGGATTTCTTCACCTTTTCTCGCCCTTCCTGTTTAAATATATTATTCTTATTCTCTTACTCCTTGCTCTCACGAAAACACTTAGAGGGGTGGGTCTTGGGTGCCTGGCTTACAGATGCACCTCGAAGTAGTAGGAAGGGCATTAATCAACATTCCGAGGGCAAGTGTACAAGAACTATTTTGAGGCGCGGTGTAATTGCGCTACTTCAGCGCCCTAAACATGATCTGACATTGTATCTGGCCACTTGTTCCTGCCCCACTCGGCATCATTCGATCACGCTCGCCAGCAACAGCAACAACATCAGCAGCAACAGAGATAGAGACCACGGCAGCTGTTCCTTCGGTACCCAGATAACGGAGGGATGTTAATATTCGGGGGCTGGGGTCTTGTTGCTGCTGTTGATGACTATAACCATTGTTTTTTTCCCCCGTGGATAATAAATAGTGAAACATCACGAATATCCGTATTCGTCAATAACGAAACTCAGCATTATTGACGAGCTATTCAACAATCAGGTCCTACCTATATAATAGGTTTGCTTGGAACAAGCCCCTGACTTCATAGTCTATTGTTATATTTATGATAACGAAGTCTAGACTGCAAAATGTGTTTGTCTTGCATGTGTGTCTTTTTTGCGATGCTTATGCATTTTTGGGGTATGCTGGTCAAACACAATTGGAAGGTTGAAGTTAATATTTGTCTGTTCATCATCTATCCTTGAGATAACGAAACTGTTATTGTTTGTATACTTGTGAAAAGCACGTGAAATAAAAGGTTCCATTGGCGAGATGCCATAGGGGCAGTGAACATGATTCATTATGTTTAGAGCAAGGCAACACGCTCCTTCCGTTGGATACCCTCTCTGATAAATGAAGAACCCATTTCTGAAGAGCACCTGCTGGGGGTTAGGGGAAGTTTTCCTAGCAACACATCCGAGCAGACCTGATGCCTTCTTGTGAGATACTCTGCCTCCCCGGAGACCTAACAGGTCTTAAACTAGTCATGGAGCTTTATTGGAACATAAACTATGATTTCTATAACGAACATCAATGGTGTTCATGTCATCATCGATTTCATTGTGACTTCGTCCTCCTCGTCGTAACTAGTCCTTTGAAATACAAGCGCTCAATGAAAACAACATTAACAACAGGCGTGTGTCAACAACACCTACCACTTAAGTGACTTTTTCAAAGAAGCTCAAGTAGGACAGGTCTTAAGTGAAGGTGGAGCAGCGAAATATCAAATGTGCCAGAACCTTCTTTAAGGAATGAAGAGTGACGGGCGAACCCAGTCGACAACTTATGGCTGTGGCATTAGTATCGTCTGATGACTTCATCGAAGACGTTGGACAATGAAGGCAGACAAGCACACTGCTCCATGGTCTGTCTGTTTGCAGCTCCGTCTGGTACTACGTCTATCTCTTTATCTGCCTATTTGTTTGTCTGTCAGTCTGTTCCGTGTCTGTCTGTTATCTTGTCTTTTGTGTGCATCCAGAACAGATTCAGTTTACAGTATGCTTTGCTTGTTTCTTGCTCAACGAAATATAGTCTTGCGATTGTCTTAAAGGTAAATTTTTTATGACTTGGTAATTTTCAGTGCAAGATAATATACATAGATATACATGAATGACCCCATCCCCCAATCTGTTCTCGAGATTCACTAACATCATCAACCACAGAAAGCCGTGACAGCATGTTTGTACATAGCTCTGCCTAACATACACAGTTTTAGTTGTTTTTTTCACCTGAATCCTTCAGAAGGTAAACGTCTGCATGTAAATCCTTTGGTGTTGACTTCTTTAGTGATGTTTGTAGTTGTGTATCCAGAAAAATGAAGGGAGTGAGTGGTAGATGGTACTCACCTAGACTTGGGGAACTAGAATCGTACTGAGCTTTACCCATTCATTTCAAAATAATGTACCCCTCTAGACCTTTAAATCCGTTACCAACATGCCTGTATTCCCAGGCTGCCGTCCGTTGAACGTTGTAGCATGATCTTACCCCAGCCAAACAAAACTAACAGAACGTTGAACACCTGAAACCTGGGATCGTCCCTCATCACATGTTCTTGTAGGCTAACCAGACATTTCTCCCCCTACCTTCGCATTCGCTCCCCTGTTTGCCTGCCTGATGGCATTCTGGAACTTAGGTTTTGGACTTCTTGTTGCCACCCACTTTAATGGCAGGTTACCCTGGATCTCTCCCACCCAAGGGGAGTTTTTGTCCTGGTTGCACGAGTGCAGCCACAGGCTCGTACATTCCGAGTGTTCCCTGCAGACATTCCTGGCCATGGCTCGCACCTGCTGGTCCTCGCTATGATTACACCTGCAGGTCTCTCCTCTGGTTAACAACCCCCTGTCTTATCAAGTAAAGCTAATTTCCCAATGCCCTGTTTTTCCTAGCTCTCCGCACTCAATATTTTCCACATAAAAGCCCGTAATACGTTTTTTACTACTGGCCACGCTCGATTCTAGTTGCAAACTTTACCTGGCGACTTACCTGACATGCGGACTTTCTCTGCCAAGCAGCCCAGTAGGTATCAGCAATACCCTCCTTCGTATTACCATGCCGACTTCTCCATGCACCCTTGTGACAAGGCTGGTTGGACTTGCAGAGAAATGATTGCGGAGGACCTGAGGAAAGATCCTAGAACTCTTCATCTGTTGTCCTGTCCACACGAAAATGTCCTCAATTTTTCTGGATAGCAGAGTCGTTGATAAATTGGCTTGCACTTTGTTTCATCTTCATTCTGAGTCATACAGAATCACAATTCCTTCTGTTAGAACACCCAAACATCCGGAACTTACTTTCTTAGCTAATAAGAGATAAGGGTTAGACAAAGGCTTCCAAACTTTCTTATCAGACCTTCTTTGACCACACTACAAAGCTCATCCACTTTCTTAAAAGCACAGATAGGCTCTTTGACCGGAAACAACAGGGTAATCGTGAGAAGAAATATGAAGTGTGTGTGAGTGGGAGGGAAGTAGAAAGTAAAAAAGTAAAAAATTCTGTTTTACATTCGACTATGTATTTTTGTACAATTTCAAACACCATTCAGAAATGCACAAACATAAATAAGAAGAGGCAATACCATGTATCCCATTGCTCATGTACCATCATTTCTATAAAAACATCATCAGTCACCACGGGAATATCCAGGGTTCCTTTTTCAGCGATGTCGTAATGACAATAATAATAAACGCGTTCTGTTTAAACTGAGAATTGCATCGAGCCATAATTTTTGGAGCCTGTGCTTGTCCAGGGCAATTACAAAGATTATGTCACTGTTCAAACACAAGAAAAAGAGATCGCTTGCCGATTGAGGAATTCTGTGTCGTTAAAGGCCTCCAAGATCGCACATTTTCAAAAGATTGGGATGAACGCGGAACAAGATCATATTTCTCCAAACAGAAGTAAATAACTCCTCCTCGGCGATAGACACGTGCAAACTCCATCATTCGAGCAAAGACTAGGTGTGCCTCTCCACAAAATATGAGTAGACGGGGGAGTGAATTCCTCCGACATACCATCTCACAATAAAACCAAAGCAATGAGTTGAAATACATTTTAAACTCATGTATACCTTTAAAGGCAGACACTTAAATTTCCTATTTCTCATTGGTCTGTAACCAATTTAATTTTTGAAGCATCAAAAGTGTTAGTAGAGACCTCTCTGACATAGTTCCTCTCATACAATAAATTATAAATATAAATATGTACACACCTAGTTCTTTAATGGTTTAATATATACATCCACATCAGATGCTGGAGGGACACGTTTATTAAAAACTATTAAATTTTTGCTTAATATCTGTCCATCTCTATGTGTTTTAAATGACAAACAATAATTTATTTGCCGGTATATACAGAACAATCAAGCAAAGTAACCAGCTTACAAAAACGCAAGTGAAATCGAAGGCTCGCAAGGACTGAAAGAGAGAAAGAGAGAAAGAAAAAAAAAGTACCCGTGGGATCCTGAGTGTCTACTCATTAAACTCTGCCTCTGGGCTCGTTGCCTTTGATGCTGCACCATCATAAATATAACCGGTAGTCAACGATCAGCAACTGCATAGGAATTATTGAAATATATGTGACCACTGCCAGGATTTCATTTCCCCTGAAAGAAGCAGGCTGCACGCTCTCCTGCTTAGGCTATCAACATTACTCTCTTCTTGTCTTTAAAAAGAGGCCGTAAAATTAAACGAACGACAGTCATCATCCAATAAACTAACAATTTATAAAGTCAGGAGAAGCCACCTTTATTCTGCGCGCCATGCCCTCTGGTGAAAATGGACTTCATTATTCGTTTTCCTTCCCTTCCTTCCATCTCTCTATCGTTCCTCTGTGTGTGTGTGTGCATTCCTTAATTAAATACTTCCCCAAAACCGTGTTTCATATAGCAATGCTACTTCTCTTCCTCAATTAGGTACGTTTGACGAAATTAAGTTGCTTTCTTCTAGCTGACATTTGACCTCATTAAGAAAGGCATCTCACATTAAACATTTTCATCTCTGTATGATCACATCATTCCTGGCAGATTTTTAAAGAATCTTTCCTGAAAGCTTATACAGTACATACATAGTACGTATATTCACTGCTTCCACTTTTTTTAACATTTAACTTTCTAGTGTATAGACTGACTAACCATGGACTGCTGTCTGTCTGCCAAGACTAACGCTGTTAGTCTCGGCGAGCCTGAACAAAGAATGTGACTAAACCGGAAGCTTTGTAGTCTCCTGCCTCGTTTTAGTAGTTAAACTGGGAAAAAAATCGTCTGCCAGCAGTCCAGTAATACAAGTTCGTGGACTTACAGTGCGTATGCAAACAGAATGAAGGAAATGAAGGGGTCCTGTTGGGGTCAGGTCCAAGAGGAATTACAATGGACCGACGTTACCAATACGAAATCTCGCGAGAGCAGGCGTGATGGTGAACCAAGATTCAGTGGACTGAGAATCTGTGCATCACAATGAGCGAGTATCCTGGCCTAGTCACTCTCGTGTTGCCAGGGTTCGAATGGTGTTGCTTACAAAAAGTTCAACTGGCGGCAGTTCAAAATGGATGAAACTGCCGTGACTCCTAATCAATGACGTGTTACGAAAAGTCACGAGCAGCTCCGTGAAACTGGAGCACTTGTTATCCAAAAACACGGCCCTCGTTTAGCTCTAAAGAATTTTCTGGACACACTGTTCAGATCTGGCAAGTGGCTATAAAAGCTGTTGTGGGGTCAGCAAGTGCGGGTGCGTTGTGGTCTCAAGTGTTACAGAGCTTCATTGACTTTTTGTGACAGCACACAATTATGCAAATTGTTTTACAGCGAAGCATTGTCCAGAGTAGAATCCCTCTCCTTGATTGGATGGTTCAAATCGAGGCTAAAGCAATTAGTTTAATAATCATACAGTTGCCTGAAAACAATAAGTAATAGGTGCGTGCGAAACACACTTTCAAACTCTCAGCTATTCTCCAGAGCATCTAGGTCCTAATTATACGGTTTAATATATCTGCTTCATGTGGAAGAAGGTTTGTTTATATAAAATAAAACCAGAAATGATCGGAAGGATTAGAAAGTTTTGTTTAGGCTTCAGCTTTCAGGTTTTATGAACTTTCTTCCTGCATTAATATTAGAAAAACCAATAAATTAAAGCCGCTAAGTTTCTCAGTTTCGCCAATTAGGATAATGCAATCATTCCATTATTATCCGGGCTGGATTTATTGTTCCACGATAGGGGTCTTTAGGTTTGTTTGGCCAATTATCATTTCCAGAGGTAAATACGCGGTCATAAGCTTTGTTGCTGCGGACTCTCATGGGGACTATAGTGCTGCTTATGCTTGATGGCGGTGCAGATGATTAGTGTGGATAATTGGAGTGTAATTATGCCATCAAAAACGGGGGGAAATAGATAGTGGAGTCATAAAGTGCTAATATTTTTGAGAAAAAATACATGTTATATTTTGCACGCGGTTAGTGGCGCGTGCGCGCTTTCAAACACACAAATCCTGCACAAGTGCACATACTTTGAGACACACACACACGAACGCACACACGCACTCAGTCAAGGGAGGACATGGGGGAGAAACATTGCTTGTCCGCCTTTTACATTAAAGGACACATGACACAAGAAAATAAGTCTCGTCACGAGGCCTCTAGTCAAAGCACTGACTGCGTTGTAATCTGTCCTACCGTTAAGATTTTTATTCTTTTATCTGTATTTATTAAAGACCTTTTCCCTGAAAGCTATAATTTTCACATTTTTTGTGGGGGTCTCGTTCTTTTAGTGTTCGTGTGATCGCTTGAGTAAGTGAGAAAATATCTTGCAGAACTAAATTCTAAAGATAGTATCATTAGTTTCTGTATGTTTCTTGCAAAAGAAATGGTTCATTCTCTTCTGGCTCAAGACCATGAGTCTGGATTTTCACTTGTATTCTTGTATGCTTTCTCTTTTCATCTAATTTTCCCTGAGATAGTTGTGTTTTTCGTCCACAATATTATCTACGAATTGGCCGTAATACCAACCCTCTATTTTGCCTACATTGTGATGAAAACTTTCCCACTTTATTTTCACTTTTTTGAAAAGTCCGTTACATGTTTTCACCTCATTATTAGTTAAAGCAGCCTAACTGGATTTATTTTTCACATTAACTTTACTCCCAAAGATTGTGCTCCGATACAGGTCATAAACAAAAGCTGCAAATACATTTAAACATACTTTTTTTAAAAACTAACAAATAGTCCTTACGTCGGCGGTAAAACTTTACTGCAGGGACTAAAACAGGCTGCAGACATCTGCTATGTGTATTAAGACCTCGGTAAGCTGCAGTGGTTTTGTGTATGCAATCAGCATCACGTTTAGAGATGCAGTCAGCACCCAACAGTATTAGCACAAAGAAGTTCTTGCCGCCAACCGCAGATTATAAAAACACTGCCAGCGAAAACTTAGAGTTTACCAACAAAGAGGAGGCGGAGGATTTGTAGTCGATCCTTTGCTTTGCGAAGTTTTCAAATGTTTTCATTCGTTCAGCTGTTTGTTTATAAATGTGATTAACAGTTATCTCGACCAAGCATGTTTGCCATGTTCGTACTTGCCAGCATGTAGAAGGCGCTTATCATACGGGTATTTTCATAGGCACACCTTTTTCATTCATGCTTGCCGATCCCCGTCGAAAGAACCTGTCATCACATTTAAACATCAAGTGGTACATACGACCCCAAATAAACATCAGTATGAAACACAAGTCCAGTGACAGAACATCAGGGAAGACGAGACGAAAGTAGTCCCCTGAAGTTGCTACTCGTCCATTCTCAAGTCTTTCAGGATACCTCAACCAAGAGTTCTACAAAACCCAGACTCATCTTGTTAGCATGATTGTATTATTGAAATCAACAAAGGTGTTGCTGCTAGACTCGATGTTTGTCCTCTCTTGCGATTGTTCCTCTCGCTGACTACTCAAAGTCGTGAAATGATTGGTCATGACATCACTATAGAAAACGAAGCGTCTAGCGGTTACTTCTAGTAAACAAATTTCATATTTTTTTCTTTCTTCTTTCTTTCCTTCTATCTTTTCCTCGTCTTCGTACTTTTCCGGTCCTCAATATTCTTCCTACATGCCGGAAACACGAGTACAAAAGCGTTACAATATCCTTTGGCTCTCCACTTGCTGGTGAAGTCAGTTGTCCTGCGGTCGAGCCCCGAGGCAAGCCAGCTTGTTTGCTGCGACCTGAATGACAGATGTTGCCATCTGCCGTGCTTGAGAGTTCGTTCTGCCATGGAGTGCGCTGCCTGCCGCCGCAGGTCAAAAACACCGGACATGCCATCGCTGAGGTGTTTCCAGGAGAGTCCTCTCTCTCAATCTCATTCTCTCCATCTTTCCTCCCTCCCCGCTTCCCGCAAGTGCGTGCACACACACACACACACACGCACATAGACTCTTACCCCTCTTCACTCTGGATCGCATGGATGACACTAAGCTGGATTTTAATCCACCCGTGGTCTCGTTTGACGACATCGGGTGGCTATTTCTAAACCCTGATTTTTCATTGGTCAGTGTCAGTGACCTTAAAATGTTTAGGAGATGACCTTTACTCTTTTTCTATCTTTTTATTATTTTATGCTCACCGCACGAAGTCGTGGTAGAGTGCTAATCTCCAAGAGAGTGCGGACCACCGCAGGTGGTGGGTTCCTTATTTTGCTCAAAGAATTTCTCTGAGCCTGTTTTCAGGGTAGCTGCCTTGCAGCTGAAGTAGCCTCAGGGGCTGATTTTGGCGTTCTACACGAACAAATCAACAAATAAACTATTGGCATCACGCTTGCCAGAGTTGTGAGGGGATTGGACTGCAAGCTCACCGACTTATTTTCTCTCACAATGTTGTCTTCCGAAACTGACAGAAGGGAACGAACGTGTCTCTGGGATTAAACTCTCTCTCTCTCTTCCTTTTCTCTTTCGCTCTTTTTGCTTATATTAAGAGAGGGGGCGATGGATGATGAGATGGCTGGTTTGAGTTTTATGCCATGCCAGAAACTAAGACGATATAACGGCGAGAGAAGAATACCACTCTACAATAAAAGGTTTGGAAAAATGAGAGCAAAGTTTGGGAGAGGGGAGAGAAAGAGAGATATCGATGGAGATTGTTAATCTTTGCATTTTCCAGATGCAGGACATCTTGCGTTTCTTCTTCAGTCTTGGTTTTGTCCTCCCAATTAGCAGCAAAAAATTCATCAACAGAAGGCAAACTTAAACGACGGTGATTTCTCAGTCACAGTACCGACTTGAGAGGAAGGGAAGCTATTGCACTGGGTTAACGATTAGGAAGATTTTAGTTTTTCAATGGTGGATGAAAGAGGTTCGAGGGACTCAAAGGAGGAAGCTGTTAAAACAATATAAATGTCTTTTTTTTAAAGTGCCATGAGACCTGTTATGATACACCATTGACGATAAGGTTACACAATGTGCGTTCGCGCGTGTGGGCAGCCCACGTGCACATCTTCATGAGTGGCTGACAGGGTGCGTGGGTGGGTGGAAGATATTTCGCTTTTTTAAATCTTTCGACTAGTTTGCTGATGTTCTGCAGTATGCTGGGGTTATCGTGAAGAGTTAAACGATGTGGCGACGATGACACTGGCGAAAGTGCTGAGATCTGGCAAGTTTGTCCAGAACGTCTGACGAGAGGTCTGAACAAATTAAGACACGGAAATGGCGTATCCGTTTTTTTTAAACCCTTGCTCCATTCCTCTCACAGAAAGATTCGCCACTCGCCAAGCAGGTGGACGTTCTTGCTTAGAAATCTCATCAGTTACTGCTACGAAAAGCGACTTTGAAACGATCTTCTCGACTTTAAACGACTTCAAATTTAGAAAGATCGATGCAGAGATTGAATTTGGCCAGACAAATGGAGGGTTTAACAAATGCTAACCATGTCGACAGGCAAAAGGATTGACAGAAGGACGGCTGAGCACTCGACAGAAAGGGCAAAGGGGGGAGGAAGAGAAGAATTGCACATCTGGGTGGACAAGACAAACAGGTTGAGGCACTAAAGAACAAAGATCGTGACAGGCAGAGAAGTGGGAGTGTGAGTCAGACAGGTTGACGTCGCCCACTCAGCGTCATGGGCAGCCGCCGTTTGTCCAATCGGCTTGCGCGTGCTTGCCGTGACGTCATCGCCGAACCAGTAACGACAACACCGTTACCGTTAAATTTTTTTTTCTGTCAGCTACTGCAAACTTTACTGCATGGAGATGGAGTTATCTTCTTTTCTGGAAATGTTTTGGTTTTTGGCATAATGCACATTTTTAATGCATACTTCTGGTTGTCATAGACACCACAACATTATTTTCATTTGGATAAGTGCTACACGTATTTATCTGTTTGTAGATAAGTGCTTCAAGCACGAATGTCAAGCTCATTTTGAATGCGCCCTTCATTTAGTTAAGATGTTGGAGTAGTTATAACATTCTATTGAATACTTAATAGAAATATTCTAAGGAATATTCGAGTACAAATCCCTAAGCCTTGCTATTCTGCGTTTGCGAGTTCAGTTCTTTGTTATATGCTGTGTTGTGTGGTCCTAAACGACTGTGTACTCGCATTCAGTGGGTCAGAAAGTTCTGGGAAGGACCAGCTTTGTACCCTGAAAACCTGAAATAAAGGTGGGATCACACAGCGCAACTTCTCACGTAGCACTACCAGGGTGGATGACAGTTCACGTGAGTCGAGAACGAGGTCAGCGTCCCAATTTCACTCTGACCAGCCTGTACATAGAGGGGGTTTGTTTCTCGTAAGAACATGTGGACATAACATTTTGTTCCACAAAAAAATTCACATTTCGTGAGAACAGTATTATTTGGGTTTCAGTCAATGAAATACCAAACACGGTTCACAGACCATAATCAGCATATTTCAAAGGTTTTAATGTGCCTACATCAATCTTGTCCACCCTTTAGCAGACAATGTATAATAAAATATACTTAAGAGGTTTACTTTTGGTGCGGGCATATGGCGTGTACAGTGAGTCGATTCTAGCTTCCGCCTGGCGGATTATTATTGTTATTATTAATGCACATTTTAACAAACCAGATGCATCATTACTATTAGGAGTAGTAGCAATCATAAAGTAATATACATTTTTTGGAAAGATATATTGTACAGGAAGCTGAAAGCGGTTTTCTTCACATTTAGTTTCTCATTTATTGTATTTATTGTATTGTAAACGATTTCCTTCCCAATACCTAAGTAATATTTCTAAGAAATTCTTTAGAGTATTGCGACACCGAAAATTGTAAAGCAACACAAAGATTCTATTCATTATTTTCAACACTTCTAAGATATGACAGGACGAACAATTTATGGCAACCGTGACTATCCGTATAAAAATTAAGTGTACAGTGTACTTTGACTGCCAATCTTAAATCGAATGCCATGATGTTATCAGAAAGTTACATCATATGCACTGTGTGTCACAAAATCAATTAATTAAATAATCAATCAATCACTTAAAGACACGATACGTCAGTAGACTTCAGCTGAAGCACTCGGGCCAGCGAGATCGCAAGGCGGGCCCTCAGAGCTGACCTTTGCCCTCCCAGTGAATTGCCGTCCTTCACGGAGGAGAGATCGATAAGCTTATCTGTCGACAGGCGTCAACGACCACTTGATCGCCATGACTGGAGCAGTCAAAGCCCGCGATGGCGACTCTGTGAGGCTGGGTGACGCACACGAGCACGAACAAACCTCCAAAGCCGATCAACAAAAAATTACATTTTATGAGATCCTGGAGAGTAGTTTGGTGAAGCAAGAGAAAGGGAGCTGAGACAGGGAGGCAGAAAGAAATGAGAAATAGGAAGGAAAATACGATAAAAGGGAGAAAAAGGTAGAGAGGAATGAGTGAAGGAATTAAAAGAATAAAAGCAAGGATAGAAATAAAGTGAGAAAAAGAGGACAGAAAGGAGAGGAAATGACACGCAAAGCAAAGGACAAAAGAAAAAAATAAGGAAGAAAAGGAGTAAATGAAACAATGGAAGGAAGAAATGACGAAAGAAGGAATAAAAGGAATGACAAGAAATATAGAAAAAGGTATCAAAGAAATGAAAAGATAACGGGAAGATAAAAGGAATAAAAGTATGAAAGATATACAAAGATAGAAAGAGAGAGATAAATGGAATGGTAAAAAAGAAGAATAAAAGAAATTAAAGATAGAAAGAACAATTAAATGAATAAATGAAGAAAGAAAAAGATGAAAGAGGCAAAAAGGATAGGAAAGGAAAACAAGAATGAAAAGAAGAATAGAAAGAGAGGGGAAAGAACAGGGATGTGAAGAAGATAGAAAGACAGAAGAATTAGTAAAAGGAAATGGTGAAGGAAAGAAATTAATAGAACGTTAACGACAAACGGAAGAGATAAAGGAAGGCTGAAGAAGAAAGGAAGCCAAGCAAGCGAAAAAAATTTCAAGAAAATGAGGAATGCACGAAAAAAGACAGGAAGAGTGGAATGAAAGCCGATTACATTACTCATTCACGGGGAGAGATGAGTTCAGTTGCTATTATCCTCAATACAAATATGCCAAGTATGAAAGGCTGTTAATATGCATGTTACATGGCAACCTGTCATGACATCGCCAGCTAGTTACATGTCATGTCATGAAGCCTCGATCTGACTTACGGCGAATCCATCTTTGTTCAACGCTTCATTTCAACAGTTTCAGCATGCAGAGCAATCAACTATCAAACTGTGGAAATTCAAAAAATTATTGACGAAACTTGTATTGGATGTCTCAAACAAATCAACATGTCTTTCATAAACATTTTTGAGTGAGGGAAAGAGCATTCTGCAAGAAAGACGATTGAGCCAATATTTTAAACTTTTCATAAAGGAAGTGGTAAAGAAAACGAGCCACGGGAGCCTTCACTATGGAAAAGAGAATAGGGAAAATAAAATATTCTAGCTTCTCTCTTTTTCTCCGATGAATACAAGAAAATCTTGGTTTGGGACTATCTAATAACACCGTACAGATTTTAGCAAATTATTCTTAGTTTTAAAATGTCAACCATTTATCTAATGTGAACCAAGTGACCCTACAGTTTCAAATCATGTGACTTTAAAAAATTAAGGTACATACTGTTTTAAAAAGCCATAATTGTGTTTAAAGTTCAAAAATTAAAACCATGGGTCCTCTCTTGCACTGACCCACCTATTGTTAGAGGACTACGATGCAATTTTTTTCTAGTAGCTGGGTAGAACAGGGTACAAGAAATTATTTCTTCAAATACATGCATGGGACATATCCCTCTCTAAATACAAACTTACAAACATTATCATGTTCTGAAAAGATTAAACATTGCAGATGTTTAAATTGTAGATTGATAACCGATATTGTTCACACATGGGATAAGCTGGATATATATTAACATATTATGTAATCAATCCGTTTACAATCGGGACTCCACTGGTTGACCTTTTTCTGCACTCGGGATGTATGGAGAAATGTATCTCGAGCTCGTACGGAAGTTATTTGCTAATAATTGAGAAAATATCGTGTACCGAGCTCCATTCAGTAAATAAAAAAATTCATGCTGTGTGCTAGACCTTTAACATTTGAGGACGTGCAACATCACCCGAGACCTGCGGCAACACAGCGGCCAATACATCATCGACACACGCAGCGACTTGCAAGCCAGATTATCTCAGTGTGTGTGCGCCATCAGCAGACGTTTGGATAAACTGCTCAACCAAGCTCTTGATATAACGAATGCACGTTTTGGACTGATTCAACAGAACAAACAGCTTAGATGTATTGTAGACAACGTGTTGAAGGCTCTCAAAGACCACAGGACAAAATACACATTGGACTTAATAACCTAAAGGCGAAACTTGACGAACAAGATAACAAAAATCTAGCAGAAATGGCTTGAGCTGACAGAAATTGTTTAAAAAAGGGGGTAAAATCCATGTTTTATTGTATTTACATATTGAAAGACTGTTAGAGATTTTAACTGCTTCTTTTCTCCCTTCTTCGGAAGAAACCGATGATCTATCTTAATAAAGAGAGAGAGAAAGAAAGAGTGGTGGTTGCATGCTTACAAGCTATGTTGCCTGATACTGTGATAGCTCGGTCAAAACAGCAACATTCCAGCTACAGCGAGGACAAACAACAACACTGTCAATGACGTTGAGCACGCGCGCATGAACACACACACACACAGACGTACTTGGCCTGTTTACCGCACAACTGAAAAATAAGAATCATGCCACCTTATTTACTGCGATATTCTGGGACAAACAATTTATTATTTAAAAGACTTCTGCTGCCTGTCATCTTCCTTTTTTCATCCTGCTGTGATGGGGAGAGGGAGCGAGACAGAGAGAGAGAGGGAGGGAGAGAGAGGAGGAGGAGATGAGGAAGCTGAAAGCTGCTCCATACCTGTTTCAAGAGGTGGTATCGGGTCTGTGCGCTACAACCGGTCCGCACCGATACACCAGGACTGATTTCATGGGCGGAGGTAGTCATAAGTGGCAACCGTCGAGATAGCAGATGCCAGCAATGAGAAATTGTCAGTGCCAATGTTGTCAAGGAGAGCTTTTATCTTCAACGAGCTCCCCCCTCTCTCTCTTTTGCCTGTTTATTTTTTATCGCCCCTTGCTCTCTAGTCTTCATCTTTCATTCCCTTTCACCTCATCAAAATTGTCGTGCCTACATGGCAAGGTGCAACTATAATATAAAGTACACAAAAAGTTCTAGCTATTTAAATGGAACAATTTTTGTTGTTTGATTTTACCGAAGTTGCTGGGATATCAGTGCCACTAACCTTTGATAGTTTATTATATTTTTGCTGGTCTGTTTAGGATGTCTACAAGTTAGTGAAATACCATATAAATAACACAAGATTTGTTTTCATTAAAACACAGTCATCGCCTTGATGCCAGTAAGTCAGTAAGATGGACCAAGCCGAATAGAAGAGTGTGAAGAATAGCTTTTGAAACCATTTAATTTTGGACGAAATCAGATACAATTTTCAAAACAGCATGGACACTTTCCAAAGAGAACAGTTTTGGAGAAAAACTTTCTTCCAAAACTTGAAAAGACATAATTTCGACTAGAAGGTCAAAATAGTTCTGACTGCAGGTTGGGTTAAGGTTGACTAAACACAAAGGATGGGGTTCCATTGCGACCACTCTATTGTCTTCTTTCATGATAATCTGTCTGAAATTTATTTTAACTGTCGTTGTCTTTGAGAGGATAGAGGTTGAAAAAAAAACCGAAAAGGTGCACATCATAGATATCGGTTAATCTTCTCTGAATATGCAGTTGGTTCAGTCAGAACAGGAGAAAGAGGGAGGTTTGGACTGCCAAACTCTTGTCAGCTGACCTGCAAATGAGTCACGTGACGCAATGGGCCCCCACAAAGAACCCGCTTCATACAGGTTGAATGAAAGACCGTCTCTTGGTTGTGGCCTGGCAAAGGAAAAGTTTGGGAGTAAATGTGCGAGCCTCTGGGTACAAATGGCTTTCCCACCCACATAAAAACCGTGTCGCAGCAGTGGTTGGGAAAGGACTTTCCTCAATTCATCGCCCCCCTACCTTCCTTCACAACCGTTCCTGGCTAGCCTGGACTGGTCGATGGATCGTTGAGCCCAACCGGCTGGACCTTCAACCAGTCTACTGCCTGGGGGTATAAATGCTCGCTCCGATTATCAACCAGCCAGAAACACTCCCATTCACGCACCCACCTACCCAAAAAAAGAACGAACACACACATAAAAGAGAGACGAGGTGGTCAGGTAGGAAAGGCTTCCTGTCAGCCAACTTCTGGTTTGGGCGGCGAGGAACAGAAGTGCGCGAGGTGCACCGTGCCCATCCAGCTCACTTCTGCACCGTTCTTATCAATTTCAGCCGCTCCAGCAGTCTTTGTTACTGACATACCGTCCTTCATAAATCACCGGAAACAATTAAGGGACTTCGTTACCAGCGAACAGCACACGGCCAACAGCGCTCACGTACAGGCATGGGCTTGCAAATGGCTGGAACTAAAACGGTCTTACAGGAGAAAAAAAAAACTCTACAATTTTCATTTTGGGTATATAAAAAAACCCAGCCTGTCAAAAAAAAAAAAAGTGGGTGGGGCTGGAAATCTCGTGGAGCAGAAATCTGTCTCCACCAACGGATGCTTCTGTGAGGACGTCACTACTATTACTGTGGACTTGAACTAGAGAGATTGAGGTCCCGTGGAGTGTAATGCACCAAATAAACCTTTGAAGTAGGGATTTGTAGTCTATGTGCGAGGAAAATGAAACGTATGTTGTAGTTTTTACGTGGAAACTTATGGCTTATTTCAAATGAGTATTTCGGTAACAAAAGAAACTGCTGTCCTGCGTGGAGACGTTTATTGCTGTGCGAAACGTGAGGTTTGGCGGGGACGGATCCAGTGGCTTCCGAAACGATCGAATCGCTTGGCATCGAGAACCCAGTGATTAGCAGTGCCAAGCAGTATCGTCGCTGGCATCGGTGATGTGTTTTCCGGCTTTTTCCTCTGTGTGTGTGTGTGTGCACGCGCACGCGTGTCTGTGTTTCGCAACAATGCTTTGTATAAATGATAAATTTGTGCGTGGGTGTGTTTTATATTGAAATAAAGTTGTCCTCGCCATGCAATGGCTTTTATTCTCCAGATGTCAATAAAATGTTAATTCTCTCTCTTTCTTTCTGTGTGTATGTCTCTCTTTCGCACACACACACACGCTTTTTCCTAACTTTTTCTTTCTATTCAAGTCTCTTTCTTTTTCTTTTTTTTTTCTTTCCTTTCATGAAAAGATAGGCGTATGTGCATATGAGTGTACGACCCACTTTGTGATAATTAATGACCAGACGTCAGTGAAAGGTTACATCACTCTTTCTTGCTGCATCTCTCCAGCTTCTCTCTCTCTCACTCTTTCCTCCATCTCTCTCTCGCTCGCTGCGCAGAAGACGAAGCGCTGACAGCATGCAGCCATGTATGTAAACGCTTTCTCTGGCTGCGATTGAGAAAACATTAAATGTGTCTGGAACTCTCGGCTACAGCCAAGAATTTGCGGCTGATTTCCTTTCTTTGCCGGCCCCACTCCATGTTTAGTTCTGGGGGCCGACCACCGCGCCTCCCAGTATCCAGCATGGCTGATAAGACGTCCCACGCGTTAATGCTTGACCTCCACTTGAACTGCAGACTAGTCTGAATTAAGTCGTGGTGCGGCCCTCGTTGGCGGCGTGATCAATGTCGTTGTGGAGTCTCTTACGTAATAGTCTGCCTACCGCAGTCTCTTTGGATGAGACAGCCGTGTCTATCGCAGTCCCTGGGGATTAGACACTCATGTCTACCGCAGTCTTTGGTAATTAGACAGTCATGACTACCGCAGTCCGTGGTAATTAGACAGTCATGTCTACCGCAGTTTGTGGTGGTTAGACAGTCATATCTACCGCAGTCTTTGGGAATCAGAGTCATGTCTACCTCAGTATGTAGGGATTAGTCATGTCTACCGCAGTTTGTGGTGGTTAGACAGTCATGTCTACCTCAGTATGTAAGGATTTGTCATGTCTACCGCAGTCTGTGGGTATTTATTTGTGGTTTTACGTGGACACAAACATACAGGTAAGGATTACATATTAGTATATCAATACAAATGAAACAAAATGAAGATAACCCTGTAGAAGTTTTCGCAAATATTTAGGAAATTAAAAAAAAACTCTGGGAAAAAACACAGTCTTAATCTCTCACAGATTCTCTTTCTCAAACGTACTTTCTCTCGTTCGTTCAATTTTAGACTGTCAGACATGTATCATCTGTTTCCCTCCTCCCCCTACACACGCGCTCACCTTACAGGTATTATCTCACTCCCTCCCACCCATCCACATACACACACAATCTCACAATCTCCTTCTTATCCCTTTTTTTTTCTTTCTTGCGCGTGCGCACACCTCACATATACTAATTACACATTCGTACAAAACTCAGAATACCTGGGTCTCGAACCACAGACAGAAAGAGACCATCACTCACTCAAGCACACAATGCATGTTTGACCGCTGACATCATGCCCCGTGCACTCACCCTCAGTCTCCCTCCTCAAATGCACTCTCTCATCCTCACAGCCTCAATCATCCTCAAGACCATCCACCAGTTCAGCTGCAAACAGACTGCACTCGAATCCCGCGGTGCTGATAGGGCTAGCCTGTCTCCACAGAATCCATTCCACCGCCTGATGCTCCTCCCGACAGACGACTCTCTCGTGCTCAGAGAACACAAGGCTATGTTTGACTTCCAGAACAGAGTCTCTTTCTTGAACCACTCAGAGAAAGCGGGATTCCTGAGGGCACTCAAAATCCGAGAGTTCAAAAAAAATATTCATATTTTTTTTTTAACTTCTCGCCGTGAGTGCAGCTAAAGGGAAATAATCGTAGATTTCTGGGTGTGTATTCCATCGAAGCATTACGCCCCGCTGACAGTAGAAAACTGCAGGAACAAGTTGTTTTGGAAGCAAAGAAGTAAACACTAGAAAATGTGAGTTTTAAAGCGTGCAGACTGTTGCGCCATCTATCGTTTTGTTTGTTTGTTTTCTTTTTCCGCGTGGTGTGTTTACTGCCATGGTTTATGACCCGCATTGTTTTTGTTGTGAGTGTTGCATGATAGCTGAGACTGTTCTTGTTGTGGCTGTATATTCCCGTGTTTCATGACTTGCAGGGTCATCTGGAACATTCTCTAGCCCCATGACAGTTTCAGATCACACGTGAACTAGCGTTCATTCTCTTGGATTGATTTTTTTTATTTTATTTTTCTGTTCTTGTTAACCTTTTGACGACTCTCTTCTTCCTCTTTCTGTCCGTCCTTATCTTTTTATTTCTCTCCCCTTGCCCCTTCTTTCTCTACTATTTTCCATCTCTGATCCCTTATCTTTTCTTCCTCTCACTCACATTCGTCGACTTTCTGAATTATAATGGACAAAGACATTTTTCCTAATATCAATAAAAGCAATAAAACATTAAATCTCTTCATTCTCAAATCTGTTTACAAACTCAAACCTTAAAATATATTTAAACGAGTAACCAGTACTCATTGATTAGCTTTGCTGTAAAGTAGACAATTACTGTAGGCCTCAGTGAGAGGCAGCTGTAGAAAATAAAAAGCACCTGAGAAATCATTCCCAACCGCTTCAAGTCCCGCCCTTGGCAACAACAGCAAAGTTGCGAGGGTCGGCGCCAGAAAACTCCACGAGTACCTTGACGATAGACTAGACAAGAACCCTTCCGCTTGAACTTTATTTGTTTAAGCTCTATGTTGTCAACACAAACCGTTTAAGAAAATGTTCCTGATAACTACATGAGGATAGAAACCCTTTTGATTATTTACAATTGATGACTATATGAGTTGTTATTATTATTGAATGGTAGCAGCAGTAGTAGATTAGCTTTGAGCTTTGTGTGAAATAAATAAAGATCGCATACAGAAAAAAAAAGGAAAAGCGTTGTAATTATCAAGGCATTGGAGACAATTTTTGAAAGTTACTATAGAACAGAAATTTTTGGCAGGAAAGATTAATAAATGAAAATAAAAAATACAGTGATTTACGAAACTTCTTTGCTTGCCAAGAGATAATGGCAGTTAGGAAGGGAAAGAAAGAAGGAAGCATGGTTAAAACGAAGGATGAAAACCGTTCAGTGTTGTGCTGCTTTGGTTCGTGTTACGCATTTCGGTTTCTAAAACTAGGTTTCAGGTTGCCCAGCCGGCACCGGGCGCAGTCCCCTGGCGTGAAGAACTGTTGGTAATGGGCTAATTAAGGCCATTGCGTGTTTGTCTTGCCCTGGACAGCGAGATCGGAGATCCCACCCGCTAGATGCTCAGTGCCAGTGCGCATATAAGTAAATACCTGGCACTATTTTTTTCATGCGATAAGGACCGAAAAAAAAGAAGAAAACTGATGACCAAAAAGTTTGCACGGGAAACGTTTAATAACTGAGTATAATACCCTGCTGTCGAACACTTCGCCTTGGCTTACACCATCAGCAAGTTAAGATAGGAGACTTGGTTTAATTGGTTCTGATTTAGTTTTGAGAGAAAATAAAATATCCGATGTATCGCGAAAACCAAAGATATAGAAAGAAAAACAAAATGTCCAGAAGGAAATGTATGCTTGAGATATTTTCGAACCTAATTGCTAACCGCTACATTCGTTATCCGCGGATGTAACACGTAGTTAGGCGGAAATGGGACAAAACGGTAAACCACGTGATGCACACGTCACTAACCGCAGTTAGGCCAGGTGTTTATGGTCTGCTGTTGTGAAGCACCCTAAACATTCTGGCATTTTATAGCGCTGTCTTTTCCCCTTGCTTCGTTTCTTATTCTGCTGTAAAATTTGCCGCCCTTGAACATTTATGGGCCGTTAGGTGGCGCGCACAACATGGCACGTGGAGGCCAGTTTAAAGTTAACTCCTCGACTTTGCTGGTCCCTCCCACTCACCTGGGCAAGAAGGCTTCACAAAAAAAAGGAGTAAGCGGAGCAAGAGAGTGAGAAATGGGAGAAAAAGTTAACCTACAGAAAAATTGTGTAGGAACTCTTTCTGAGCTCCATGATTGGCCGGCTTGCCCACGTGACTTGTCTCATGACGGATTATGGGTGGCATCTGCTGGTGTTGATTGTTTTATTATAAGGCCAAGGGGAGACGGTGCTTTTTACTGCAAATAAAAATGCCTGTATAACAAATTTATCTTCCTTCGTGTCTTTTCCAGCGTTCTAATTTTCAGTATTCTAGTTTGACAATGCATTCCTACTTTTGATCGGAACTTATTAAAAAATTAACTGTGACTTACTCTCCTTATAGTTTCTATGAAAGGAGAAAGTATTTTGAATGACGATGAACGAGGGATGGCGGAGAGAGATTTGTACACTTTGGTTTGGTTGCCCCAGGGAAGCAAAATTCTTGGAACGCCATGGGACGAGAGGTCTTTGTTTTTCAAGTTCCTTACCCGACTGGTGGTTATAACACAATGTCACGTGACTAAGTGTTTTTGTCACTCGTTCTTGTTTTTGAGGTTACGAGTTTACTGTTTTGGTGAGATACCTTTGTACCTTCACACGCTTACGACAACGTTCAGCCCTTAATTGTACCTGTTGCTAAGCTACGCCTTCTTGCCAGAAAGACTTACACGCAACTGCGTTCTAAAACCACATTTATGAAAACGGAAAAATCTTTGACAGCTTAACACCATTCAAGAATGCTTTTTACAAGTTTGCATTAATGGAAGCAGGAATGTTGCTTAAAGGCAAAGATCCTAGAGCCTAGTTGTCGCAGGGACACCAAAATGTAAGTGGTCCAACGTGTCTTAGACACTCCCTGCTCGTGAGTGGTGAAGCCCATCTTTTACCCCTCGTCCACCTTTTAATGTCTTTGATCACTCAGGTATCGCTCGTGTCCTGGATGAGGAGTTGCCGTTTCCTGTTTCCGGACAGAGCAGTGAGCCCGAAACCCACAGACCCACAGATATTATAAGAGTCTGGAACCGATGACCTTCTGCTCGCTGAACTCGGGCGCGTGCACTGGCTTCAAGACAACTCAATGGCGAGAGGAGAACAGTCGGTACCGACAACCTCACGTGTGTTGTGCTGTGTGTTTGCACTCTTGTAACAAAACTACTCACGCGCTCTTCTTCTGCCCTTTACGTTGTCAGTTCATTTGCTAGCATTTCTTTCTTTTTACTTCGTGCTTCCGATTTTTTTAATTCTTTTTTTCTTCTCTTCCTTTATTCCCTCTTCCTTTTCTTCCATTTTCTTTCTTTCTTTTCTTCGTTCGTTTGATGTGAAATTGTTTCCCATTCAAGGCAATTTGACACTTTTTTGGAAAAAAAATTGGCTTGGGGCTTTACAAGCAAAGAGCATGAAGAGAGTGTTTATTCCTGCGTGGAAGAAATTGCGGCCACATTTCCGCTCCAATTGAACACCTGGGTTTCTTTGATGGTAAGGTCTATTATTCTTTATTTACTTATTTGTATATAATGGTTAATGCATTATGCTTGTTGTTGTTGATGATGATTGATGATGATTGATGATGATGGACACAGTTCATACATGGTAGGGTAAAATCACTGATTTTCTTTAAAAATCTGAGCGATTGGATGTAAAGTATAAGAGTGTGAGTGACGAAGGCTGACGGAGGATTTGTTCCGAGCTGATGGACCTTGGTAGTAAAAAGACCTCGGTATATAAGTCTTCGCCTCAGAGACTCGAAGAAGCCGGTTGCCAGAAAAAGGATGGAGCAGTCGTGCAGTGATTTAAGATGTCTTATAACAACATTAGCTTTAACTCATTAACTGCGGCCTCTACGTTCTCCGAGGAATCGTTAATGTTCGGGTTAACCCCTCGAATTCCTCTGCAGGCGCTGCTATGCCTTCGTCATCAAGACTAATGACAGCACTATTAATTAAAAGCTCCCATGGGCATTTACAGCATCGGGAGTGTGTTTACCTCTCGTGCAAAGTGTTGTTTATAGACGATATCTCTCCACCGGAAGTAGTTGGGTTATTCTCTCGGGAGTATGAGGAAACGAACTTTTCAGTCGCTTGGAAAACAAATTAAGACCGGTAGACATTACACAATATATTTTCAGCAATATGTGTGTATACAAAGAAAATTCTTATCATTTTATAGGCATTAATCTGCATTTTATAAGTATATCGAATGTCTGTAGACATCTACACCTTTCTGCGTCTTTCATCTTTCTCTTATGCCATGCACGTGTCCCGATTAATGTGAGTCTGTATGTACCTTGTCGTTAATGTGGAACTCACTGAGTTTAGAGAAGATTTTGTGCAGACAGAGAGAGAGAGAGAGCTTATTGACTTTGAGATTTTCTCGGGGAGCAGTTGTTATTGGCTTTTTTCAAAGAGTCTATGTTGTGCGCTCTGTAATATAATGCAGCATCTGGTGCTGGGGATTGGAGTGAGCACTACTCAGTTCGGAATAAAAAGCAGCCGTGAAGTGTCAACCAACATTCTAAATTGTCCAGACTCGGTCAGCCGAACTTATCAAGGTTTCATTAAGGCGGAGCTATCACGGAAAATGAAGAAAACTGGTGTCCAAGAAAATGCAAGAAGCTGACACTGATTTCTTGAAATCTCGCCAGAAGAAGAAAGTGGAATCGTTCGGAGCTGTGAGGCTGCGGGATGCTCAGTGTGAGTGGCTTGCTGGACTAGTCGTACAGCTGGGAATCACTGAGACTGTGGCAGGTCACGTCTGTTTTTATCGACCACAAGATTAGATTATGTTAGATAATAGAGTTGTTTCCGGCCTTAAAACTTCTTGACATAGTGTTTGGCTTCTTTGATGTCTCCTTTGTGGGTCTTTGGGACTTCTGGAAGATTTACAACTTATCTGAGTGGCTGTGGACACTTGTTAGGTGTGCCTATTTGGAAAATATATTTCGTAGAATGAAGGCAAACTGAAGGCTTGGACTTTTCCAGAAGCCTAAGGTTTTTCTCGACATGAGCAGGCCTTATAGTTACTAGAAAAGGTGGGAGCTCGGATTTTGACGGGAAACAGAAGGTTGCGTGCGCATGACTTTCAGGTTTCTACTCCTCCTGTTGCACATACATCACTCCATGTCTCTGCGCATTCATACATACATGCAATTCCTCAAATATCTTTTTTTCTACCCACCCACATCTCTCTCTCTCTCACCACACACAAATACACATACATACAAACACACACACACACGAACGCACGCACACAAACACTGCTTCGAAATTCTAGGCGCCATAACATTTGTATTCAGAATATTCAATTTTTGTTCCTCTACAGTTACAGTCATACAAATTGTCGGGACAGAGTTCTGTCAATAAAGACGTCTATACCCAGAGTGAGTCCATTATTTCAGCAAGCAAGAGAAGCTCGCCTACACCCCAGCACCAGAAAAGTGTTGGTGCGGATCAACGGTTAGCTGTACGTACATGACCTCTGACCACAGTTTCCTGGCAAAGTTTCCTCCCAGACCTTCATCTTTACCCTGCCTGCTGGCACCAGTGACTTTCGCTATCGCGATAGTAGGTGATTCCGTAGAGAACTGCTTGCTATCCTCAAACGACCAAAATGTCAGAGATACTATTGCACTTGGTGTTTCTGCGTGGGTGACCTCCCTTCACAAACGCCTGCAATTTCTCAAGAAAAGGTTTTCAGTGTGTAAGTGGCGTCTTGCCGTATCTCCTTGCTGAGCCCTTATGGTGACCAGCTTCCAAGCTTCTTTAATTACATATTATCACTAAAAACTGGTGGAGAAGAGGAAAGCTTTTTGTCACAGCAAATAAACCGTGTGAAGTCCTTTACCTCGCTTTTTTTATTTCAGGGACGCGACTTTGTTTGAGATGAATATTTGCTAAGTTAGAAATCGAGTTCAGTTATTCCCGCAGAACTGGTCAGTCTCCCAAGTCAGCTCAAAAAGAAAGTGGAGTCAAGGTCCTGGGAAAGGGAAAAAAACGTCCTTGCAATAGCGGAAGTACATTTACCAGCTCTGCAGACGCATGCGCAGTCGTGGCCGCGGCCAGCTGGCTGGCGAAGACAAATCGATGGCGTCTTGTGGGTTCGCGCCCTCTTCATTCACGTTTGTCCGCAAAGACTGCAGCTTCTCCCTTGCGCCTGGTTCCTTGCTGCTACCACCAAAAAGTGAGGCCATTTCCGATCCTCCCAACCCCTTCAACATGTAGCATGCTTGTCCCAGTGGTGAGCTGAGATGAATGTATTTGTTTTATGAAGTTCATCATCTGTCTGCCACTGTAACTAGAAAAAGTCCAGTCATAAACACTTAAAGGAGCCGAGAAAGATTCGACATATGAGATGAAAAAGGAAATGTTAGAGAGTGGTGAAGTGAAGAAGAGATAGAAGATGAAAAGGAAAAATTAAGGGTGCGAGAAAGTGGCTGCTTGAGCCTGTGTGAAGTCTCTTATGAACAAGAGGACAGGAGAATGAAGATGATAAACGACGACAAAGTTTGGTGCTGTCATGCTTTTAGGAAGCAGACTGCTCGTGTTATGGACGAGACCAGAAGTTTGGTATTTACACATATTTGCATTTACACTGGACAAATGTGTTTCTTCTTTGAGGGAAGACATTATTTTTGCCTCTTAAAACTTGGAACAGACCGAATTAAGAAGGGCAAATAGCTCCATAACTTTTAGTACAGCAGAAAAGAAAAATTGCTTGAAAAATCTTTTGTAACTTTTGGCTGGTGTGGGATAATGTGGTCTGTCAAGGAACAAAGGCATCTCGATGGAAAGCACACAGTAAGCATATGGAGATGGAAAGAAGATCGTAGATCGGTTCCAAAGATGCGGTAGAGGCTTCTCAGTGAATCAAGAAGTATACTGTGATAAACACTGTCCCGTGTGTCACTGAGGTCATCCAGAGTCAAGACAGATCGTCACCATCAAGATAGAACACGAGGCCATCTGTAACTTGTATCAGCGCAGTATGGATGCTGGGCAATGGATGGTGAATGTTGAGAAGTCAGAAAAAAGTCATCCTTCAAGTCTACACAGAGCTGTTTGAGGACGACCTTTCCTTCGATTTTCGAGAAGGAAATGAAAGAAAGATTCGATACCTAGCAAAATATCTTGAGGCAAGAACACTCACGCGCACATACGCACACATTGTTGCCATGTGTTGAACTCAGGGCAGGTCCCCAACAAAAGCTTTAACATGGAATGCGAGAAGAAAGCACCCGAAGAACAAAAAAGTGAAGACAATTGTTTGGAGAGTAGTACTGCTTATCAGACGTCATCTGCATTTTTACCCACGTGTCAACAGATATTTCTCCTTGTTTTGTCTTCCACTGTGCCAGACTCACCTAGTCTTTCAGCGTTGGAAGGTTAATGTCGGGCGTTGACAACAGGCGATGAGTTTTACCCTTATTACGCCAAGCCAGACGATTACCACAAGCGGGTAGAAGGGAGAGGGGTGGATGCTACTTGATAATCGCAATGACGATCTATACTCTTTTTTTTCACTACAATCATCGTCACCACCATCGTTATAATCATCTAATAATAATAGTAATAAAAACAATAATAATAATATTGACTTTAGGTAAGATCTCCTATTACATATGCATCCACCTGGAAAATCTTTTATAATGTTAAAAAAAAATCATCATAGTTCACTGGAGAAATATTGGAATGGTTCCCTGCATATGTAACTAGGTAGCAGCAGTCGGGACGATTCAAATTCGTTGCGTGGATTCAAATTTGTATCAGGGACACCTAAACAAAATAAAGATGGTGCTGACAGCAGCCAATCGATGGAGACGATTTGGCAAGGAAGCACTTGTCAGCCAGTCAGATATAAGCACCAGCCTTAAGTATTTATGTCAGATATACAGAAAGAGCTGTGACCAGTGTCAGCATCATTTTTGATTGGCTGATTTCGTGACTCTTAATTTTCCACCCCGAATGGCACGGTAAATGTCGGGCGCCCACGCAGACACACATACTGTGCTTGGCACGTGAGGGTAGGGCGTGCACGGCTACATGACGTCACATAGAGTGGGCGTCATCGCATGGACTGGTGGGTCGATGGAAAAATGGATGCGTCGAGGGTTTTAGAGAACGAGAGAATGAATGAATGGGTGATAAAGATACTCTCCTTCTTTCTCGTTACTGCTGCGGCTGGTTTTGATCTCAAACGCACGTGTCTACTTGTTTTATGAATAAATGCATGTGTGTGCGTGTGTGTTCGTGTGCGTGAGTGTATGTGTGTGACTGTACGAGGGAGAAAAAACGATCATCTTTACCTACATGCGCTTTACCTAGCCTGAATGTTTTGCGTGCTCACCAGCTAACCGGATAACCTCAGCCTCAGGCAGAATTTGAAGTATTTCCATTAAAATAAATTCCGAAACCTTGTCTAGATTTATGAACTTGTGGCGTCCCTGTCATTGCCGCTCTTCATCTTATCTCCTTGACAAGGGGGAGCGCATTAGTCCCTTGTCACGTCACCCGGAGGATACTTCGCTCTGTGGAACTCTTCTCTTGGTCCTGTACATCATGCAACCTTCTGGTGTCATGTAACGAATCTTATCTCTAAGGTCTGTGTGTGTGTGTGTAGAAGAGAGAATATAGTAGATTAGTGTGCATGTGGGTGAGGTATAGTATTGTGTATATTATTTTGTTATTATATTTATTCTATAGCCAATTTCTCCACCCTATATGAGGCTCGACACGCTGTACAGAAATAAAAAAAATAAAACATACAAATAGATAAATTTTGAAGCATGGTAAGATGTGGCCTTGAGAGACACTAACACAGAATCGAAAAGAACATAATCACACATTTAAAACGAGACATAGAAAAGCTAGTCTGAACCCTCCGTTTGAAGTTTTGCTTTGAATGAACTTTTTGTGGCAACACAGTCGTGAGTAGAGTGCAGTCCTGGCACCGAGATAGCATCAGTGATCACGACAAAAGAATTTAAACTTTCATCGAGCAATATTCAAGGTGGTACAAAAATTTGGGAGTTCAATCGACATCGTTGCCATCCACAGAACCGAAATCTAATCAGCGATAATTGTGTTAAGAAACCAGATGGTCAATAGGTCAGAAAATGAAAAGATTGAATGTTCCTTTGAGTCGATAGAAAAACTAGATTTTCAGCAAAAGAAATTGATAATTTAAGCGAATGAATCGAGTAAAGAAAACAACTACAGTGTTCCACAAACCAAGATTCGGCTGCAGGGACAGTTTGTGGGCGAAGATGTCTATAGGTTGAAACAACTTGGAATAGACATAGAACAATCCAGAACATAGGTAATGGCACAACAAAAAGCACACATCAACAGGTGACACAGGTGTGTGTGGCAGGGGGCTGGATACTTTCTTTTTTCACTTATGATTCCAACAACAATCTTAAAATTATCACTTTTAGGAATATAGTTTATCCTCAAATGAACCAATTCATTGATAACATTCTTTAATAATCTCATTACCATGTTTTGTATGTATAGTTAGTCTGATTACCATCTACCAAAGTGGGTAGGAAAACACAAGGTCCTCAATTCTATGCCAATCATCTTACTTAAAAGTGTTTAAAAAACCAACTTTGAAATCAGTCCATTTTTAACAGAAAATTTACCTGGGATCACCGAGAGAAGATCTACTAATCATGGCATTCCAGGGCTTACTGTGTTGGTTATTTTTGGACTCGGCAGTGGAAGATTGGCAAAGTCCCGTGGTCTAGAACTGTTGATGTTGGATTATAGTATGAAAGCTGTCATCGCTTGTCTGGCAACTGTCTTTGGCAAATGCACCACAGGTGGCTGTTGAAGGCATTAACCAAAAAAATGTGGAAAATGTTGGTATGCACTTTCCAGGTGAGAACTTTCGCTGTCTACTTGTGTAATCATTAGTAACTGAGACCAGCAAAGAGGTTACGTGTTGTACTTCAAGGTATTGTGTTTTTACCTGTTGTTTGCGGGGCTTCGGTTTCGCTCGTTTTGGGTGTGACTGTTGGCTTGGTTGGGATAAGATTTGAACTGAGGGAAAGAATTAGTTATTATTTGAAACGAATGTCATTGTCCTTAGAAGTGTTTTCGTGCTTTGAAGGTCCTGTTATCGGATGTAGAATTCAGGAAATCTAGCGAAAACGATATTCTCAATGATGCTGTGACAGGCAAATGGTTAATTCTTTGGATTTTTCTTTCACTGTTTTCAATACTGATATTATTCGCAGATTCTGGAACAGTCGTTGTACAAGATTTGGGGGATGGGAGGCAAGAGAATGGGTGGCTGGTATCAAGAACTGTTCACATTTCGAGGCGGTCTTCAAGTCTTGCAAACAGACAATAGGTAAAGGGCAGCTAGATACTACGTGTCCGTCACGGCGTCTGGAATTTTTTACCTGTCAGCAAAGCACCGTCGAACGCCGATACCTACGAGACTTGTGGAAAACTGGAGACTGCCTACTGCAGCTGCCTCACAAGAAGTGGGCATTTTTATTGCTACAACATCTGCCACAGATAAGTGTGACAGAAGGGTCGGGGAAATACTTCCATCCTGTACGGAAGGCGCCTTTTTTCTATATGAACCCTCTCAAACACGTAACTATGTCTAACAAAATTTTACTATCACATAAATTATTTGACAAAGTCACATTTGAAAAAATGTGTTCCGTTACCTAGACTTTTTATGCAGAAGAATGTGGTTTCAGTTTGTTCGTAACAAATGTTTGACCAGGATTAGCAAAGTTGTGTGTGAAGATCACAGGAAAACAGAGGTTCGGAACATTTGAACTTGTCTGAACTAAATCCACACTTGTTTACCAAGAGATTGGCCAATATAATGGGACTCTGGAGCACTTCGACACAGTGGCAGGTTAACAACGGCCTTTAGCAACATCCTACCTTACCAACTGTTGTTTACTATCATGTACCTAATGTGACGTATCATCAGCAAAGATATCCCAGATTGTTTATGATGCTCATCTTTTACATCAGTCTGTTAAAGTAATGGGATATTTAATGTGATATTATATAACTCAGCACACACCCACACAGCTGGTCCTATGACTTCTATTCACCTGTAAGACACGTTTCCCAATGCAGGTGCCCGCCAGAAGCTCCGTGCTCTGTACCCTTCACTCACCTTACTATCACTCCGAGCAGCAAGGCGCTGGCGAGCAGGTCTGGTGATGCAGTTGAGTGCATGTTGCTCGCAACATCTTTTGTTCCTAGCTAATTAGTCACGAAGACTCCAGACAGTTGCTCTCACGTGGACTAGTTCTTGTCTCGCGCTGCTTCGATAAGGGCGGTGACCCACTGTTTCGCCCACACGTCCTTCTGGTCGATGGTGTGAGTCTGGCAGCAACATGGATTTCAGCTTGCCTCAGTCATGAATAAAACTGAGTTCAATGTTGCTGGCACGTTAAGCATATTACTGGAACGAGTTTTGAAATTTAAATATTTTTATTTTTTTAGAAAAAGTACATCACCAACATGTTAAAAAAATTATACCTGTATTCATAGGTAAAGATTCCTGTTAGTATGATTTCCGTCAGTATCACAAAATGCTGCCGCAGTTGAAAACGTCGATTTATCTTTAGGTTTGCGTTTGGAGGCAGGGAAGGGGGTGGAAAAGGTTGTAAGAAAAGGGGGAAATCACTTTCCTGCGAATAATGCTCACCTTGCTTGATCTTTGCCCTTTAATCTAGTGCGTGGCATTTTCCGGCAGAGAATTCTTTGCCTCCTAAAGCAAGAACGAAAACAGAGCTTGTATGAACAGCATGAACATCTTAACTGCACTTATCTGTCGACCGAAGGAAGTGAACACATAATTCTTTTTATATTTTAAAAAAAGTTTACAACGGTTCGTATCAAAGCCGCCTTATGTAAGTAGTCTCCAGCAGCTCTCAGACAAGCAACAGTCTTCTTCCTTAATTCGGATCCTGGAAGCACCAAATTTTCGACCCTTTGCAAGCTTATCTTTGACAAAGTATGTTCGGGGAAGAGCGGCTCTTTATCCATCCATCCTGAGACTGAAATATTAATGGCATTCCTACGAGGCGCTGCAGGTCGTTCCTCAAACTTTGCCTTGTTCCTCTCCAGTAAGATGAATGGTGTGATTGTCTGCCCTTTTCTTCCATCAGGGAGGCGCACAGTTAAGCAAGCTGGATTTAATTATCAGATCTCTGAAAAAAGAGAAGGCGTTCCCCTTTGCCACAAAATGCTGAATATTCCAGCTTCCTGTCGATGCTTAAATTAAAAGACAAGCGAACAAAAAAGCTTTGGTATCTCCTTCGTAATGTCTGAGTGCGATCACTCAAGGTTTGTAACATCACACACCCAGTGGTAGAGAAGGGGGTGGTGGTGAAGGATGTAGTGTCAAAGGGTTTCGATCCTCCTTCTTCACTTCTCCGATAAGCTTCTCCCCACCCTAACAGCTCCATTTCCCCCCATAACCCCGCCAACAGTGATGAAGAGGTCACGGGTGACAGGGTTTGTTTTTTGCTTCCAAAGTGTCTACGACTCAGCTTGATTTCCTACGACAGCATCTACATCAGCCGTAATTGCACGATGTCAGAACGATAAAATGGCGTCATAAGTCTTTCATCAGCACGTGCTTCCACGCGATGAGCCTCATCGTGGCACGTGCTCGTTGGCTTCGCCTCCTGCACGCATGCGCGAGCAAAAGGTGTTGGTGGTGGGATGTAACCGTGGCCAAGGGCACGCCTGCGACGAAGAGTTACCACGAAGAAAAAAATAAATAGAGGCAGAGGAAACAAACAAAGACATCATCTACAAAGAACACAGATTTCTTAATTGCTAGACGGAATCAGATACTGATACGGACTAAACTGATGTGCCTGCATTTTTTTTATTCGTCCTAAAAGAGAACAATTTTTTTAAAGGTGGTCATCAGGTGTATAAAGGTCCAGGTAGGCGAACAACGTTTAGTCGAGAGGTTTCCCAAAGGAATAAGAAGTCAGGGTTAAAGGTCGACTTATCTCAGGCCTGGTCTGAAATGAAAGCGAGGAGAGAAAGCGGTAGGTGCCTCCAAACTACCGCGCCCTCTGTGCAGGAGTTCGTCAGGAATATGAGAGCGTTATCACAGGTGGACACAGCGATGCATCACCTGGATTGATGCCGATGTCACGGAAGCAGAAACCGGCGAAAATGTATTCGATCGTCGTCGTTCCCATTCAAACGGAGGATTACACGGACGATCTGTGAGTGTAGCCGCCATCATTAAGAATTCACCAGGTTCCTTGTGGATATTATGTCGTTCATGCTGAGCTCACCCTGATGGAAGTGTGGAGACGGTGTTGTACGAAGTGCGAGCACATCCTCACTCAGCCTTACCTTGTTGTGTGGGTCCGTACGCATGGATGATATTCTTACACCTGTGTCGCCTTTTCAGTGTAGAACTTGTCATGCAAACGGTAGGTCACTATCTTTTTCTTTCTGTTTTTTTTTTTAAATAGGTAATCTTCTAATTTTGGTGAAAACTTTTATTTCTAAAACGAACTAAAACCATTTAACGTGTCAGTCGTGTTCCTGTTCGATGACCACCACCCTTAAACTGATAAAATTGATATTATTGGTATTGATATTATTCTATTAATAAAAACATATGGTTAATTGTGACAAGCATAGGTTCTAATGGCTGTCGTATACTCACTGGAGTAGAATCAGTGATGCAACACACAGTTTCTGTGCTGCCGTCCACAAACCATTCGCACACAGCTGTTTCACTTGTATCTGAAGAACACGCGCCCTAATCTCCAATGGCGGAAGTTTGAGGTGAACAAAGAACCTGAACTACATCTCTTGCTGCTGTAGTGATATTTCTCTATTTTCTTTCCTAAGCGCCTGCCCTTAAGTCAATGTGTTTCCTTTTTATTTGACAAAGTGGCTTCATCACGTTTGCCTCACATTTTTTTTCTGTATCCCGTGTTTCTGTCTGACGGTGGGGTTTTTTTTCGTCTGACATTTTCTTTTATTTTGTCTGACTGGTTTTCTTTTCTGACTTTTATTTTATTTTGGGTTTTTTTTGTTAGATTGTCTGGCTTATTTTTAGGTTTGACTCTTACCTTTTAGTGTGATGTTTTCTTTCTGTCTGACGACTAATTTTTGTTTTATTTTTTATTTCTTGTTGTTAATTTGTTTTTAATTGTAGTCCATAGTCAGATTTCCCACCTACACAGTCAAGATTGTTCGGTCCTTAAATAAAAATAACTCAAAATCATGAGTTAAAAAAAAAATCATGTGCAAGAATGATTCACTAAGGTGATTGTCACTCTCTATAGTCTGCCAAGTTGCTGATACATGGTTACTAATAGTTACGAAGCTCTTCCCGTTTTTATTCTGGACCACGCCTTTGGTCTTCTTGTCCTCGTACATGTGATGAACTCTCATGTAGGATGCTCTGTTGGCTTTCTTTCACCATGGAGTTCCCTATCAATGGCATTCTTAAAGTCAGATCACTAGGTTTTTCATTCCGTTTTGAGATGAATTCCCATTCAACTATCCCCTCAATCTGTCGCGTGCAGAAAAGTTCATCATCATGGATTTCTGAACTAATGCCAAGATCGTTTCAATCAGAAGGATTGTGCGACTTTTAATATCAGATTCAACTGACGACATGGCTCATACATAAGCTCTTTTTTTCTTCCTTTCGCTGTAAGAACAAGTCTTGCTTTGTCTAATTTGTTGTACAAGTGTTACTGAAACAGGAGCCAGTTTTTTATTTCAAAACACCAGAATTTTCATTTCCACCGACCCTTCCTGATTAAGATTAAGATAAATGCTGCTAATAGTTTTATATTGCCTGATATTTTTAGACATACTACGGGTAAATAAGTTTGTAGAAAAAGAATTCCCTGTTTTTGGATCTTTGTTCTTTGTGTAAACAGCTCTGGCTTCTGGACAGATCTTCCATTCCTGTGCCTGTGCGTGCGTGTGTGTGTGTGTTTGAGAGAAATAGAATACACCTTTAACATAACAGTGCTTATTGAAGTGTTCATGATATTCTGATAAAAGCTCTTCCCGTTTGTATGGTAATGGGTTTTATTCCTCACAGGTTTCTCGAAACCATCCAATCGAAATTTATTTCGGCAAGCAAGGCATACACCTAGGGACAGTTCTGCCTGTTGCAGGAATTCTTTGTGACAGCATTGTAATTAGGCTCGACAGGTTTAGTCCTCGTGTGAGATGCAAAATGTATTTAAATATTTTTCTGACAGTAACGGAAAGAGACTGGGGGAGGGGAGTTGACTGAAATCTTTGTAGCAAATCGATATTCCCCTTCATTATCTGCAATTTTTTTTTAACATAAGGGAAAAAAGTTTATTTTCGACTCATCACTAAAAAGAAGACAAGAAGTGGGTAAACAAAAATAATTTTTGGCGCACGTAATAAACATTGTGTATAATAATTGAGAAATTCACATATTTCTTAAAATGACGTAGGCGCGAAAGGCATGTGTAGAAGACAGGGTTAAAAAGGATAATTAATTAATCACTATTTTAAAGACAGAAGACAATGGCTGAGAGATTTCAACCTCAATGTGTGATGACTAAGGCACAACTGACAGTAAGATGTAATTTCTAGGTCACCCTGGTTATAAAGGCTAAATGTTTACCTTAAAAAATAACTCTTCTTAACAGGGAAATGCCAAATGTTTGACCAAGTACGGCAAAGATATGTGTGAAGATCATATGAAACCGATGGATTTCAATCGAATGTTCGGGATATTCGAGTTTCAGTCAATGCGTTAGGCCCAAACTTGTTTGCCAAGTCCATTGCCAATACATTTGCCAATTCAAAGGGATGTCAAAGGTTTGACGCTTCGGCACTTTGCCTGATTAAGAATGGTCTTAAGAAAGAGAAGTGATTGACGTAGGGAAGCTACACACCGGACGTAAAACAATACGTGGCTCAACGGCGAGCAGCTACGTGTGGAGTGTAGACGAGACGCAGAGATCTTTAACAGTTAGGGGGCCCGCTTGTCACGGTGCTTGCCGTCATTCATCACACCCCCGGCGACAGATTGATGACCCTTAATGACGACAGCTAAATGTGATCCGGGGGGCGATGCGAACAAGCAGCCTGCAGAGAAGCTTTCACGAGAGAGGAGAGATTATTGAAATCCTCGGGCAGTCTTCATCCTCCTTTCTGGGCTTGCCTTGGTCTCTTCTTCGCCTGTTGCTCCTGACATGCATGATGTGGCAAAGGTGTGGAGTCTTGCGAGGGGTTAGCATAGTGACGTCAGCTCATGCTTTCAGGAGAGATAACTGAGGTGACGTTTGCATGATTCAAACCTTTAACTCATTGACCTCCTCAGGTCAGATGTGTGGCGTATCGTATATACCTATACTTTGCAAGGTGGGAGAGCTGACTTCCTATTAGTATATATGTTCAAACATAATGTCACCAATCTGAAATCTTTGTTTGCGGAGTCTGGAATCTCCATTAAAGTTTTGCATATAAAGAGCGAAAAAGAACTTTTTTCCTCAGAGTAAGAAAATGTTTATTTTGAGATGAACTAAAAAGTTTTCAAACATGGTGTTCCGGTGAATAACAATAATAACAACAGCAACATCAACAAAGAATTTATACAGTGCATCATCCCAAGGATCTATGCTGGTTTCAAAATTAAAAAAAAATATTTTCTTTCTCGTGCGCCCACACACAAACTGCAAACAGAACAACACAATGTGACATATCGTCTGTATCGTCCTGGGAAGATAATAAATGAATGATCAGAGTGTCCACTCAGCCAGTTATTGCCATGTGTTGTCCGTTCCACCAAATGCATCTGTTTACAGGGCTGGCTGCTTGCCGTAATATAGTCTTAGTTGCTGACACGGCGTAAAACACCAATTCCCCCCCCCCTTCCCCCAAATGTAATCTAGAGGTCTATGATTGGACTGATTCCAACAAGATACTGTAGACATCTGTTGTGACCTTATTGGATTAGGGATGAATTTTATATTGAGTAGGTAAATATGATTGGGCAGTCTGCAATGGAAGGGATTTTGTTTTCCAATACCATATCTACTGCATAGAAAACAAAAAACGAATGTAAAAATTTGTTACCTATTTCTTTCACTTGCTATGGTCGTGAAAGGTCTGAAGAGTCAAAAATATATCAATGCACTTAATACTTTAAAAGCTCTTTGCTAGTTATCAATTCTTAAACAAAATACTCACTTCATGTTAGCTCTCCGAAACATAACACTTTTTATTTCTTACTTGCTGTTGTATGCCTTTCAAAAATTGTATGAGATCACGAACTTGGATTAATTTTTCTGTGTGGAAGTCGAAAGCTATTTAAACAATTTTTGCGATGATTTTGACACCCACTGTCCTCTTAAGCCCTTTTTCAGAAGTCCTCGAAAAGGTCAAGTTCTTAGCCGGAGATAACAAGCTCGGCGACTGTACCCTGCGCTTCCAAAAATACAAAAATGTTTCAAGTTGATCGAGTTGCAAATTGTATAAAAACACGGATTTTCAAAACACAATTGTCAGAAAACAATATTCGTTGAAAGAAGCATAGTTACCTCACAGCATCCATCGGCGTTGGAAGGATCAGCCGTTACAAACCTACATATCCGTGAGTGCAATGACGTCATCGGTAGGACTTGTTGGATCACGTGACCATTCCGAACTGTAGAATTTCTATTCAAACGAGTGAACTGACGAGAATATCTTGCTTTGTAAATGTAGAACCAAAAAGGTACCAGCATCATCCATTGTTCTGGAAGCATGTAATCTTTTATGCAAACTCTGTAGCCCACTGTAAAATATTGTTCCTGCGTGGAACTGAACTGCAGCTAAAGACTAACCAACTGTTTTTTTATTGAAATATTTGAAAACTTCACATGCAGAAATGACGATCTGCATTACAAGAACGGTTTTCTTTCACTTGTTTTCGAAAGTGGAGATGTTGATGAAGGTGGAGATTAAGGATAACGAACGAGGTGAGGTTTTTAGAGACAAAAAGCCGTTGATAGTGTTGCCTTAAGGATTATTGCGAAACGTTTGTCTGCCCGTTATGTTAGCACTTAAGACACCACACAATACATTTAAACATTTGCCTCTGCACAATATTGACCTTCACAAAGAGTTGACATTAGCTAATGGAATCAAGACCAGCATGCTTTGGGTGAAATAATGAAGAAAGAAAAGCCGGTTTGTTTTGACATTCAGCAGACCATTATTTCTCGTGAGAATTTGGTGAGCTGCTAGTTAAGTGTAAGATAAGTTGAACTCGAAATCCGCACAAACTTTGTGTTCACGATTATATCTCTGCTCAGGTGCTCAGACATTTCAGATTGGAATGGCTAGATGGTTTGTAAGTTGTCAGGTAGAAGTCTGTTTGTTCCTGTAGAGGTTTGGTTGGGAGTTGTTTTCTGTTTATGTTTTTTATTATTGTTTGTTTTCTTATTTTTTAAGTATTTTTAAAGAGTTTTCTGTTTATGTTTTTTATTGTTGTTTTTTCTTATTTTTAAGTATTTTAAAGGGGTTTTCTGTTTGTGTTTTTATTGATGTTTTTTCGTATTTTTAAGGAGTTTTCTGTTTATGTTTTTTATTGTTGTTGTTTATCTTATTTTTTAAGTATTTTTAAAGAGTTTTCTCTTTGTGTTTTTATTGATGTTTTTTTCTTATTTTTAAGTATTTTTAAGGAGTTTTCTGTTTATGTTTTTTTATTGTTGTTTTTTCTTATTTTAAGTATTTTTAAGGATATTGTTT